>JANAVB010000194.1:22347604-22669932 GCA_029216955.1 Iris pallida
GTATCAAAGATGTGGCAAGGCATTGGGTAACAACATTCTATTATCCTGTCGCCGATGTAGAATGTTGATTACGCCAAGACCCTGGATTGGGCAGATGATAATGTGAGCATTGGCTCAAGGCAAGATGGCTAGATGGCAAGATGGCAATACGAATGAGAATGATGGTTTTGCTTAGTTTTCCTTATCATGCATTATATGTTTTCTTCTTAGATAAGTTGCATATAGTTGCATGGTCATGGACAACTTGTCGACAAGGTGGTTTCTCGAACGGTATTCCTGGGCCATGGAACCCGGTTCGTCCTAGGGGAAACCAATGCCGAAGTAGTGGCAGTGCTGAAGTAGTAGCACGGTATACAGGACTTGCAGTGGGGCTAGCTACCTGCACTGGCAAGGGCGCTGTATACCTGTAAGACGGTCCAGGATGGCGTGTCGCCAGTGACCTTCATATAGATAGGTCAGGTGCTAATGATGTCTTATGCAGGCAGAGTAAGTTATTACTCAAATACAGGGAAGGATATCGGCTGTTGGTAAGAATTACCCGAACGGTGATAATCATATTGAATCATGATATTGTTCCTAACAATGTCTTGTGCAGGCAGAGTAAGTATTATAAATGTACAGGGATGGCTACACGACCGTGGGTAAGAATCACCAAAGGGTGATAACTGCATGCTTTAAATTATGTTGGCTATGAGATTTGCATGCTTTACTTCTTGTCGGCTATAACATGAAATTGACCCTAAGGCAACGAGAAAGACCACTGTTAATAATGTTCTGTAACATGTTTACTTAGTGCTGTCTTCTTAGGTGAGTTGGGCCAGCACCGCTCGCCAGTACATTGATGATGTACTGACCCACGTTGTGGGCAATATTACAGGTGTTTGCTTGGGAGGAAATCCTGTGAATCAGTGCTTGGCATCGATGAATCGGATGGGTGTGCAGAAGCTCTTCTTTCAAGATGATGTCTTCTGCTATACGGGACATAATGTATGGAACAGTGGAACTCAGATGTACCAGTGAGATTGTAGCCTAATTGGCAAGTCATTGCAAAGAAGTCGGTATATTCATTTGTAGCCTAAAGGGCAAGTGTATACATTCAGTCGGCTATTTAAGAGCCTTGTAAACAGTTGTAAACTCTGTATTCCGCTGCGAGTCTTGTAATCAATTGTAAACTTTGTATCCTGCTGCAAGTCTTGTAATCCATTTTGATTATCAATAAAGAGATACATTTCTTCATAAATTGTGTGACTTCAATTTATCTGCTTGGTTCCGCTGCCTTGTCGATGTTTTCTGAGAATTACCAGGAACTGTAATGGTTTTGCCTTGTACAAGTGCAATCTAGACTTGTACGGCATCACGCCCAGTGGCTTGTTTTCGATCCTCCGGGATCGGGGCGTGACATAGACAACCTATAGGTAATGGAAACCCCATTATTCGATTTATTTTTAGTCATTTGGATAGTAAGATAAAGTAGGTTAAAAATCAAGAAAAACTGTTTTTAAATTGTTAGAATTTTAATAAATTTTCTCGATACGGGGTCCGTCCCGTCAATCGGGCGACGTGATTGCGAACCGAAAGCATCAAAGGTGCGTATCGACTTCGCGGACGTGTGGGCTTTGACAGAACTCGAATTGGTTACGTGTGTACGATAAATTTGATGCGTATCCGTCAAAAATCACCGTATCGCTCTCTTTGCAAACTGGCCAACTACTTTGTGCACTTTTGTCATATCGAGACAAAACTTGCGCCAATAGGATCGTATCGTTTTTCTGGTAATGTATGCCAAGTTTGGTTCGATTCTGAGAAGGTCAACCGAAACGCTATTTTGGCGGACCCGCAATCCGACTCAACAGATGAATTTGTGCACGACCCGCCAGAATCCAACTTTAGAGACACGGTTGGGTTCGTATCGAAAAATCGGACCCGTAGACATTTAGTTTGATGACTTTAGAAACCGTAGGTGTTGGCACACTTTTCGGTGCAAAGCGGGTCCAATGGCGGATATTGTCTTGACCTGAAATTATCGTTTTGCCCCTGTATCCAGAATTGGACTTACGAGTAGGCTATTCTAGCTAATTTGACTATTCTGAACACGTTGGTAATATCTATTTCAGTCCCTGGAGACTGTTGCTAGAGTTTGACTTTTGTGGTTCTCTGAGTTGTTGGATTGTTGGTTCTACGTTCTACACCAGGCAAGTATACCTTGCCAAAATTTGTACAACTATTTACATGTTATTCTTTCTTGTTCATGTCTTCTTTTATTTTTCCATAATTGTTATCCTGCCATGATTTGTTTCTATGTCTCTTATATGTTATCACTTATTGTCATCATTAGTTATATTTTCACACATGACTTCGATGGCGTTATTTACTTGAGCGTCTTGACTTGACTTGATCTCGTATTCATGTTACCTTGACTTGACCCTCTACCGATACTATGATTGACTACTTGACCACTCTCGACTCGGAAGATCCACGGCAGGGCTACGATAGAGACTCACTATAGTTAGGGAGTACCACGACAGGGCTACTAGCTATAGGACTGGGAGTACCACGGCAGGGCTACGGTCAATTCAATTCATTGGTAGTCATACTTAGTATTATTTTCATATCATATGTCATGATTTATAGAGTCTTCCATATGTTCTTCATTCTTGATCAAGAAGTCATTTTTCCTGTTTTCCTTGCATGTTATTTACTGTACAGTAGGCATGTATATTATGTCTTCTAGTCTCCTGAGGACCTGGCGATCTCTCCAGGTATTAGATGAAGGTATGATACGTTGATGGAGGATGGTTGCTACACCAAGTCTGCAGGTACTGTAAGTTGATATTTTTATCTTTCTCTTCCGTATTTAGATTTTGTCATATATTTGATTCTCGCTTATAGCCTAGTTCTTTACAAGCTTAAATTCTCTTCTAGCTTGTTCATAATAAATGTGTTACTGGGGATCCACTCTAACATATTTATCCATTCTAGAATCAGTGTATTATGGTCTGAACAGCCTTACTGCACTTGATTCGTTATTGTTACTGATATTTAGTAGATTGAGATATAGTTGATTCTAGAACTTCCATACAGCTTATACATATTCGAGCTAGGCTGGAGCCCTCTCGATGCGTAGCTGGCATGTATACGTATCCTAGTCCTATATATTTTGGGACTGGGGTGTTACGGTGGATGCGGTGGACGTTGGACGCGGTGGAGGTCCTAGATGAGGTGGAGGTTGTGGCTGTGAACAGTGGACGCGGAGGAGGTCGGTGGACGCGGTGGAGTTCCTGGATGCGATGGAGGTGGTGGCGGTAGACGATGGACACGGTGGACGGTAGACCGATTTTGTTGGTGGAGGCGGTGGATATGGCGGAGGTGGCGACCCCTCCGTCGTTGATCGATATCTTCGCCGTCGCCACCTCCGTTTCTCCTCCTCTGCCATGGCGGTTATGTTGGTGGAGGAGGAGGTCTCCGGAGGGAAGCTCGAGGTCACGGCCATGGCCATGGCCACCTCCCCCGACTCCTCCGTTGTTAACTGATCTCTTTGCCGCCGCCACCTCCGCATCTCCTCTCGGAGGTCTCCGGAGGGTGGACACAGACTGGGACACGGAGTCGGCCCGTGATACAAATTAAAAATTAGTTTTAAAAAAATCTAAATAAAACCTTAACCCTTTTTTTTCGAAAACTATTTTTTAGATGAAAGTAACCGAACACAAATTCAGAATCTGTGTATCCAGAAAACAAAATAACATTTTTTCAAAAAAATGTTTTTAGAATTTTTTAGAAAAGACCTTTAATTTGTTGTAGACAAGTTATTTATGAGCCTTCATCATTGTTGTGTAATTGTGTTTGTAGAAGCATGGAAATTAACAGGAAAATCCATGCGGCTCAAAAGCCCTTCAGAGCTTCATGCGGCTCCAAAATGCTCCTCAGAGCTTCATGCGGCTCAAAATCCCTTCAGAGCTTCATGCGGCTCAAAAATCCCTCAGAGCCTCATGCGGCTCAAAGATCCCATAGAGCTTCATGCGGCTCAAAAGTTTCCTGTAGGGCCACGTGGTCTTATGCGGTTCGAGATAGGTCCTTCACAAACTGGCCATAATTACTAGCTCATTAAATGCTCTGACAGGCTCTGACACGGAGAGTTGACAGCCATGACGAAAAAGTAGAATGATGACTCTGACATGATGGCAGGCTCCTCGGAAAAACAAGAAAATCTTCAACAGTTGGCACAAATCCACCAACTCTTTAGATTGCCATACGGATCGCCTGAAGGACGCTTATGCGGATGGATTATGAGGCCACCCTCATGCGGCTAGATTATGAGGCCACCCTCATGCAGCTGGGTTATGAGATCACTCTCATGCGGCTGGGTTAAGAGATCACTCTCATGCGGCTGGGTTAAGAGATCACCCTCATGCGGCTGGGTTATGAGATTACCCTCATGCGGCTGGGTTATGAGAACACCCTCATGCGGCTGGGTTATGAGATCACCCTCATGCGGCTGGGTTATGAGATCACCCTCATACGGCTCGATTATGAAGACACCTTCATGCGGCTTGGTTATGAGGTCATCCTTATGCGGCTCGATTATGAGGACATCCTTATGCGGTTCGGTCGTGAGGCCATCCTTATACAGTCTGTCAAAGGCAAAGCAGTGACACGTAGCTGGCAGCAATCGAATCCCAACAATTCGAATTTGATATAGGGGATACGTGGCAAGAATTGATCAAATCTTAACAGATTAGATTTGATTCAATCAATTCAAACCGTCCAGATTTGGTCAAATCTCGATAAACCGAATTTAGTACAATCAGTATAATGGTCGAATCTCGATAATTTGGATTGATTGCAATCAACACAATTGCTCAATCATGACTAGCCAAATTTGTTGCAATTAACATAATGGCCGAGATATAATGCAATCTTAACAAGCCAAGATTTGTGGCATTCAAAATGCCACGTGGCTACCCATTCCACTCCTATAAATAGCAAGGTGCCATTCCCTTGTGAAGGGAGCATACAAAAAGAGAAGCACAAGAAGAGAAAGACAGAAAACACACAGACAAAGAGCATAGACGGAGAAGAGAAGAACAAGGTGCCATTCCCTTGTTACTCTGAGCAATCCCCTCCCGAGCAAGAGCATTTCTTTCCCGGAGTCGAAACAACGTTCGATCGTCCAAGGAGTAAGGCATAGTCGATATCACTTTCCCGAGTAAGGTTGATATCACTTTCCCGAGCCTCTATCGTCACCCCCCAGAATCAAAAATAAACAATTGTACTTAGATTGCTTTGTCTAGGTTATAGTCCTAGGCTCTCTATTGTACAAGCGAGTTTGTAATTACGAATCAAAGTATAGTCCTCCCATAAAACCGTTCTGTACTTTTGATAATCAATGGCAAACACGATGGCGACTCTGCTGGAGACTTCCTTCTCCTCCAACGAGAAGATGGTGACGCAATCGAACGCTGATAAACTCGGCTCCACGCAACAGATGCTGGTTGTTCGCTTCGACCAACAAGCGTTTGAAGAAATGCTCTCCGAGAGAAGCACAAGCCCTATCCAGAAGCGACCCTCTCCTAAGAAGGCTCGCAAGGAGTGAAGGCCCAAGACCTTTTTTCCCTCCTCAAGCTCTGGAAGAGGTATTCTCCGCTGCCCGAGATGGCGGAGAAAACTCCCATGCGGCTCCGCTTCAGACCATAGAGGACCCTGCTGTTCCCAAGTTCTGCAGAGGAAAATACTACGATGCTGGACTTGAGAAAGCAAATGGAGACTCTGTGCGGTTCAGAGAGAAGCCACAAAAAGATGCCAGCCGCATGAAGAAGGCTCATGCGACCAGTAAATCTAGCCGCATGAATGCTCCTGCCAAAGTGAGCCGCATGAATGCTGATGCGGCCACCAAATCCAACTGCATGAATGCTGATTCGGTTACAAATGTCAGCCGCATGAATGCTGATGCGACCACCAAAATGAGCCACATGAATGCTGATGAGACTACAAAAGTCAGCCACATGAATGCTGGTACGGCCACCAAAGTAAGCCGCATGAATGCTGATGCGACTACAAAAGTCAGCCGCATGAATGCTGATGTGGCCACCAAAGTGAGCCGCATGAATGCTGATACGGCTACAAAAGTTAACCGTATGAATGCTGGTGCAGCCATGGGTGCTAGCCGCATGAATGCTCATGCGGCCACCAATCTCAGCCGCAGGCCGTCTACTCCATGCGGCTCAAAATCTGTCTTTGACCGCCTCTCGTATGGTCCTGCTCTCGGATGCTCCAATGAGGATGTGCCAGACTCTGTGCAGCACAACTTGGACTCTTCATACTACACACCCTCGGGTGCTAGAACGAAGAAGCCTAGGACGGTACGGGCTCGATGAGGTCAGTCAGCCGCCCCAACCTCTGACCATCAGAGAGCTCCGCTTACTGTTATGCGGGCCTCCGATGGAAAGTTGTACCGAACCAATCAGGTCCAGCCCCCAGTGGCAAATGGACCAAGTGGTTCCCAAAAGTCTTCTGCTCAAGGTTCCCGATATTCACTTGACTTGTGTGATGTGATCCTTCACAAGCACAAGGAAAGAGAGGAAAACTTGGCGTGTGGAGAGTGCTCCCAAGGACGTCATTGCACCCAAGTCGTTATCAACTGCTGCTGCAATCATACAGCGGTACGGCGGGATCGACAGTCCGTCTTTCAAAGACTGCAACATCCAGAGGACGAGACGCACCTCTTTGCTTTCTGTAACTCGACTCGAAAGGTCCCTATCAACAAGGGAGGGAAGAAGGCCAGTGTCTCCACCAGCGCAGCCAAAGGACTCTTATCAAAGAAGCTGTCCACAACTGTTGCAGGAGGTGTCTACCAAGGCACCCGCTCCAAAACAAAACTCTTAGGTTCATCATCCTTGGGGCTAGCCGAAGCTGGGGGTAGCACTCCCCCAAGCATCTACGACAATCCGATGTTCCAAGATAATGAACCGACAGATGCAGCGGATCTCGACATTTCCGACAACGTTCATGGGTCCCAAGACGAAGCAATCTCCTATGCTGGGGGTAGCACTTACTCCGAGTCCGAACCGGAGGTGAATATTCCCACATACCCCGACGACTTCCCCATACAGGAGTATGATTCGGAGAGCACCTCTTCCACTCTTCCTGCCACCGTTTCTCGGGTGAAGACAGTATTCATGGCGAGCAATGATCAAGAAGGCCCTAGTGACCGGCAGCGTCTCGACACTCTTGAGGCCATACTTCTCACTCTGGTGAAGTCAGTGGAAGAAATCAAGGCGGCCCTACCACCTCTTCAAGGAAGGATGCCCGATCAAATAAGTTTGGGTCCTGCCATCAATGTGGACTCAAACACAACTGTACCAGTTCGGGAGACGATCCACCCGTTACGATGGCTCCCAATGCTGCAGACGAGGCTAGGGAGGCAAGGAGGGAAGTGCAAGAGCTCCGTTCGATGTTCTACGCACGCGAACATTCACAAGACTTGAGAGTACGACAGCCGTATCCTGCTGCATGGAGGGATGTCCCCTTTCCTCCGCGGTACAAGCCATTCAACATCAACCCCTACGACGGGAAGTCCTCTGCAAGTCGGTATATTACCTACTTCGAGGTCACAACAGACATTTGCCACACGACGATGCGATCCTTACACGATTGTTCGTCTGGGCATTGGAGGGGGTAGCGTTCGATTGGTACCGCAATCTGCCAGACAATTGCATCCATTCCTTCGCCGGCTTCAAAAACATGTTCCTTGAAAGGTTCTACGAGGTGGGACAAGATGTAACAATGTCCACCCTCATGGACGTTGTTCAGGAAGAAAAAGAACTAACAAGGAACTACATTGAGCGGTTTTGCCAAACTGCGATGAAGTTGCCCTCCGGCAATCCAGACTCTTCTTTGATTGAAATATGCCAAAGAGGCTGCTTCCCACAATCAGCCTCTGGATGGGTGGAAGTCAATTCAAAGACTGGAAGACCTTCATTATCAGCGCCACTAGCGCAGAAGAGAAGTTGAAGAAGGCTCGCCAGCTGGGCATGCACATATCAGATGGGGAGGACAAGAGTAAGCGTCCAAGCACCAACAACAACAACGACGCTAACTCCTCCAACAATCGGGAGGCCAAGGGCAAACAGGCTTTGGTGGCCGACACAGCCCAGAAGATGGAACCAAGACAAGCCGAGAAGTAGTGGCCTCAGATGACCTACTCCTTCGAGGATAGTCATGTCAAGCCCATCTTGGATATGCTCATACAAGGAAATAGAATTCAGCTCCCTCCTCCGAGACGTGAGCCTCGGCCTGCAGAGATGGAGAGCCCAAAATATTGCTATTACCACCGCTACGTCCACCATGCTACTCAAGACTGCTTCCAACTGAAGCGGTACATCCAGGGCCTGATCGACTCTAAGGCTCTGGCCATTGACTTCGAGGAGGTAACTGTGGTCGCCAATATGGTGTCTGTCCAATTCGATACTTTTCCTCCGGCGAAAAGTTAAGACGGCGTAGTGCCCATTCCTCGCGACAATGGAGGTTGCCAATCTTCCACCTCTTCGAGACCAGACAGCTGGGTTGGTGCCCCTTACCACCTCACGAGGGGAGATTATGTGGGTCCACTCGGACCTAGTCACTGAAGTAACCCAGCCAACAGTACCTTCTACCGGCGGGAAAAAAGGCGGAAAACTAAGTCTTGCCGTATAATTTCGGCTGATATCGAAGAAGCGATAGCTGTCGTTACTCGATCCGATGCCCAATCTCAACCAGCACCGGGTAACTCAGCTGAAGATCATCAGCCACCCGCTACTGACGCCGGCCGGGACCTTCTCAGCCTCCGTTGGCTGACAAGTCCAAACCAAATGAGACCCGCTTTGACAAGCCACTCCGTAAGGATGCACCTCAAGGGCTGGAAAGGCCTTATAATTTTGACATTTTGGCACAACTAGCCAACACCCCAGCCAAATTGACATTATATGAGCTCCTGAGGCTTTCCAAGGATATCCGCGTCGCCCTAGTGACGTACTTTAGAATGTCGATGCTTATCTGGCCCAAGTCAAATTTGCAGGGGAAGGCTCGCCAACTGATGCCCAAGACAGTGCTTGTACTGGTGCGATGCCCAACATCGTATTCACTCCACAGGACATGCTTATCCAGACCAACTTGCACGACCGTCCTCTATATTATACTGGGTACGTCGGCGACGTCAAGGTGGATCGAATGCATATTGATCCCGGCTCTTCAATAAGCATCATTCCCAAGAGCTTACTTCACCTCCTGCGCATCCCTTTGCACCGATTGACCCCTACCAATACTGCCATCAGCGGGTTCAACTCGGGGAGGAGCTATCCTCTTGGGAAGATTCGTCTGAAGTGCCAAATTGGCGATCTCCAGTCAGAAGTGACGTGTTACGTCATAGATGCGGATACCTCTTACAATATTTTTCTGGGGCGTCCGTGGATACACGACTACATGATCGTGCCTTCCATGTTGCACCAGTACTTCAAATATGTCGACAAGTATGGCCTCGTCAGAACAGAATTCGCCGACGTCGATCCCTTCAAAGGAGTCGAATCCTACTATTCGGATTCATGCTTGTACGAAAAATCACAAAGGTACTTGGTCAAGGAGGATGCTGGAAGCAGACAGAGGCCATCACAAGGTCTGAGGAACCCGTGAAGATCCATCTTCAACCCCCGCAAGCCAGGGCTAGACCCTGAAGTCGTACTTCATAAGCTCAACATTCACCCAGATGCAAACGGTCAAGCAGCACACACGGCAGTTCCGTCCAAATATTATGAAGGCTATTAAAACTGAGGTCAACAAACTTATAGCCACGGCTTCATCCGGGAGGAACAATATCCAGATTGGGTCGCCAACATAGTGCCGGTCTTTAAAAAGAATGGAAAGATTCGAATTTGCATCGACTTTCGAAATCTGAATGAAGCATGTCCTAAGGATGAGTTCTCTCTTCCTATTACGGACATAATGATTGACAATACGTGCGGCTTTGAACGCATGTCATTTATAGATGGCTTCTCAGGATACAACCAAATCAAGATGTTTCCTGACGACGAGAAGCATACCTCATTTCGAACTCCGATCGGTGTGTACTGTTACACAGTCATGCCCTTCGGTCTGAAGAATGCTGGCGCCACGTATCAACGAGCTATGAGCACTATCTTCAGAGACCACCTGCGAAAGACAGTGGAGTGCTACGTCAATGACATCACCGTCAAAAGCCGCTCTAAGGGAGATCATCTGCACGACCTGAGGACAGTGTTCGACCTGATGCGAGCGCACAACTTGAAGATGAATCCTACGAAATCTTTCTTGGGAGTATCTAGCGGGAAATTCTTGGGCTTTATCATTACCGCCCAAGGGATTCATATAGATCCTGAGAAGACGAAGGCAATTATGGAGATGGGTCCCCCGAGAAATCTCCGAGAACTCAGAGGCCTTCAGGGGAGGCTAGCTTATATCAGGAAGTTTATCTCTAATCTCTCCGGGAGATGTCAACCATTTACACACCTCATGAAGAAAGGCGTCTCCTTCGTATGGGATGAAGAGTGCCAACGTGCCTTCGACAGCATCAAAGAATATTTGTCGAGTCCTCCAGTCCTGGTGGCACCAGTTGCTGGAAAGCCATTCTTGCTTTATGTCCGAGCAATGGAACATTCCCTCGGTGCTCTATTAGCACAAAACAATAATGTGGGGCATGAAAAGCTATCTACTACCTCAGTCTAATGATGATAGGGCCTGAGCACAGATACACCGCTGTGGAGAAAGAATGTCTTGCTCTAGTGTTCGCCATTCAAAAGATGCGACACTATGTTACAGACAGACCATTCATGTCATATCACGAGTCAACCCTCTCAGGGTCCTCATGACCAAACCAGGCGCACTCAGTTCTCGCCTTGCTACTTGGGCGATACTATTGTCTCCCTACCACATGATCTTCGTTCTACAAAAGGCTGTTAAGGGTCAAGCTCTGGCAGACTTTTTAGCAGCCCACCCAAGCTCGGAGTCAACCAGAATAGATGAAGAAATCCCAGACAAGGTCGCTAACTCAAATATGGTATCCCACGATACCGTCTGGCGGATGTTTTTTGATGGTGCTTCAAGAACCGGACCCAAAGGCAGCATTGTCGTTGGAGTCGGAGTGGTATTGATTTCTCCCTCTGGCTTGGTAATCAACAGGGCATACTCGCTCACAGAACCTTGCTCGACAACGTGGCCGAATACAATGCCTTGGTTATCGGCCTCCGACTTGCAAAAGAACTGGGGGTAGAATACCTAGAAGCATATGGCGATTCACAATTAATCGTCAATCAGATCTGGGGTTCTTATGAAGTTCGCCATGAGGACATGATCCCCTATCATCAAATAGTGGTCGATATCATCACGTCTCTGAAAGGGTTCTTTATAGAACATGTTCCCAGACTCCAGAAAATTGAAGTCGACGCCTTAGCAGGACTTGCCGCTTCTTAACAGTCCCGAATCACACCATCACCTGGTTGACGTGATAAGCCATGAATTGGTTTGTCCCAAGAACAATGCTCAATTTGCTTAGAGTTATTCCGCTCTGACACTCGACGAGACACCGGACTGGAGACTCCCATTTATTGACTTCGCAGTCTATGGCATCTTACCGAACACCTGAAAGAAGCCATCTATCAGAAGACGATCTCTCAGATTCTTCTATGATACAGAGACGAAAATGCTGTATCGGCGATCTTTTGACAGACTGCTACTCCGGTGTCTGTTAGATATAGAAGCCAGAGAAACCGTGTGAAGCTCACGATGAGTATGTGGGGCTCATCAACCTGGCCCAAATTGTAAGACCGCCTTCGCCGGATGGGCTATTACTGGCCCACGATGGTGGCAGACGCGATAGATTATGTACGAAAGTGCAAAGCTTGCCAGGTCCACGCAGATTTCATACATCAACCATCCGAGTTCCTGCATCCAACGGTGGCATCCTGGCCATTCGAAGCATGGGGATGGATATCATTGGTCCAATCACCCCGCCTTCATCCAGAAGACACCGCTTCATACTCGCAATCACAGATTACTTCTCCAAATGGGCGGAGGCTGTACCGCTTTCAGAGGTGAAGACATCCAACGTGATCAGCTTCCTCAAGCATCACGTTATATACCGCTTTGGACTGCCCCGAAGGATCATCCACGATAATGGTCCGCAGTTCGCAAGCTACGCCTTCTATCGGTTCTGCGACAAACACCGAATACAGAACGTTGCTTCAACGCCATACAACCCGGTGGCTAATGGTCTAGCTGAAGCATTCAACAAGACCATAATCAAGCTGCTCAAGAAGTTCATATCATCAAACAAATGCGACTGGAAAGAAAGCTTGGCGAATGCTTATGGGCGTACCGCACTACAGTCCGGACGGCAACTGGGAATACACCATTCTCTTTGGTGTATGGAAGTGAGACAGTTCTCCCGTTAGAGACTCAAATCCTCTCACTCCGCGTCGCCCTCACTCACCAATTGACGGTGGATGATAATTACCGTCGCCGCTTGCAAGAATTAGAGGCCCTAGATGAGAAACGCCTGTTAGCTCAACAAAGAATCGAGCTTTATCAAGCACGTATCTCTGGAGCCTTCAACAAGAAGGTTAAACTCAGAACATATCAAGTCAGCGATCTCGTTTTGGCAGTTCGGAGACCGATGGTTATGACTCACAAAATTGCCGGCAAATTCCAGCCAAAGTGGGAAGGCCCGTTCATCATTGAGGCCGTATTTTCCAATAGAGCGTACCGCCTTGCAAAACAAAATAGAGACCTGCTCATGATGCCCATCAACGACAAGTTTCTGAAGAAATATTATGTCTAAACGACATTCTCCAGATTGTAAGTCATGTAGCCTCTGGTATCGCTGAACCTACATTCTGACATACCCTCCAAAATCTCTCAGATTGTAAGTCATGTACCCTCTGGTGCCGCTGAACCTACACTCTGACCTCCAAAAATATCAAAACTTCCTAAGACTGTAAGTCATGTACCCATTGGTACCGCTGAACTTACGCTCAGGTCCCTCCTATCAATATCTCGTTAAGTTATGTATCCGCTGGTACCGCTGAACTTACACTCCAAAACCACTCTAAGTGGAGTCGTATCGCATCTTCCGGGCCATAAGTCATGTATGATCATACCTCTGAACTTCCACCCTAAATGCTTTCCTTCACCTAGGGGTTTATCCCAAAATCTATTACTCGCACCACCAGTGCACAAAAAGAGTAATAGGTCCACAAAATTTCGGGAACAACCACGTCGATGTTACCTCTGAGTTGTCTCCTCCTCCCTCAAAAAACAAACCACCCCGTATGTAGAACTTCCACGTCCTCATTACCTCTGAGTCGTTCTACGTATCCTGCATTTCAGAAATAACCACGTCGATGTTACCTCTGAGTTGTTTTCCCTTCCATCAAAAAACAAACTGCCCCCTATATAGAACTTCTACGTCCTCATTACCTCTAGTCGTTCTACATATACTTCATTAAGCTCACCCCTACCACGTCCTCATTACCTCTGAGTAGGAACGCTTTATTATAAACCTTCATATTTACCACGTCCTCATTACCTCTGAGTAAATGTGTCGGTCTTCTCACGACTTATTATCTGTACCCGAAACTAGGGTATGCCAAGGATAATAGGCCCACAAATGTCCTCTGTTGACCAAAAATGCTGTACTATATCTTTTAGTATACGCCTCTGTTCCCATCAATACATGCCTTTGGAGCCCAGCTGTTCCAAGGCATTCTTTCGCCCAGAACTTCTGTGTCCACCTCATCACGGAATCATTCTAGGCTTCTCTGTCAAACTTATTATCCATACCTAAAACCAAGGTACGCAAAGGGTAATAGGTCCACCAAAAGTTCCCCAGCGGGACAAGTATCGCAATGCCACAAATGAAGAATGATGTAAATATACTCATTTATTCAAAAATCAAAGAGTATTACATTACTCGGGACTACGTCCCCACCGAAAAGAAATACAAAAAAGAAAAGAAAAAAAGAAAAAACCCGATCAGGGTTCGGCAACGCACAACTCGCAGAGACGGTCTTTCAGCTTGACCATTGCTCGTTCAATCCGTAGGCTGGCCCGACGCTCAGCTTCCTGATTCAACCTCTCGGCATCTTTCAGATGGGCATGAGCCTGCCATCCGGCGTCAAGCTTCTTCAGTGCTAACTCCAAGCCATCAGAAGCCCGGGTGACCCGGCCGACTTCCTGGGAAATTAACTCCGTATCCTGGCGACAGGTCTGGAGTTCAGTTTCCAAAGAAGCCAATTTCCTCTGAAGCTGGAGGATTTGCTCCTTGGTGTCAGCTATCTCCCGGGAGACGGCTTCTTCCCTGATCATGCACTCCTCCCTTCTTCGGCTTAAATGATCATACTGTACAGACAAGGCCCGAAGATCCTGCTCCAGAGTCGGATTGGTCGTCTCTCGTGTTGTCCTCACCTTTTCCAAGGCTGTCATGAGGAAGGTGCGCTCCTGATCAATCACTGAAGGCATATCAACCTGCCTCAGTCCTTGGAACTGAGTCACAAGCTGTTCAGCTTCTAGTAACCTGGGCTCTAGAAGATCGACCATCCCTATCCCACCAGGAAGAGTCCTAAGCAGCTCAATCTGGCCCCGAGCACACCTGCGGGCCAGCGCAAAAGAAGTTCCTTTCTCCACAGCAGCTTCGACTCCTCACCTGAGATGGCGGTAGAAACTATCAACCACGTCCTTCGTCGCTTCATCCAGAATTTCTGAAGAGGACGGTGTCAGAGGAAGAGTGGCCGATAGGGTTGAAGCTGGCTGCAAAGAAGACGCCCCAGAACTCGAAGCCCCCGCCACTAAGAAGATGAGTCCCGAGCGGTAGGACGCTTGCAGGGCAGCCATTTCTTCCTCCGCAACCCGAACGAGATGAAAACTGGGCAAGGTGGATAGGTCGATCTCGGAGCCGGAGTCACACGAATCATAGAGGAGAAAGGGACTAGGTCTCCCCGCCCTGGCACCGACATCATGTCGCCCCCAGAGCCCGATGCAACGACAGGCTCTTCGGTAAAAGTAGGAGGAGGAGGCACATCTGCTTCCACCATGTCTCCGCGATTGTCTCCTCCCTCAATAATGCCTATCATCGGAAGCGAGGGAACATGACCTGTATGCCCGGGGCAATCATTGATCAGCTTAACCCGAAGGATATGGTGATAGAGCGTATAAGCCTCCTCACTAGTCATAAATTGACACAGCTTACCAAGAGAGGGTTGCCGGAGCGGAAGCTCACTCATAGCCGCCGTGTTCTTCTCAACGGCGACAATTGAGTCAGACGCAACGGCGTCCCCTGCTCCAGTGCCAGCATCCGCCGGCTGGACTTCAGTCGGGTCAGGATTCGATTCAACAGGACCCCCGGTGCCCCAACCTGAGTCGTCAACAACTGAGGAAACCCCAACCGCCTCAGGACGAGATACGTCAAAATCAGCATCAATCGACTGAGGGTCAGTAGCCTCAGCGATTGGCTCAGAAGGACCCACATTACCCGGAGGCGAGACACCAGCGGCCGGGGGATCCTCAAGAACGGAAGATAGAGCTGGAGCAGAGATTATCTCGACAGACATATCGTCGATCAAATCTGCCACAGCCGGATTAGCTCCCGAGATGGAATCCGACTCGGGGGAGCTTATTTCTCTTGACGCCTACAAGGAAAAGGGAAATCATCAGTTTACAAAGAAGAAAAAAAGACTGAAAAGAGATGGTAGTAACTCGATTTACCTTCGAGACAGCGTCGACGTCTTCGACCGGCTCCCCTATAAGCAGCCGGTGGCGCCTAAACACTGTCCGTTTCTTGGAAAAAGTAACACCGCCAACTTGCCTACTACGCTTCTGAACAGGACCAGGCTCGGTAGGAGGCTGATCTTCCATCGGGTAATCGACAGAAGGCGGAGGCAAAGCCTCGCTGTCATCGGCAGAAGGCAGAGGCAAAGTCTCGCTGTCATCCGCTTAGTCAACAGACTCCGAGTCCGACACTTAAACCGTGTTCCCCTTCCTCTTCCTGGTCCTCGCCCTCTTCGGCTTTTCCACCAAGCCAGTACCAACGATAAAGCTGGTACTCGGGTCAAAACCATGGGGCGGCTTATTACCCGTGACATGGTATAACGCTGCCATATACAAAATCTGCCACGACGCATTAGCATCAGGCACAGAAAAGCTCGCCCGGGTATGCACCGTGTCATAATAATGCCATGCCCAGATACCATCCAGAACACTACCTTCGAAGCCGAGGCAGGGACTGGGGCTTTCCAAGAACAGCTGACTGTACCCAAACTGCCGAGAGAAGCGGCTGGGTAAGTATGGCTCCAATAGACGTTATTCCGGATACGGTACACCAAATGAGCATGGCGGATTTTGCGCAGCCAGAGAAGCATCTTATCAGACAAGAAGTGAGGCTCCCCAGTACCATCAATATGTACGTTCCGCACTTCTTCTTTAGTGAAATGAGGGACAGATACGAAAAAACTGTAACTGTCCACCCTCGCCAGACCTATTCGGCAAGTTGCCATGGTTTGGAACTCCCAAGACACGTGGCGATATTGGAAGATGAAGGCGTCGTCAGACATAACACCGTCTTCTGAGCCAGGTCTCATCAGCCACTGGCAATGCATCAACAGCCACCCCATCAGATAATGATAGGGTAACTCCACCCATTCGAAGTCTTTCGTCAGGTCACGGGCGATAACCTTGGACGAAAAGACACGGAGGCCACGGTGTATGCTGCACACCATGGCCGGAAGAAGAGACAGTCTGGCCCCAAGGACCAGCTTCACAGCGGGGAGGATGAAGTTACGACTGATTCTATCAATAGAACCAGCCCCTCCCGAGACCACGCAGTTGCGCAGCCACACCATCAAGTACCCGGCCAAGATAGCCTTAGGGGACATCGGTCGGGTGTCCTGGTAAAAGTAAGAAAAAGAGTCATCTTGACTCCCGAATCTGTCGCCAGTGGTCTTCGATCTTTTAGCAGTCGACACCAGATTCCACACTGCTTCTTCGGTGCTAGGATTTCGGGGAGAAACCCGACCGGAGGTGCCTAGCATAAAAAGATAACCGAGCCAGGCCCTGGTATGCGGAAGGTTCCCCTCTGAGCTTTCGTCCTTCTTTTTAGATATTTGCTGGCAGGTACTATAGTGATATAGTAGCTCCTGGTAGACGGCCGTGCAGCCCGGGAACCGGCGCTCCAGCTCACCGAATTCTTCGTTCGTAGGGGTGTATGCCTCAAAAGCTTCATTTCCCCAAGGCAGCTTGGAGACGTCGTACATTTCATGGAGGGCGAGTCCTATCTCCCCTCCAGGCGTAAAAAAGGTCCCAGTCCGGCAGTTATACATCTCAAAGAGGGCCAGGAACAATTTCTTATTAATGGGCAGCCCATAGCAGGTGCCCCGGATGGCGTAGTAGAGGCCAATATGGCGTAAGGTGCCTTCATATGTCCGCAGGATCTAGGTGGTCAGATTGGTCTATGAGGGGATGGGGTTTATCCAGCTCGGCAATCCCAATCGACCAACAGGGTAGGATCCCTTCTGTGGAAGCTGATTTAGGAAGGTGTCAGCTTGAGAGAACTTAAAGTTGGGGCCCTGAGTATTCAAGAAGCACCCGGAGCCAATCCCATCACATAGCAACTGATCGATGTTCTGGAAGCAGCCGCCGACCCCATTTTCCTGTTGAAATGGATATCTCCTACAAACATCCCCGATTTGCCCGGAGTCAAGAAGACCGCCATTTTTCGATCCATCGGTAACATATTAAACCAGGACATCGGGAAGTGACGCTCCATCTGGGGAATATGGATCTCCAACCCATCAGAAGAGAAATCCCAATTCTCGGTTATGTCCAAAGCGCTAGAGTTCTTCACGGTCAAGGCGTCCCCGAAGAGGAAGGCAGGCTTCAGGTATTTGCCTCCCAACTGCCCAGAGTTCATCATACCCAAGAGAAAATAGAAGGATTGGTTTTTGATTTCCCTCAGTCTCTCCTCGGGTTCATCCTTGGAAGATTGCTTCGCAACATACTCGACCAGTTGGTCAAACCTTACGCCTAGGGCAGATTGAGCTCGGCCCACCAGAAGTTCTCCTGCAAGATTAACTGGCAAATCCACTAAAAAAAGGAGGAATAGAAGAAACAAAGTCAGAAGATGGCCAGAAAACAGTTTTAAAAATATAGCTCATGCGGCTCTATTATGACGGATCCTCATGCGGCCCAGTTTAAAGGAGCTTATGCGGCTCTATTTTAACTAATCCTTATGCGGATCAGTTTTAACGGAGTTCATGCGGCCCGGTTTAAAGGAGCTTATGCGGCTCGATTTTAATGGGGCTCATGCGGTTCAGTTTTAATGGAGCTTATGCGGCTCTGTTTTAACGAGTCCTCATGCGGCTCCGTTTTAAAGGAGTTCATGCGGCTCAGTTTTAATGGGTCCCTATATGGGTCAGTTTTAGGGGAGTCCATGCGCATCTGATTCTGAGGGTGCTTATGCGGTTCGATCATGAAGCGACTCTCATGCGGCTCGGACATAGGGTACACCCCATGCGGCTCGGACGTGAGGAGTTCATGCGGTCCATGATACAGCATATGCAGTTTCCTTGCATTGAACCTTGGACAGTTCAATAAGGAAGAGCACATCAACTACAAAAGACGAAGGCTTGTGCATAAAACATGCAACAGAGCCATTGTTCGAAGTCATGCAGTTCGTTCCAACAGTCTTACCCATGATCGCAGGATGAGCGTCAGGATGCACGGTGACAGTCGCGGCCAACGAAAAGGCAGCGCCCTTTTCCTTTGCTGCAGCGCTCGAAGAAGTCTTGGGAGCCATTGATGATCAGACAAAAGAACAGCAACTTAGGGCAAGAGAGCTCGAAGAAAGAAGAAAGTAAGGAACCCCTCTCTCCTAAACTGCTCCTATTTATAGGCTACAGAGAGCGTACAAATCAGAGAACGCTTCGTATTACGTGCTGCCTAGAAAACGAAACCGTCTCTTGGGTATTACTCCTAAATCATAAAGATTTAAGGCTAACCCTTGGGATCCTGCACCAAAAAGGCGGCTTCAGAATCAAAGCAAATCCAAGGTAATTAATGAGACGTCTACGTGGCACGAGACAAACAGTCGGGTCAGAAGAGTTTATGCGGACAGAGACGTCTATGCGGCTAGACAAGGCCATACGACTAGAGAAATCTATGCGGCACGAAGGACTTATGGCCATGCTTCTTAGTCAAAGTATTTCAATTTTTAAAATTGAAAACTTTGAAGGGGGTCATGTAGAAGCATGGAAATGAACAGGAAAATTCATGCGGCTCAAAAGCCCTTCAGAGCTTCATGCGGCTCCAAAATGCTCCTCAGAGCTTCATGCGGCTCAAAAGCCCTTCAGAGCTTCATGCGGCTCAAAAATCCCTCAGAGCCTCATGCGGCTCAAAGATCCCATAGAGCTTCATGCGGCTCAAAAGTTTCCTGTGGGGCCACGTGGTCTTATGCGGTTCGAGATAGGTCCTTCACAAACTGGCCATAATTACTAGCTCATTAAATGCTCTGACAGGCTCTGACACGGAGAGTTGACAGCCATGATGAAAAAGTGGAATGATGACTCTGACATGATGGCAGGCTCCTCGGAAAGACAAGAAAATCTTCGACTGTTGGCACAAATCCACCAACTCCGAAGATTGCCATGCGGATCGCCTGAAGGACGCTTATGCGGATGGATTATGAGGCCACCCTCATGCGGCTGGATTATGAGGCCACCCTCATGCGGCTGGGTTATGAGATCACTCTCATGCGGCTGGGTTAAGAGATCACTCTCATGCGGCTGGGTTAAGAGATCACCCTCATGCGGCTGGGTTATGAGATTACCCTCATGCAGCTGGGTTATAAGAACACCCTCATGCGGCTGGGTTATGAGATCACCCTCATGCGGCTGGGTTATGAGATCACCCTCATGCGGCTCGATTATGAAGACACCTTCATGCGGCTTGGTTATGAGGTCATCCTTATGCGGCTCGATTATGAGGACATCCTTATGCGGTTCGGTTGTGAGGCCATCCTTATACAGTCTGTCAAAGACAAAGCAGTTATGACACGTGGCTGGCAGCAATCGAATCCCAGCAATTCGAATTTGATATAGGAGATACGTGACAAGAATTGATCAAATCTTAATAGATTAGATTTGATGCAATCAATTCAAACCGTCCAGATTTGGTCAAATCTCGATAAACCGGATTTAGTGCAATCAACATAATGGTCGAATCTCGATAATTTGGATTGATTGCAATCAACACAATTGCTCAATCATGACTAGCCAAATTTGTTACAATTAACATAATGGCCGAGATATAATGCAATCTTAACAAGCTAAGATTTGTGGCATTCAAAATGCCACGTGGCTACCCATTCCACTCCTATAAATAACAAGGTGCCATTCCCTTGTGAAGGGAGCATACAAAAAGAGAAGCACAAGAAGAGGAAGATAAAAAACACACAGACAGAGAGCATAGACGGAGAAGAGAAGAGCAAGGTGCCATTCCCTTGTTACTCTGAGCAATCCCCTCCCGAGCAAGAGCATTTCTTCCCCGGAGTCGAAGCAGCGTTCGATCGTCCAAGGAGTAAGGCAGAGTCGATATCACTTTCTCGAGTAAGGTTGATATCACTTTCCCGAGCCTCTATCGTCACCCCCCCAGAATAAAAAATAAACAATTATACTTAGATTGCTTTTCCTAGGTTTTAGTCCTAGGCTCTCTATTGTACAAGCGAGTTTGTAATTGCGAATCAAAGTATAGTCCTCCCATAAAAGTGTTCTATACTTTTGATAATCAATGGCAAATAGTATTGTAGAAAAGGACTCGAAGGTTTGGCTTAATACTTCTTGCCCACCAATTCCAGGTTCAAACTATTTTTTTTCTTCTGTAATAGCTTATAAACATCTCTCGGAATGAAAAATGCCTTAAGAAAAATAGGGTTGAACAATTGATTCAATCTCAAAAAGGGGCACTTGATAGATACATAATTAAAAAAAACCTTGATAGAACATTGTCATGACCCGCACCCAGTGTAGGGCACGAGAAGTGGGTACGTCCAGCCTACGCCGCAGTGTCGGCGGTAGAACATTGTTCTAGGTCACAATTAAAATCTAAATACATTATGATATACTCTCCGTACGGAGGACAATCACAGCATGATACAACTCAATCACCAAAACTAGAAGTAGCACGATAAGATAACTATGAATCCACAAGAGAAGTACAACAGAGAGAAATAAATCTCGGTGTTATCAACACCAACTCAAACAAGCATAAAATAAATACAACTAAAGACAACTAAAAATAATGTAAGAAAAACTCTAGCCATCTACTCCAACCTCTACTGTGTCTCCTCTAGGCTAGCAGGTAACCTCCAAGCTATCTGTAAAATTTATCAACAGGTCCAGTCAGAACAGGAGCGAGCACAATACATCTCACGCAGTTCATATCATGGCAGGAAATGTAAACATACTATAAAGTAAGATACATAAAACGCTGAGAATGTACATGCAATAAAAGAGAGAGATTTGTAAGTAAATAGCTACTATAAGTAGAGAACTAATAGTGGCTAGTGATGTAGAGTACAAGGTAGACATGTGAACGACTTAAATTTATACATGATTACACTACAAAGTTTATACATGACTACACTACTTTGGAATTGTTCACATGACTGCTTCTACTCCCCCGTACCCCAATCAATACACAAGGATCTAGACAAGTTATGTTGTTATACATTACTTTACATGGGGGCTCATAAATGAGTGTACGTAAAGTTATACATGCGGGCTCAGTGAATCATGAGAGTCCATGATTCACATGAGTATACATGTATGGTGAAAGCATAGGAGTACATGGTGAAAGTGAAACGCACATAACAAGACGTACCCGATGCTCCCGAGGGGGATAACATCTCAAATAGGGATCCATATAGTACCAATCCGTGATAATGTTGTGACAGCATCAAGTAAAGTAATCTAGGGCAAGAATATAAATCCTAGCAAGTATGAAACGGTCAGAGAATGTACTCGCCTGATAACCCAAGATGCTGATAAGTGTAAGGTCCAAACTGGAGTCACAGAGTCCTATTTAGAACAATCACATGTTACAAAGTGTCTAACATGAAACAAGAGTAATCTACAATATGTTCTAAGTAATTCTAGGTCCTTCTAGGTCAAAGTCAACCCTTGGTCAACTCTGGTCAACAATCTAGTCAAACTAGTTCACCTCTAACCAAATGGGTCATACAAGGTCCCACAAAGTCAACTAGGTCAAACTAAGTCAATGGTTGGCTTACAGTTGACTTTTGGTCAACTGGTCAACCTTGGTCAAATGGGATCAAATCTAGTCTAAGTATTAAAATATAAAGTTGTACTAATTCCGAAATACGGACAAAATAAGAATTATATATATACTAAGGGTGACACTTAGAGAAAATATCTATAAACATTGTCGGATGATAAAACAAATATCACCAACTTGTCCAGAAGGGTCATATTAGCTAGGATAGCTTGTCCATAAGTCAAGTTTGGACACAGTGGCAAAAATGTAATTTTGGGCCAAAATGATGTCCACCGTTGGACCCACTTTGTACCGAAAATCGTGTCAGGGTCAATGGTCTCTAAAGTCGTCAAACTACATGTCTACGGATTTATTTTGACGAGACGATTCCAACGGTATGTCCAATTTTGGATTCCGTGGACCCGAACTCACAATAGTCCGTTGACCCGGATATTAAAATCCAATTTGCACGGAAATGCGTGTCGGAGCCAATATCCTCAAAACTCAACAAATTATATGTCAACGAGTCCAGAATGACGATACGAACTCAACGGTATATCCGAAATTGGGATTCCGATGAGTCGGCGTCAAAAAGTCCCGTTGACCCGGACTGTGGGGCCTGTCTTGCACCGAAATGCATGCCAGGACCCACGTCCTCCAAATCTAACAAACTTTATATGAAAACGTGCTAGAACGACGCCACGAGTCTAGTGGCGGTGTCAGAATTAGAATCCAGAGTCCCGGGTTCAAAAGTGAAATTTTACAAGTTTGGAATTACGAATTCGGACGGCCAACTTTGGCGTCAAATTCAACCAATCAAACGTATTTATAATGAAACGAAAGTGGAGGGGTAGGAAGATGGTTATACCAGCTGTACACCGGAACTGACGGCACACAAAACGGAGTTGCGACGACGGAGATATAAGTCCACGAAGTTGGCTCCGTAAAACTGTACAAAATATACACAATTTAAAGTGTCAACTTGGTGGCCGGTTTTGATGTATCAAACGACATAATTAACAGACGAAACCTGACAGACGTGGAGAGGAATATACCAAGATTGTGACGGAGGAGACGTATTGCCGATCCAACGGTCGAATCGTCCGAGAAACGTGCACAAAGTCGCTGCGACGGAGCGCGAATTCTGGAATTTCCCGCGCGCGTCACGGCGGGATCCCGTGCAAAATGCACGAATCGCCTCGACGGCGCATCCTGGAGGACGGTGGCCGCCACGGGGTGGTCGCAGGAGGGTGCGCACGGCTGGGGGGGCTTGCCGGCGGTGGCTCCGGAGCTGCTGCCCGCAGCTACTGCTGCTTGGTGCAGCTACACTGCAGCTGCTGCTGCGCTGCATGCTGCACTGCTGCTGCTCCTCGCAGCAGCTGCTGCTCGCAGCTGCCATGGCTGGCCGGAGGGAGGCTGAAAGGAGGAGAGGGGAGGTGGCGGCTATGGAGGTGGTGATGGTGGTGATATTAATGGTGGTGGTGGTAGTAGTGGTTTTAAAAGAAGAAGAAGAAGAAGAACATGAAGAAGAAGAAGTAGAAGTGAAGAAGTGATGGGGGTGTGCTTGCTGTCGGGTGAGAGGGAGTGGGAGTAAGGTCGGCTGAGAGAGGAGGGTGAGGTGTGTGGCTGTGTGTGTTTGTAAAGAGAGAAAGAGAGTGATATATATATATATATATATATATATATATATATATATATATATGTATATATATATGTATGTGTGTATATATTATATATAGAAAGGGAGAGAGAATGAGAGATATTTAGAGAGAGGAGAGAGGGTGATGTCGGCAAAGGGGGGGGTGCTGATAGGAGGGTTGTGTGATATTTGTGTTTAGTAGAGAGAGGAAGAAGAAAGAGAGAGTGAGAGTATATATATATATATATATATATATATATATATATATATATATATATATATATATATATAATATGAATGGAGAGAGAGATATTTATATATAAAATAGGATATTTTTGTGTAGGAAAAAAGGGAGAAAATATCAGTGGGGTGTATGGGTTTACATGATAGGGTCTACACCCAATTGGGTAGGGTGCTGGGCTATGTTTGGACAAGGTTGGGTAAAGGTCTAAATAAAATAATAAATTTAAATCATTTAAAAATTATGGACAAAATAGGAGCACAAGGGAGATCAATCGGGTGGCACGCAAGTCGCACGTGCATAGTAGGCTCGAAACAGGCCAGGACCATATACCGAGTCGATCAGATTGGACCGATGTCGGGCCCCGAAATTAAATTAGAAATTAAATCACAAATTACGGCAGACGATAAATCGGTCTAAATTGGCCCGAAAGTTGCGCGAAGCAAATGGAGCACAAGGGAACAAGTTTAAGTGGGACACTATATATCAACAGGAAGATAATCTTGTCTACTACAAACTTGGAGAAGAAAGTTTCCAGAGATTGGCATCTCTGATGCTCCAGGAATCAAAGTCATGGAAAAGAGCATTTAATTATCAAAAATAATCAAATAAGAATTATTATCGAAAAGATTCTTTTAGAAAAATAAAAAATAAATCCCTGAAATTTAGGGGGCTTACATCCTACCCACCTTATATAAATTTCGTCCTCGAAATTAATGGTTGGTAGTGGGGTTAAAATATGATAGAAAGTTTAGGCAATATCTTAGGCACGATCAAAGAACGACGGGTTTGCACGGTTAAGATAATCAATTGAAAATTATTCAGAGACGGCGAGGGATTTTGGTGTAATAGAATAGTGATATGAACAAAATTATATAGGTACGATTTTAGAAATAAGTTAAGTCAACGGGACACGATCTTAGTGATGACTAAGAGGGTCGAAGGTATAAATGGAGTTCAGGTACGGGGTGGTCTGTAGCACTTTGGTTGATGAAAATCAACCTCAAGGTTGCACAGGCCCGATTAGAATAAAAAGTTAACCATGACCAAACAAGGTTTGGCATGATTGAGATAACATTTTAGACAAACCAAATCGAAGTCAAGGTCTTATAGGCACGATCGAAGATTAAAGAGTATGATTAATAAAATCATGAAATGATCCAAGTTCGGACGTGATTAAAATTTGGAAGTGGTCTAAGTTCACTTGGCACGATAGAGATATGAATACGAAATCAAAACTTGAGCATATCCGAAGAATAAAACCGAAACATGAGTATTTTCGTAATCGAATTCCAACAGGAATAGAAAGTGGTTCGAACATAAGCAAGTCCAAATTTTGGCACGACAAACTAATCATATAGTCGTGATCGAGGATCAAGGTTTTAGGCACAATTTAGAGGCAAGATAATATGTATAGTTATGATCGTTAAATCACGATCAAGGTATTCAAAGTCGTTTTAGTCATGCCAGGTCATCTAGACATGACTAATCACGAGGAATTCAGTTATAGTCAGGGAATCAAATCAAGGTCGAAAAAGGTTTAGGCCCGAGTGTTTGAAATCCAAACAGGATCAAAATCGAAAGTTACATCACGAGTGGTAACAACATTGAAATCTAATTACAATATATATTAAGAAAATTTTGTCTCGATATAATCTAAGTTGATCAATTTTGGGTAATCAAGATTTGGGCAAGATGGGAAATAAGGTAATAAAAGTATGAGAATCCAAGGATGGAGATTCAGGTCATAATTAAATTTAATTCAGTTGAGTATGACCCAAGATATTAATATGATAAGAAAATATGATCAAAGTCGATTGGTCGTGATTAAGGGATCTAGGATTCAATGATATCGAAAACTCAAAGGATGATTCAAAGATATGTAATAAGTCAAATTTCTCCGTTTAAAGGGAAAGCAAGAGAAAATATTTCATAGGAAAGTCAAGTTAATCATCTCTCTCTGATACTATCAAGTTTACCATTTGCCAATCATATTTTTATCTCACAAATCCCAATATAAAAATCAACCTTTATATGACTACCATCAAAATTATATCCTTCTGTCATAAAGATTTGACCTTGCCATGATCACCATAGGCTAAATTCCTAATTTCCAAAACATTATTCATGAAGCATACCCTTCTTTATAGGAATCAACACTAACCACTTAATCATCATAAATCTAAATTCTTCCACCTTGTCCTAAATTGGATCCAAAACCTCTAAATCAAGTTTTATGAAATCCTTAAACTTATTCAAATTACTCTCCTTGTATTATTTAAATCTAACCACTAGGCCTTACCAAACTTATTCTTCATCATAATTTCAACCTTCATATTTTCTTCAACGTATACCTTCAATATTTCTTCTGAAATTTAAAATTTTTACAAAATCTCTATATTTTATATAACTCAAAATCCTTGCGTTCTTTCTGTTTCTAGCCATTTCTTATAATACCTTGTTCAATTTTGTATCATCATTGCATGCAGCAAAAATCTCTTCTCCATTACTAAATTTCTAATTTAACATCATAGCCTTAAAGTGTAACATCTCAAAAATCAATAACCAAAAATTTATCCAAGTTCTCGAAACCAAGTTGACTTCGAATATCATCATCAGTTAGGAAATACATCTATGAATTTATTCATACCCAAAATATTTCTCTAAGTATGATTGTTCCTAAATTGATAATATAAATCTTTTGATTTCATCCTCAAATTCAGTCGCATCTCTATCCCAAACCTATATCAAGGTCCATCATATTATACCCCTAGCAAGATTATCACAAAATAACAAATCAAGTCTTTTTCGAGTTAGATGATTTATGTCACTTCCTCGACCTTTCCAAGGTAAAGAGATTTAGAGATTCAAAGTTTCAAAGTATAGCTGACAGAATTAGATACGAGACAGGTGATTGATGTAATTAGGATAGTTTTATTTAAGAGAAAAATGGTAATACAAGAAATAATTGCAAGAAAGAAATAAGGATAAATCTGTTTTGCTCATCTGTTAAAAAGAAGGAACCATTTTGAAATCAGAGCTACGCTATCAAATCTAAGATAAGGCCTAGCAAAATTATCAATTCATTTTATTAGGAAGAAATTCACAATAAGGAAGTTACACAAAGCTTTATAATAACAGCTAAAGCTACTCCTACTCCTACTCCTAAGTTAAATGATGAGAAAGCAAAACAAAAACAAAACAACATTTTTTTTTGAAAGACTGAAACAAAACTAGAGAAAATATATTCAAAAGTATTTAAGGTACAATCTGATAATCATATGCGTCTATCCAAATCATGGTACTCTAAATCCTCATCATACTAGTAAGCAAGGCTACGATAATCACAGAGTCCTCGACTAAGACACATACCTCTAGAATCATGGTATTTAAAATTTCCGCTCTGCCGCTAGCTTGGCTGCGAAAACCTTAAATTCCCACACCCGAGAAATATATCCAAAATCAGACTATATGTCTTCACCATGCTGGCTAATGTGACTGTAGAAGACTAGATTCCATAATTGGGATGATCTAGACCATATAATTTCATCTTGGCAGAAAATTAAATTAACAATGGATACCAAGAATCAAATTCATCAACGAACCAAGGAAGGTAAATAGAAACTGTTGGAATCGAATTTCGAGATAGTTTATAATGAGATTCTCAAGGGTCATTCCAGGAATCTCTCAAAGAAAATTCTAATGTGATCGAGTATCCTCTCATTCTAAGACCTATTCATTATCTCTAAATGCAGGCGCACAGCAGTACAACTAATCGTCGTACTACCACGACTTCGCACAAATGCGAATCTCAACCTGCATGGGCCACCACTAAAAACGTGTCACGACCCATACCCAGAGTAGGGCACGAGAAGTGGGTACGTCCAGCCTACACCGCAGTGTCGGCGGTAGAACGCTGTTCTAGGTCACAATTAAAATCTAAATACAATATGATATACTCTCCGTACGGAGGACAATCACAGCAGGATACAACTCAATCACCAAAACTAGAAGTAGCACGATAAGATAACTATGAATCCACAAGAGAAGTACAATAGAGAGAAATAAATCTCGGTGTTATCAACACCAACTCAAGCAAGCATAAAATAAATACAACTCAAGACAACTAAAAATAATGTAAGAAAAACTCTAGCCATCTACTCCAACCTCTACTGTGTCTCCTCTAGGCTAGCAGGTAACCTCCAAGCTATCTGTAAAATTTATCAACAGGTCCAATCAGGACAAGAGCGAGCATAATACATCTCACGCAGTTCATATCATGGCAAAAAAATATAAGCATGCTATAGAGTAAGATACATGAAACGCTGAGAATGTACATGTAATAAAAGAGAGAGATTTGTAAGTAAATAGCTACTATAAGTAGAGAACTAACAGTGGCTAGTGATGTAGAGTACAAGGTAGACATGTGAACGGCTTGAATTTATTCATGATTACACTACAGAGTTTATACATGACTGCACTACTTTGGAATTGTTCACATGACTGCTTCTACTCCCCCGCACCCCAATCAATACACAGGGATCTAGACAAGTTATGTTATTAAACATTACTTCACATGGGGGCTCATAAATGAGTGTACGTAAAGTTATACATGCGGGCTCAGTGAATCATGAGAGTCCATGATTCACATGAGTATACATGTATGGTGAAAGCATAGGAGTAGATGATGAAAGTGAAACGCACATAATAAGACGTACCCGATGCTTCCGATGGGGATAACATCTCAAATAGGGATCTATATAGTACCAATCCGTGATAATGTCGTGACAGCATCAAGTAAAGTAATCTAGAGCAAGAATATAAATCCTAGCAAATATGAAACGGTCAGAGAATGTACTCGCCTGATAACCCAAGCTGCTGATAAGTGTAAGGTCCAAACTGGAGTCACAGAGTCCTATTTAGAACAATCACATGTTACAAAGTGTCTAACATGAAACAAGAGTAATCTACAATGTGTTCTAAGTAATTCTAGGTCCTTCTAGGTCAAAGTCAACCCTTGGTCAACTCTGGTCAACAATCTAGTCAAACTAGTTCACCTCTAACCAACTGGGTCATACAAGGTCACACAAAGTCAACTAGGTCAAACTAAGTCAATGGTTGGCTTACAGTTGACTTTTGGTTAACTGGTCAACCTTGGTTAAATGGTATCAAATCTAGTCTAAGTATTAAGATATAAAGTTGTACTAATTCCGAAATACGGACAAAATAAGAATTATATATATACTAAGGGTGACACATAGAGAAAATATCTACAAACATTGTCGGATGATAAAACAAATATCACCAACGTGTCCAGAAGGGTCAAATTAGCTAGGATAGTCTGTCCATAAGTCCAGTTTGGACACGGGCAAAAATGTAATTTTGGGCCAAAATGATGTCCACCATTGGACCCACTTTATACCGAAAAGCATGTCAGGGTCAATGGTCTCTAAAGTCGTTAAACTACATGTCTACGGATTTGTTTTGATGAGACAATTCCAACGGTATGTCCAATTTTGGATTCCGTGGACCCGAACTCAAAATAGTCCGTTGACCCGGATTTTGGAATCCGATTTGCACGAAAATACGTGTCGGAGCCAATGTCCTCAAAACTCAGCAAATTATATGTCAAAGAGTCCATAATGACGATACGAACTCAGCGGTATATCTGGAATTGGATTCCGATGAGCCGGCGTCAAAAAGTTTCATTGACCCGGACTGTGGGGCCCGCCTTGCATCGAAATGCGTGCTAGGGCCCACGTCCTCCAAATCTAACATATATGAAAACGTACTAGAATGATGCCACGAGTCTAGTGGCGGTGTCAGAATTAGAATCCGGAGTCCCGAGTTCAAAGTAGAATTTTACAAGTTTGGAATCACGAATTCAGACGGCCAACTTTGGCGTCAAATTCAACCAATCAAACGTGTTTATAATAAAACGAAACTGGAGGGGCAGGAAGATGGTTATACCAGCTGTGCGCCGGAACTGACGGCGCACAAAACGGAGCTGCGACGACGGAGATACAAGTCCACGAAGTTGGCTCCGTAAAACTGTCCAAAATATACACAATTTAAAGTGTCAACTTGGTGGCCGATTTTGATGTATCAAACGACATACTTAAAGGACGAAACTTGACAGGCATGAAGAGGGATATACCGAGATTGTGACAGAGGAGACGGATCGCCGATCCAACAGTCGGATCGTTTGAAAAATGTGCGCAAAGTCGCTGCGACGGAGCACGAATTCTGGAATTTCCCGCGCGCGTCACGGCGGGATCCCGTGCAAAACGCACGAATCGCCTCGACGGCGCGTCTCGGAGGACGGTGGCCGCCACGGGGTGGTCGTCGGAGGGTGCGTGCGGCTGGAGGGGCTCGTCGGCGACGGCGACGGCGCCGGAGCTGCTGCCCGCAGCTACTGCTGCTTGGTACAGCTGTACTACAGCTGCTGCTGCGGTCGCTGCTGCGCTGCATGCTGCACTGCTGCTGCTCGCAGCTGCCATGGCTGGCCGGAGGGAGGTCGGAAGGAGGAGAGGAGAGGTGGAGGCTATGGAGGTGGTGATGGTGGTGATATTAATGGTGGTGGTGGTAGTGATAATATGGTGGTGGTAGTAGTGGTTTTAAAAGAAGAAAAAGAAGAAGAACATGAAGAAGAAGAAGTAGAAGTGAAGAAGTGATGGGGGTGTGCTTGCTGTCGGGTGAGAGGGAGTGGGAGTAAGGTCGGCTGAGAGAGGAGGGTGAGGTGTGTGGCTGTGTGTGTTTGTAAAGAGAGAAAGAGAGTGATATTTAGATATATATATATATGTGTGTGTATATATATTATATATAGAAAGGGAGAGAGAATAAGAGATATTTAGAGATAGGAGAGAGGGTGATGTCGGCAAAGGGGGAGGTGTGCTGATGGGGGGTTGTGTTATATTTGTGTTTAGTAGAGAGAGAAAGAAGAGAGAGAGAGGTGAGTATATATATATATATATATGTGTATATATATATATATATATATATATATATATATATATATATTTTATATATATATATATATATATATATATATATATATATATATATATATAAAATATATATATATATATATATATATATATATATATATATATATATATATATATATATATATATATATATATATATATATATATATATATATATATATATATATATAATATGAATGGAGAGAGATATTTATATATAAAATAGGATATTTTTGTGTAGGAAAAAAGGGAGAAAATATCAGTGGGGTGTATGGGTTTATATGATAGGGTCTACACCCAATTGGGTATGGTGCTGGGCTATGTTTGGACAAGGTTGGGTTAAGGTCTAAATAAAATAATAAATTTAAATCATTTAAAAATCATGGACGAAATAGGAGCACAAGGGAGATCAATCGGGTGGCACGTACATAGTAGGCTCAAAACAGGCCAGGACCATATACCGGGTGGATCAGATTGGACCGATGTCGGGCCCCAAAATTAAATTGGAAATTAAATCACAAATTACGGCAGACAATAAATCGGTCTAAATTGGCCCGAAAGTTGCGCGAAGCAAATGGAGCACAAGGAAACAGGTTTAAGTAGGACACTATATATCAACAGGAAGATATTCTTGTCTACTACAAACTTCGAGAAGAAAGTTTCCAGAGATTGGCATCTCTGATGCTCCAGGAATCAAAGTCATGGAAAAGAGCATTTAATTATCAAAAATAATCAAATAAGAATTATTATCGAAAAGAATTCTTTTAGAAAAATCAAAAATAAATCCCTGAAATTTAGGGGGCTTACAAACATAATTAAAAAGCCACAAACTCAGTTGAAGATGTTGTTACTGACAACAAAATGATGGGGAACTGAATGATAATGCTTGATCTTGAGCCCCTTGGTTGTTCATCAACTAAAATAATTCCATCGAATTAAACGACATGCTCCACCGCTTGTGCGAGCCCCGTCAATTCCTTTGATTTTCATTCTTGCGAACGTACTCCCCAGGCGGGATAATTTACGCCTAGTATCCATCGTTTATAGCTAGGACTACTGGGTTTTTATGAGAATTCTTAATACTCCTCCGCATGTAGAAAAATAATAAATCAATCAATCAAATTACGAGAAGCTTCATAGAGTGCTTCCCGAGGAGTTAAGCTTCCATTCGTCCATATTTCTAGAAAAAAGTATTTCTTGTTTTTCATTAACACTCCCATTAGAATGAATACTATGTTTTGCATTTTGAATAGGCATGGATACAACATCTATAGGATAACTTCCATCTTAAGAGTTATTTGTGAGGGTTGTACGATATCCGTGATCTCTCTTGATTTGTAATCCAATACACAAATCAATCAGTTCCGACAGGTTAGCTATATGTTGTGTTGTGTCAACTATTTCTACAGAAGGTGGTGAGATGATATCTTGAGCGGTTATGTATCTAGGACCCATGACGAAAATGGATGCATCTCTAACTCCACACATATTGCTTCTCAATACAATTCCTTTCAAATTTATTAAAATTTCATGTACTGATTCTTCAATACCCACTATTGTAGAATAGTCACGCGACACCTTCCCAGACTTTGCACGTGTGATACATGTTCCTTCTATTTTCCAGCATTTGATAGAGAATCTCTATCAAATATTATTTTCCAACAAACTTTGGTCAAACAACTGCTGCACCTCAACGCCTTTCGGGGAGAACCAGCTAGCTCTGGGTTCGAGTGGCATTTCACCCCTAACCATAACTCATCCGCTGATTCTTCAACAACAGTCGGTTCGGACCTCCACTTAGTTTCACCCAAGCTTTATCCTGGTCATGGATAGATCACCCAGGTTCAGGTCCATAAGCAGTGACAATCGCCCTATAAAGCTCGCTTTCGCTACGGCTCCGGTGGGTTCCCTTAACCCAGCCACTGCCTATGAGTCTTCGGCTCATTCTTTAACAGGCACGCGGTCAGAGATCACATTCTCCTCCTACTGCTTGGGAGCTCACGGTTTCATATTCTATTTCACTCCATGATGGGGGTTCTTTTCATCTTTCCCTCACGGTACTACTTCGCTATCGGTCACCCAGGAGTATTTAGCCTTGCAAGGTAGTCCTTGTTGATTCACACGGGATTCCACGTGCCCCATGCTACTCGGATCAGAGCGTAATCTAGTGATGCTTTTGGCTATTGGACTCTCTCCATCTAGGGTGCGGCACTCCACCGCTTTGCTACTACGGGAATCATTTTTGCTTTCTTTTCCTCTGGCTACTAAGATGTTTCAGTTCGCCAGGTTGTCTCTTGCCTGCCCATGGATTCAGCAGCAGTTCGAAAGGTTGACTTATTCGGGAATCTCCGAATCTATGCTTATTTTCAACTCCTCGAAGCATTTCGTTGCTTGCTATGCCCTTCCTCATCTCTAGGTGCCTAGGTATCCACCGTAAGCCTTTCTTCGTGTGAAGCTCGCCATTAATGTTAAGGCTATGCCATCCTAAGGTGCTGCTAAATAAAAAGATCTTATTAACATCCATGAATGAGAAATCATAGATCGAACTATCGAATTGGAAAAAATTGGGTGCTATTATAGTATCAGCTAAGTTCACGGGCTGGAGCTAAGCGGACTCGAACCGCTGACATCCGCCATAGGTAAACCACCGCCTCTCATGCCTCCTCGACTGATTATACCATATAGGCCAACGATAGACAATAACCCCCCCTCGAACACAGCTTACAACTTTCATCGTACTGTGCTCTCCAAAGTGCAACTCTTCTCAAAATCTAAAAAAGGGTGCTCAGTTGGAATCCCACTCTAAGGATTCTTGTGGTTCCGGAGAATCCAGCTACAGGAGAACCAGGAACTGAGAGCTCTCCCCTTTTTTTGTCCGACTCTTTGGTCTTAATAATGCTGGTTTTAAGAACGAGTGATTGCCCTTCTCCGACCCTTACTGCCCAACCGGAGAGCAGATAGCTATTATATTCTGCTTATTGAATATGGTCTATGGTCGGTCCGTGACCCCTGGATGTCGAAGGCGTCATTGGGGCGATCTCGTAGTTCCTACGGGGTAGAGACGATGGGGTCGGTCCATGAATTTTCCTTCCTTTTGCCATATTTTGCTCAAAGTAAAGGGTTGAAGGGATATAGTGCATCAAGCTATTCGCAAGGGCCAACTTAATCCTCTTCCCCAGGGATCCCAGATGAGGGAACCCTAGGAGAGCCACGGACTCCAACTATCGTCCATGTACGATCCATACTAGATCTGACTGACCGCCCATCCTACCTCCTCTACATTCTTGACAACCCATCTTTTTGTCTCAGTAGAGTCTTTCAGTGGCATGTTTCGGTTCTCTTCCCCATTACTTAGAAAAAGTGAGCCACCGGTTTAGGTACAAGATACTATCATTACCGCCTGGACAATTAGACATCTAATCCATAATCGCAACAACCCAATTGCAAGAGCGGAGCTCTACCAATTGAGCTATATCCCCCGAGCCAGGTGAAGATGCATGAAAGTGTCAGATGCTTCTTCTATTCTTTTTTCTGGCACAGCTGGACCATCCTGGACTTGAACTGGAGACCTCGCCCATGAAGTAAATCATCGCACCTATGATCTAACCAATTGGGAAAGAATTAATAAATTTTTTTGGGGAGCGATTCATCCTTTCTGAACGCATCATACAACTCTCTATTGTACTGCGCTCTTCAAGTGTGCTTTTTTGTTCCCCCATCTCCCTTACCATGACAAGTCCTTGTGAAATAACTCCGATGGGAAGAAAAAAGAAGGCGTTAAGAGACCCTCCTTGCCCAACCCTAGACACTCTAAGATCCTTTTTCAACCTGCTCCCATTTTGAGTCGAGAGATAGATAAATAGACACATCCTATTGCACTGATCGGGGGACGCTCGTAGTGACTGAGGGGGTCGAAGACCAAGAAGTGAGTTTATACCAAGCATTCTTCTTATGGCTAGATCCAATATCCTGGTCCTTGCGAAAAGGAAAATATTCATGTTCTTCCTTTCGGTAATAGAGGATTAGGGAAATCTTATGGATTTCTGCTTTCTCCAGGCCTTCCGAAAAAGCATGAAAAAGGCTCGAATAGTACAATCCCTCCATCACCCTAGAATGAAAGGGGCGATCTCATAGTTCTTGGTCTGTGAAGATGAGTTTTAGGTGCCCCATTTTCCCATTGAGGCCGAACGTAGACATATGCTCAAGAGATAGCTGTCCATACACTGATAAGGGATGTATGGATTCTCGAGAAGAGAGAACCCGTGCTGGTCCCCCCGGACCGCTCGGATCCCACGAGTGAATAGAAAGTTAGATATTGGATCTCACTTGAATCGCCCTATTTATCCTTCCGATGAGAAGTTTGGTTTCAAAATCTGATTCGAACATGAGGAGTATGCCATGCTAATGTGCCTTGGATGATCCACATCCGGGTCAGTCGTTGATGAGAACATTTAACTATCTATTTGGCTGAGAGCCCTCACAGCCTAGGCACAATGACACAATTATCAGGGGCGCGCTCTACCGCTGAGCTAATAGCCCATCGTGCAGGCCTTCCAATGGGAGGCTTGCTATGATAAAAAATGCGAGAGAAACCCTACCCCTCTTTTCCTTTTTGTGCCCCATGTCCCTCCCGTGTGGTGACATGGGACGTAAAAAGGGGGATCCTATCAACTTGTTCTGACCTAGGATAATAAGCTCATGAGCTTGGTCTTACTTTACCGTCAAGAAACGAAAGAAGACTTCCATATCCAAGCTTCATTCAGACGTAGCTCGCTTCCTTTTGGGTGTGAAGCAGTGTCAAACCAAAATACCAAACAAGCATAAGCTGCAGCTCTCCCTAAAAAGGAGGTAATCCAGCCACACCTTCCAGTACGACTACCTTTTTACGACTTCACTCCAGTCACTAGCCCCGTCTTCGGCATCCCCTCCTTGCAGTTAGGGTAATGACTCCGGGCATAGCCAGCTCCCTTAGTGTGACGGGTAGTGTGTATAAGGCCCGGGAATGAATTCACCGCCGTATGGCTGACCGACGATTACTAGCGATTCTGGCTTCATGTAGGCGAGTTGCAATGCTTGTGCGGGCCCCCGTTAATTCCTTTGAGTTTTATTATTGCGAACGTACTTCCCAGATAGGATACTTAATGTGTGCTACAGCACTGCACGGGTCGATACGCACAACGCCTAGTATCCATCTTATGTAATGCCCGTCCCGCTCAATTCAACCAGAGGAATCGAAACGCCAACGACGTTCGGACAGCCATGCAATGACTTGCTCGAAGTCCCGCTCGGTCGAGATGACTTCTCGTTCAGGTGGGTAGCTTCAGTGAACTTGCCTCAGCTTGGCCTTCACACTAATAAAACAAACGTTTTCAACTGCACAATAGGCTTGATAAAAAAGAGACGAATCCACATAGCTAATGTATAATCCTATGTTGGGGGGATTGAGTTAGAATATAGAAAGGTCCCATGGTCGGCTTAGAAGTGTTGCACGGTGTACTTTCAAAATGAAACGGCCTTCGTCCCGTGGCTTGGAGAAGGAAAGTTGGTTTAAGTTGCACATAGCTGTGAACTTTGCCTAAGTCATTGGGTCGCATGTATATATACTTGATATAAAGCATGCACAGTCCCATCGTCAAGGCTTGGCACAGCTTTTGATCGTCCAGAGTTAGTAAGTGTTGCATGATGAGTTAGGCAAGAGTTATGCTAGGCTCTATCATAGCAAGCATTATCCCAATTTTCTGCGGTTGTCAAAGTCACATAGTCCATGATCTCAAGGCTCGTCATATAAAGTATGACTGGGCAATAATGTCGTATAGAGCACGAGTTGGTTTAAGGACACGAGCACGGTTGGTTTAAAGATAAGTTGCCACGGTTATAGCAAGTAAGGAAATGTTTGTTCCAGTTAAGTAGGAAGGCTATGCAATAGTCGTTCTCCAAGTTTCAAAGAATGGAAAGTTCATGCGACCATTTTTCATCGAGGCGGTCCCTCGTTTAGGAGTCTCGAAAGATACACGTTTTGTAATATGGTTCCAATGCACGTTTTGCAAAGTGAGGTGGTCCCTCGGTTGGGAGTCTCATGGTTCTGATGTACGAGTTGCTAAGTATGGTTCGAGTCGTACCGTAAATTAGGCCATACATTTACATGAGTCTAGATGTTCTCGTAGGTGCGTGGTCATGGACAACTTATGCACAAGGATTTCTTCCTCGACTGGTATTATGTCCGGGCACCGGGGCTAGGTCGACCTAGGGGGAAGACGTTATAGCAGCGTTGTATTATACCTTGTGGGTAGTCAAGGGCTTTCTATGGGGCTAGCTATATTGCATCGAAAGGCCCTCCACCTACCCGAACTATATCCATGATGGCTTGAATTGCCAGTGACTTTCATATAGATAAGTTGGCATGCTGAGTGATAATCAACATGCACGGTGTCAGTCGAATCAAATAAAGTATAAACATGACACGTTTGAGTCAAGAAGGTGTACACAGTTGCAACACCATTATGGGCCTAAGATTCGGCTAGAGTATGAACACATGCTTCGTCACGACCCGTACCCGCTTTTCGGGGTACGAGTGTGTGTCCAAGCCAGCCTACGCTTCAGAGTCGGCGGTAGAATGCTGTCACGGCCACGATGCTCAAAATCACAAATAATATAACTTTATTGCTCATTCACATTTGCTACATTAATTACAACGATCTACAAGATTTAAATTTAAGAGAAGTACAAGATTCTTATAATTATTGAAACTAACTACAACATCTATCTAATCTCTAGGTTTTGACCTGCAAGTACACCCGTATCTCCCAGCGCTAAAAGAAGCTACAGTTAACCTGAAATGTTGGTTTCCAATCAGGAATGGGACAAGCACACAGACCGACAAGCTATCTGAAAACACAATCGAATTTATAAAACATAAAAATAGCATATGTGAAATAAAGCAAGAGAGTAAACTAGTAACATGTCATATCTAGAATAAACTGGAGAGATAAAGTAGGTTATATGGACTATAATAAATATGCAAACAATGTGACATGACAAGTAGTGACAACTGCAAGAAGAGATACAAGGAACCACTATCTACGTGTTTTGAAATATCGAGTTCGACATGTGAACGGCTAGGGGGTAAATTCGGTACCCCGTACGTGTATTGTGCAGTTGCTATTCTCCACGAAAGACACGGGGGATAGTTCTGGGTAGTCCACATGTCTACTAAGATATTTTTCCCTCGACTAGTACTCATGGACTCAAACAAGTCATAAAACACAGAAATACGATAATCATGAAATATAGTATGTAGAGATCCATAATACTAATCCATGTAACAATGTGTCAGCAAGCAAGAGAGCATATGTATAAACATAAAATGAAAAGACTACTATGAATCGAAAGCAATTAGAAAGTGCACTTGCCTGGGATCCTTAGCTGGTGAAACTAATAGTAACATTGTGTCCAGAATATTCCACTTGGCTAGGGTCGATATGAAAAAGTTCGTAGTTTGGCAAGAAAATAGGAATATTTGATTAGTCATGATTGGAAATGATAACCGAGGTGAATTACATAAATAATTATTTATACTATTTTTGGAAATTAATCTATAATATTAAAAACTATATTTTTATTAGTCAAGTTAAGTACTTGGAAATTCTAGGAAAACGTTTTAGGCCTAAAGCTAGTTTTGTCAAAGTATATATTTAAGGTCAAAGCTCATATAAATACAACAACATAAAAATATAATATTATTTTAAGGCTTTTAAAACTCTATTTTGAAACTTATCTAGAGGGCCAAGCCCAATATATATTTTATTACAAATATAATAATTATACTAGCAATATTTATAATAAAAATAATCCTAATACCATAAAATATATAATAGTAATTTAGCTTAACAATCCAAATTGAAATTTCATATAAAACCCAAGGTCACTAATATCTCTTTTGTGACAGAATATTTTGGTAAATATATTTAAAATAACGGAATATGTTTCTAAATCAAATTCCACTTATTAAATATTAATAAGTCCATAGTACTATACATACATAGGCCCAAACATTTAATATAGAAGTCAAAATCACAAGAGATGAGATCGTATGACTAATCACGTCAAGATTAATCTAATTTAATAAGGAGAATATTCTAAATAAAGAAAATATTATTTTAAGAAAGTATACTATATTTTATTGGTCAAAACCCTTTAAAATATTATTATTCTAGGTCTTCGAGAGCCTGTTTGAAATTATAAAACTCAAAACTTATATTTTACTAATCAAGATAATTTAGATAAATACAAAATCCCATTAATATTTATGCACATTTTGTAAGCCCAAACTAAGTATATAAATTAATTAAGCTCATAGAATATAAAACCCAATTATTTAGGCTGGATATTTATTGGCTTCAAGTCTGGGGATCAGGCCAATAGTAATATACATAGAGTACTGGACAATAATATATTATTTTATAGTTAAAAATAAATATCAAACATTTGGTGAAAATATTTAAGATGGAATATTAATGTATACTTTGTACCAATACGGTTTAGAATTATTAATGTATATGTGTTTTCAAGAACTAACTCTTCATAATTCTTAACACTGACAATATAGTAATATATATAATACTAATAAAATATAAATCCCTAACATCAAACCCTTTGTTTTACTCCCCTTCTCGATTGATGAGAAAGCAAATAATACCTTAGTATCATAACCCTTTAATATCAAGGTATAAATATTGGTAGGTACAATATTGTACAGTATACAACCCACCAGCAATTAACTTGACTCTACAAATTACGAAGAGTCAAGAGTGACCCCTCATTATTCGAGGGAACAATGATTGCTCTACCATTTTCCTTCACGGTTTTGAAGGACAACACTAATGTGTGCTGCTCTCCACACTTAGTATACATAGTAACAAGTGCTGGCCTCCTTTCTTTTGCAAAGAGAGTATCATATATACATGTTTTACTCTATTTTAGAAAGAGAGAGAAATGAGTTCCAGTCGTCGTAGTCCGTTGGGAACGGTGGAGCATCCGGTGCAGTGGTACGGGTTCGAGTCCCCTTGGAGGCATGTCTCCAAGCACCATTAAGAAGTGGACACCCTCAAAAAAAAAAAAAAAAGAAAGAGAGATAATGTTAAGTACCTCTTTGGTTCGGAAAGAAAGGGAATTCAATCGAGCGAGAGGCTGAGGAAGAGGGGAAGCGACGTCGGAGCGGTCGATGGTGTTGACTCGACGGGCGTCCAGGCTAAGGTGGTGACCGCGGGAGCCAACGTGTACGGAAGCCCGGGAGTCGAGGCTCGAGGAGTCGCCGACCGAGATTGCATGGTCGACGATGTCGCGAGGTGCGGGGGAGGGGTTCGCCACCGTGTTCACCGCAGCGCACGGTGGAGGTCTGCACGCACGGGCGGCGCAGGGCTTCGGCGGAGTCTGGCAGAGCGGGTCGGGAAGATCCGCTAGCGGCAAAGTGGCCGACGCACGACATTTCGTGGCGGCGAGGCGTGGTGGACGCCGGCGCTGGTGCATGGTCGTGGTACCCGTAGATGTCGTGCGGCCGACCGGGATCTGGGTTCTTGTGGTGGTTCGGTAGCCGCTCGCCGGGATCGGCCAAGTAGGTGGTTTTGGGGTTTTGGTTATTTACTGGTGTCCTATGTCCGATTTTTTGGACACAGAGGATGTATTATTGTATGATTACCGATAGTGAACATGTGTGTCGACACGGCCCATGCTGCCACTTGATTTTTGTGATGGATACTTGGACACAGGGACATAATTTGCTATTGGCTTGATGTTTGTTGATGGCATTGGATTTTCTGTTGTGTGGCGTGGCTTGTGGCGGTGGTTCGACGGTGAAATAGTGGTCGGGAATGGTGGTTGTGTAGGGGCAGCATGGTGGTTCTGCGGCTGGAAGTTGTGGTGCAGGCAAGGAGGACGGTGGTGATGGCGAGAGGGTGGTCGAGGAATAGTCGGGAGAGGGTTGAAGTTTTATCTTGGAAGATTTTTTAGAGAGAAATCACTTTCAATATATTTAGATCAATTAGAAGTCAAATAAATTTAAATCAACTAAGTGTTAATCTCATTTACTTGCAAGGAGATGAACCCTTTGAGGAAAATCTTATCCCATATATAAATACTATAAGAAGATATGCTTTAGACATAGTATATATATATATATATATATATATATATATATATATATATAAAGCTTATACTAATATCGATCCCTACTAGTATATCCGAATTCAACTAGTTTAAATGATCTAAATCCAAATTCTTATTTTTAGAACATCAACTACTAGCATAAAATATTCAGGCATATCTAAATACACTTATAGTATATAGATTTATCCTTAGAAAAATACACCTATATAAACCTATCTTTTGAAAGTATAAATATAAAAGCCCAATCCAATATAATCTAATTTTTTTACTACTAATTAATGCGAGCTAGTTTATGCCCAATATCGGGGCCCAATGACCAAAAATTTATATTCCATACCATTCTCCAAAATAAATATTTGAAGGTCCAAAATAAAATAAAATCATCTTTTATAATTCCAAGAACAAGATGTGAAATCTAAAATAATATAGTACCTTTAAATCATGATTGTTAACTATTTATTGAAATGACAGGATAATGGCAAAATAACATTTATACGATTTCGAAAAGAATTTATCTCAACATACGAAAAATAGAATAAACAATATACAAAATAAAAATAAATAAAAATACGGGAAGAGGAATCACACACGAGATGTGGCGTCGAGTAATAAGTCGTTGACGTAAAGTTGCATAAGTTGGAATTGAGTATTTTCGAGTTTAGTCAAGAAGGGCCTTTGGGCAAGTTCGGTTAAGTCATGTGAATTGCGAGGCACAACCTCGATATATTGGTGCACGACCACGTTTTACGACTCCAGTATAGTCAAGTTACTAAGTGGCGAGACACTGCCTCGATTGTGTTACACGAAGGATTTAGGGCACGATCATGTTATTGTGTCTCAAAGTATGGCACGAAAGGCAAGTAGAAATCGGTACTCGATGTTGCAAGCACAAGAATGATCTAGAGACACAACGATAAGTAAGTTATCAGTGCGAGGCACAGTGATGGTCTAGAGACACAAAATAGGCCAAGAGTTATGTCCTAAAATCGATCCTAAGGCAAGAATAGAAAGACAATCATAAGGGCTTATGTTGTACAAAGGAAATGAACGTGTTGGTTTTGTATGGGGGCGAGGGGCTCACTCCACCAGTACAGTTGAGTACTGACACCCACACAGTGTTTATGTGCAGGCACAAGTAGAAGCTCGTTGGTGTGGAGCTCGCTTGGATGCGTCGAGGAATGGAGTTACCTTGGCGTTTCGAGGCATGCATCAGCATGGAGTCTGGACTTATACGGGACATAATGTATGAACATCGTCTATCTGAAGCATCTGTTGGCTCACCAAATTGTATTGAGAGATGAGAGAGAGAGCTGAGTGATTGTAATCAGAGAGAAAAGTGAGCTTGAGCGACTTGTAATCTTGGCTTCGCACCTTTTGTATTCTTTCAAGTATCAATAAAAGACTATGATTTTGTTTAATACTTGTGTTGCCTGGTTATTCAACTTTTCTGTTTGGGACTTCTGTACGACGACCCTGTCGCTTAGCCTATAATCGACCGTTATGAAAAACGTCTTGCATGAGCACAACCTAGGCTCACGCAGTATCACGTCTTAGCGAGAACGATCGGTCCTACGGGACCGGAGAATGACATAAGTGACAGTTTATGGTTAGGACTACTGACTTGGTTGTACATGCTTCATATGCTCCATATGCTCCACCGCTTGATGATGTAGGTCATGAGGGTGCGGAGAATGTTTTAGTTGATGAACAACCAAGTCAGTTCATTACATTGAACATTTATGATCCAAGGATTTGGGATAGTCTTAATACTAGAATGAAAGATTCATTGGCAGAAAGAGGTCATGCAAGATATTTGAACATACATATAGTCCCTAAGGATAAATACAAAAGATTCTTAAGAGCTAATCAAGAAAGAGCATGAACATTGGAGGAAGGTCTTATTAGAATACTTGTCATTGGGAAATATCTTGTTGATCGAAACTTGGCATTTCGTGGAACTAATGAGAAGCTCTATATATCACAAATGTAATAGAATTTTTTTGGATCTCATTTAATTGATGGCACTATGTGATGAGGAGATGAAAGAGCATGTTCGACGAGTTCTTGATACTGAGATTCATTACCATTATCTTAGTAAGGACATAAAGAATGAGAGGATACTTCTTTTAGCTTCTAACATTAAAGGTGTAATCATTAAAAAAGAATTCTCTTTGATTCTTGATTGCATCCTTGATGTTAGTCACCAAGAAAAAATGTCTTTGATATTAAGGTGTATCTGTGGTTCTAATCAAAGTAGAAGAGACTTTATACAAATTTTTATTATGCGTGATACTAAAGGACAATGGCGTTTCAATTAGGTGCAAAAGGCCTTAAAAGGTCTTGATCTTGATAGTTGCAAAAATATCAAATGACCTGGCTCTAATTTCTATTGAAAATGGTTTTTGAAAGGTGTTGATTATGAACGATCGATTGAGTGATGATTTTGCAGTTTGGAATGTTAGAAGATCATTCTTAATATGAAGATGGCAAAATATGCTTGTTTGATTCACCTTATTAGTCGAATATTACTCAAATTGAAAGATATTATAGTTAAATAATATTTCTTAGTTGATGTTAATTTTGGATGATTTAATTCCTGAAATTTTTTTACTAGAAATTTTTTATGAGAATAAGCCTCCATTTATTTTTCGTATAGGCCCTACTTGTTCTTGATGGCTCTCAGCTTCGAACCTGCTATTTACTTACAATATTATAACAAAAAGTCAATATTTTTTTGTTTAATGCCACATAGGTTACCAATAAATACATACCAACCAAGGTAGATATTTTTTAATATTTGGATTTAATATCTCTATTATGATAATGCGGCTTGGAAACAGCTCAAAAATGAGTCATCTAAGGCGTATTATATCCTCCACTAATTATTAATATATATGTATGTGTGTGCGCGCGCGCGTGTGCGTGTGTATATATATATATATATATATATATATATATATATTTTTTTTTTTGGGGTAAACCACGTACACGTGGGGGCCGTAGCCTTTATTGATAATGAAAACTAAAACAAAGCAGGGAGATAGCCCTTACTTCCACAAGTGGGAGGGAGATAGTCCTTTCCGCCGAAGCCGAAAACGGCAACACAGGAAAAAAAAAGAGTTATTGTATTACCCCCCATTCTTAATTCTTAATTCTGTTTCCCCCCATTTTTAATATAATCACTATCACCCCCCCATTCTAACAGCCAAGACCTTACGTTTCTAACGGAAACAAAAAAATTGCCACATCATTCCATATACATATTGAAAAGACCAAAACACCCTTAGGGTTAAATTATGGGGTTATTGTATTTACCCCCATTCTTAGTTCATAATTCCTCTGAACCAAACAACTGCAATAGGTAATCTACCATTATTCCAGAATACATAAAACCTCCCGAGACGATTCTATCGATTGAACTATTGTACCATTGTTCTGTGTACCAGATTTGGTACCGATTGAACTAATGCATCCCGATTCAGCAGAAAACACACTTGAATTGTTTCAGAGTCGGCACACAAAGTATGACTGCAGTTGATATTGTTGAAGCATACAAAAGTGTGAAGCATACAAAAAGTGTTTCTCCTATTATAGCAAACCGGTTTGCTATATCTCCTATTATGGGTACAAAAAGTGTTTCTCCTATTATGGCAAATTCACAGGAGATATAGCAAACCGGAGTCTGAAGCATACAAAAAGTGCTTCTCCTATTATGGGTACACACATACAATTTAGCAGCAACAAAGTTATGTACAAAAGTAATGCTGCCACAGGAAACTATCACTCACCCTTAAATACAAGCACAACAGAGGCACTGCAACACCATGATATTGTATCTTTCAGCATATCGGAGAAGTTTCATATATACAGAATAACCAAGGGTCCAATTTCCAAATAGTAAACATTCATATAATACTGAACTTGCAGCACTTGAAGAGCTAAGACAATTTAAAGCTTTATCCTGATGATATTTGACAAAAGTAGTCCATCAAGAAAAAAAACACAAAATGATGGACAATCATCCAACCAAAATAACCACAATTACTAACAAAAAAAAACACTAAAACCAATTTGTATGAATGGTGCATGAATCACCCCAATGATATTTTGACTGAAAGTCACTCAAGCACTGCTTCTTGACATATGCTCCTGCCCCTGCTCGAGCTGCTTTTTGACATGCTTGCCGCTGCTTCCTTGTGTTTGATTCTTCTTGGATAGTGGACAAGTCCTGTTGTTATGGCCTGAACCCCTACATTTCGAGCAGTTTCTTGACTTTTTTGCTCCAACTGGCTCCTCATCTGCAGCTTCTCCTATTTTTCTTTGGTCTACCAGGAGCTCTGTTTAGAATTGGAGGCATCACCTCTGTTGGAGTTGCCAACTACAAAAGAACCAAAATAAAGTGTTCAAATCCTACTATTAACTCATATTTATAACATAAAGATGAAAACAAAATAAAAAAGGTGTCGAAACCATTAAAATGTCAAAACCAATAAAATGTCATATTTAAGTTTAGATGCACTTATTTATTACCTTCACCCAATCACGTTTTTCTCCTAAAGGGGCAATAAAGTCGGCATAACAAGCTCTGTAAGCATCCACAGAAAAGTACCAACTAGAGTACCTATACATTACCATCATGTTGTGTATGAGTACCTAAAATCAATATAATTTACTCAAAAATATATAAATAGAAAAATGGATGTAAAAAGGCCTTACTCTGCCCAATTTGGTCTGGAACTGGTCAAGATAACTACAGCATGTTGACATGGTAGACCTCTATGTTGCCACTGTCCGCACGTGCAGGTTTTGTCTTCAATATTCACTGTCCATTTGCCTAGTAGACCACGATACACCTCATATAGAAAGTCAGATGAACCTTTCCATGTGTATTCATTGATCTTCAGAGTCAACCCCTCAATGTGTCTCTGCCACCTAGGCACCAACTGACCTACAATCATCTTCTTAGTTGCAACTTGCATCCTCTTGTAAAATATACTCATCAAAAATTCACCATACTTTTTCCCTACAGTACAAATTGGTTTGTCCCTCAGCTTTCTTATAGAGTTGTTGAAAGCTTCAGAAAAGTTGTTAGTTATATGCTCAGTATGGGTATTATGGTCAAAGAATGCCCTAGCCCAACTTTCCTTCTCCTCAGACATCAAATATGCATGAGCTCTAGCATCTACTTGCTCCAAATCATTAACCCATCTTTCAAAATCACAACCTTGTATGCACCTGCATTATTAATATCAATTACTAAACAAATATTAAACCAACAAATTATAAAAACTATAAATCCAAAAGAATCACTAAACCTGCAGCATTCCAAGCTAGATGCTTCAAATGTGTCCCTGGAAATTTCTTCTTGAAGTTTTGGTACAAGTGTCTAAACAGAATCTGTGATTGTGATTCACATCACTGAAAACGTCCTTCACAGCCTGTATCAACCCCTTCTGTCTATCCGAGATGAAAGTTAGTTTCAAAGGATGCCTTATCAATTCTCCCTTCAAGTTCTCTAGAAAACTCCTCCAATTAGCAGCATTCTCAGATCTACACACATATATGCCTAATGGAACAAGTCCATTCTCAGCATCTAGGCTTGTTGCTGCAAGTAACACACCACCGTACTTTCCTTTGAGAAAGCATCCATCAAGTCCTATTATCGGTCTACACCCCTTGATGAACCCTGTAAATACATGAGAAAATACAATTAAAAACTCATGCATGCAACTAGATACTCTAAGTATACAAAAAAATAAACAATTTAGTCCAAATTAAGATGCTTACCCTCCATAGATGCTCTGTAGGCTATGCACATGTGAGTGAAAGTGAGATCCAAATGGTCTCTAGAGAAGGTAGCCACACTCCTATGATTGGTAAACAATATTTGGGCACACAACCGAGGAATCAATGCATAGCTATCAGAATAACTTCCATTGACCCTCTCAAGTATCTTAGCCCTTGCTTTCCAAGCAACCCAGTATGGAATTTTGGTACCGTACCTTTCCCATATCGAATCACGAATCCGTTCTGGCTTCCATTTTTGTTCGACTTCTTCACTACAGGTAGAACAACATCTGCAACCCACTTAGAATTTGCCATGGAATTAAACTCACCTTCTTCCCATGTACATTTGTGTTCATTTACATAAGTGTTCAACCTCCATGTAGGCTTTTCATGCTTTATTTCCCTTGCATATGCAGTCCATGGACAACCCTGATCCTTTTTCTTGCAGTAGGACCTCATTCTATACCCTTCGTTCCATGGGCTTCTAAACCCAAATTTGTTAAGAATGGCAAATGTCCTCAAATGATGCCTGTAATGCTTCTTAGTTTCCCATTTCATCCCTTTCTCAAGTGTTAAGACTGGCAATGGACCATTCTCTTCTGTATCCTCTGGGTACATATCAATAGATTGATCTACAATCTCATCAAACTCATTAGTTGGTGGAGCCTGTTTGTAGTGTCCCGTCCCGCAAAGTCAATCGGAGGAATCGAAACGCCGACGGCGTTCGGACTTAGCCTTGCAACGGCTTGCTCGGAGACATCGCTCAGGTGGGGTAGTTTCGGTGAACTCTCCTCATCTTTACCTTCACATAATAAATCGTGTTTTCAACTTGCACAAGTTAGGCTTGATAATAAAAGCTACGCATCCACATAGCTAAGGGAATAATCCCGACGGTCAAAATGAGTTAGAACATGGAAAACGTCCCACGGTCGGTTTAGAGTTGGTGCACGGCGTGCTTTGAAAATGACACTCGGTCCTTCGTCCCGTGGCTTGGGAAAAGGAAAGTTGGTCTTCGGTGCAAAAGCTGAGAGTTAGCCTAAGTCATAGGCGTCGCCCGCACAAGTGCTTGCTAAAGCATGCACGGTCCTGTCCCGCAAGGCTTGGCATAGCCTTTGCTCGTCCCTTGGATTAAGTTGTAGGCTTGAGTAGTTAGGCAAATGTTATGCCGGTTGACCTAAGTTATTCTACGTGCTGTCCCGCTCATTCTGCGGTTGTCAAGATAAGTAGTCCCACGATCCTAAGGCCCGTCATATAGAGTATGACTTGGGCGACATCGTTGCGTAGAACACAAGTCGGTTTAGAGGCACGAGCCACGGTTGGTTCAGTGGAAAGTTAGCCACGGTCGGTCGATACTTATGGAAACACGTTATGTTCAAGTTAAGTTGGAAGGCTATGCAGTAGCCGTTCCCTGAGTTCAAAGAATGTTAAGTCTAAGCGATGGGTAGTCGCCGAGGCAACCCTGGTTAGGGGCTCTGCAAAGGAAGTACGAAAATGGAAAGAGTAAAACAACCAAGTAAATGAATTGATCACATAACAAGCCCAAACTGTATCCTAAAATACTCCATGTAACCCTTATGAACTTGGACAACTTGTCGACAAGGGGTGGTTTCTTCGAGCGGCACCCCGGGGCCACGGGACCGACTCGGCCTAGGAAGAAACTGGTTGTAGCCGAGCTGGGTAATAGGCAACGCTGGTTAGGCGATCGGTAAGACGGGGACCTGCATCGGGGATCGCTACCTGCGTTGCAGGGGTCCCGTATTACCAGGCTACGTCCAAGGCGGCTGGTTAGGCCAATCCCATAACAAACACTTAATAATAATTGTTTTCAACTAACATGGTAAGTTTGGTGTCGGCACGGGCGGCAATCCGTGTGTGTGACGGTGGATTGAGTTGAATATGTATGAGTTAAATAGACACAATGTCGGAGCCTAAGATTTGGCTACAGCGAGGGCGACGTGCTTCGGCACGAGATGTGACGTCGAGTGTTAAGTTGCGAGTTAAGTCAAAAAGGGCCGTAGGGCTAGTTGTATGAAGTTATGTCGAGTTATTGGGCTCGGCCTCGAAATATGAGGCACGGCCGCGTTGTCACAACACAAGTGTTGGCGAGACTAACCAAGGAGGCACTGCCTCGGAGATATTGAAGCACGAATCGAGTTATGGCACGACCGAGTCGTTACGTCCCAGAGTTTGGCACGAAAGATAAGTATAAGTCGGTGCGTCGACAATGCAGGCACGAGAAAGGTCTAGAGGCAAGGAAATGGAGTCCTTCGTGTAGTTGCGTCTCTGATTATGGCCGTAAGGCAAACACGACTTGATAGGTTAACGTTGTGGGCACGAGGAGTGGTCTAGATACAAAGTATGAGTTCACGTTGACATTGCAAGCACGGGATGGTTCCGACACACAAGTTGCGCTAAGGCGCCGGTCCTAAAACTGATCCTAAGGCAAGACTAGAAAGACAATCGAAAGGGTTTAAGCTGCACAAATTAAAAGAACGTGTTGGTTTTGTATGGGTGGACGAGAAGCTCACTCCACCAGTACAGTGGTACTGACACCCACACAGTGTTTCATGTGCAGGCACAGGTAGAAGCTCGTGGCGCGGAGCTCGCTTGGATGCGTCGAGGCACGGAGTTCCTTGGCGAGTCGAAGCGTGCGGTCGCGTGATCTGAAGACTTATACAGGACGTAATGTATGGACATCGCCTTCCGAAGCTTCCGCTGGAATCAAGTATTGTATCGAGAGATGAGAGAGAGCAGAGTGACTTGTAAAATGAGAGAAAAGTGAGACTTGAGAGACTTGTAATTGGCCTTGCGCCCACAATGTAATCCTTGAATTCAATATCAATAAAAGAGCTTTCTTTGAAATACTTGTGTTCATGTGTTCTTTAAATTCCGCTGCAATATATTCAATGTCTCTGCACGGGACTTCTGTGCGACGACCCCGTCGTAGCCGCTGAAATCGGCCGTTATGGAACCCGCCTTGCACGAGCGCAATCTAGGCTCGTGCGGCATCACGCCTTAGCGAGGACGATCGCTCCTACGGGAGCGGGGCGTGACACTGTTGAACACCTTCAATATCATCATTAAGAGCTTCACCACCACCATCACTATCACCATCTGACTCATTTCCGGCATCCCTAGCAACCTCTTCATCACTACTTTCAAAACAATCAAGATAACTCTCGTAGTCTTCTTCTTTTTCCGACTCATCCATGCTCACATAATCATAAACTGGATCCACATAGACATCTGCTCTATATTCAGGATCAATACAAGTTGATTCATGTTCTGCACTTGCTTGTCTTGCATTTTTGATAATTTCTTCAACCCTTGAAGCTTGTGTTGGCACTTGATTCCAGTCAAATAATAGATCATTTAAGTTTGTAGGACATCTGCAATTCAAATAAAAAAGAGGCTTGACTTAGCTAAATACCAGAATAGCAGTACTAACAGAAAGATATATTCTTATCGAAAAACAATACAAAAGAAAATATATATGCCTTCAAGCCAAGAGAGAGGCTTGCCTTAGCTAGGGATGTTTTCATCTGGACAAGGTTTCACACTGGTAAACTCAAGTGGTCATATTTTCTTTGTATAATTTTGCTTCGCCATGGGTCAATTATTCAAACGAGCATGTTTACGACCTCCTCTTGCTAGTTCACTACTCTCCATGCTTGTGAAGTTCATCTTTTGTGTTCTACATTCTTTTAGATGTGCTTTGAACAAACTTTTTGAACATTTATGTACTCTCAGTGCTTTTTGAACATTTATACACATGATCTTGTTTCAGAAATAACATGAAATTTTCATCTGGCAACCATCTCTATTAGAGGCTTGCCTTAGCTATTGAAAAACAATACACATGATCTTGTTTCATCGGTTCAGTGGAGAAATAACATGAAATTAAAAGGGCCACTGGACTGATGAAACACAAAATAATTTTTCTGAACTCAGCATTCTTCGGTTCAGTTTGGTTTCATAAAATCAAGTTTCATCGGTTCAGTTTACTTTTCACAAAATTATTTTGGTGTTTACTGGACCGATGAAATCATGTTTCATAAAACTATTGTTTACTATTTGCATAACGATGAAATAGAGTATTTTTCTGAACCGATGAAACACAAAAATTTTGTGAAAACCAAACCGGGAAAAGAATTAAACAAAATTCTAAAAATACCTCTAAACTAATTTCGGACAGAAAATGCAAATAGAACAAAAATGTATGATTGAAATAAGACTAACCTGGAATTCTGACTCATTATGCAAATCCTCTCTCTAAATCACCAAGCAATATTTTTTAGGGTTCTTTGTTTCAGCCTCTTTTTTAATCCCAATTTTTTTGATTTAACCCTAAGGGTGTTTTGGTCTTTTCAATATGTATATGGAATGATGTGGCAATTTTTTTGTTTCCGTTAGAAACGTAAGGTCTTGACTGTTAGAATGGGGGGTGATAGTGATTATATTAAAAATGGGGGGGGGAAACAGAATTAAGAATTAAGAATGGGGGTAAATACAAATAACTCAAAAAAAAACAAAAGACAAGAATTCCAACCGGCCTACGAAAAAAGCCACTGAGGAGTAGCACCTAAATGGGAACATCTGAAGAGAGCCTTCCTGATCTGTCTGTGCCCCTCCCGAATCAGCTGCTGAAGGTGGTATCCCCTGTCGCCATACATCGATTTGTTCCTATTCTTCTATAGGACCCAAATAATAGCCCCAACAATTGTCTCCTTAAGATGGCGATGGCCCCCCGACCACCATAAAGATAAAGAAGAGAAGAGGTCCTGTTCCGGTCTGACCAAAACAAGTCTCCTGAAGTAGCGCCATATCCCTCGGGCAAGCACTCCGGAGAAGAAAACATGGGATACATCTTCCACCTCCCCCGGATGACAACACCGACAGTGCGAAGCAAGATGGTAGCCCAAACCCTGGATGATATATCAGTAGGGAGTCTATTATGGCAGAGACGCCACATAAGAATATTCCACTTCCCCGGGATACAAGAATTCCAAATATGAGAAAATCTCGGATCCTCGGGGAAGCGAGGACGACAAACCTGCCAAGCCACCTTAAGGGAAAAACGCCCCTGGTTGGCACCCCAAGTAAGCAAGTCGGGATCAGAAGTGCATCTCACATTGGCCGCCAAAATCCTCGCGACGCCATCCTCCCCGAATCTGGGCGCAATAGCCTCAATATCCCAACCCGTATCCCTCCAAAGATCACGAATCAAGACACCCCCGTTATCCGTGTTGGCCGCTCTAGAAGCACGAATCTTCCTCCCTCTGTCAGAAATCACAGAAATAGGCCGCCGAAGATTAGCCCCTCTGGATCCGACGGCAAGGCCGGGCCCGCACCCGCCACGCCCTGGCGAGAGGCGGCGGTACCCGCGGACAAAATACCGTCCCCACCCGCCCTAAAACCGCCCTGCGGAAAACCTGGACGCCGAACACCATCCGAGGCGGTGGCGGAGCCCCCCTGTCGACCCGCTGACGTCGACGGGTCTACCCCAACCTCCCCAATCAACGGCAGAAGTCCACCCGGGAGCCAACGCTCGCACCTGGCGGATCCAAACCCCTGGCCCAGTTTGAGAAACATGTGGCTCTCCGCATACTTCCGCCCCTCCAACAACCGCCTCCACACACGTGAAGCATTAGAATTAATAGTAGCTTCGCTCGGATGCCTACGGCGGAAGTACTTAGCCCGAAAAATATTAGTCCACAAGCCACCCCCCGTCCGCAGACGCCACCATAACTTCATGGAAAAAGCCACCATCACGTCCCGAAGCCGACGGATACCAAGGCCGCCTTCTTTTTTGGTCCTCGCGAGACGATGCCAAGCAATCCACCGTCGCTTGCCAATGCCATCCTTGGAACCCCAAAAGAAAGAGGCGAACATATTTTCCAGAGTCTTGAGCACATACTGAGGAGGGCTACACGCGGCCAAAATGTACATCGGAATAGATGTAAGAACGTTTTTAATCAAAACCAACTTACCTCCTGGTGAAAGAATTTTGTTGTGCCAACCCATCACCCGGTCCCGGACTTTGTTAATAAGAGATTGGTACAAGCCTGCCGATCTTCGCCCGCAAGTGAGAGGGCACCCCAGATAAGTGAAAGGTAAAGTATCCGTCCGAAATCCAAACAGAGTAGAAATCTCCATGGTACTGGCAGACTCCAGAGGCTCCACCGAATAGAGGGCAGACTTATGATAGCTAATCTTTTGGCCCGAAACCGCTTCATATCTCTGCAGAACGCTCTGAAGAACACGCAATCCGTCAATGTCCCCCAAAGTGAAAATAAGGATATCGTCAGCGTATGCGAGATGGGTAATCCGAGGAAGGCCGCGGGGTAAAATGAAATTGGTGTGAGTGTGCCTTTCCCCCATAAGATTAAGATTCCGAGAAAGAACCTCGGCGGCAATAATGAAGAGAGCTGGCGAAAGAGGATCGCCCTGTCTCACCCCCCTTGCAGGCTTAATACAACCTTCAGGTACACCATTCAGAAGAACAAAATAACTCACATCAGCAATAAGGTGGTAAATCATGTCAACAAAGGAGTTGCAGAAGCCAAATCGCCGCAACACTTTGAGAAGAAAACTCCAATTCACCCTGTCATAAGCCTTATGCATATCCAGTTTAATAGCAACATTCTTGCGGCCCCGGGTTTGGCTCATCATGGAAACCAGTTCCTGGGCCAAGATGACATTGTCAACAATCTCCCTGTCTTTCACAAATCCACTCTGTTCCTGGGAAATGATTTTGGGAAGAATATCCCTCAGCCTGCCAGCCAAAATTTTGGAGAAAATTTTGTTGCAGAAATTACATAGACTAATAGGCCGGAAATCAGACAAAGAACGAGGATGCTCGACCTTCGGGATGAGGAAGAGAAAAGTCCTCGCAATGGAGTCAGGAAGATGCTCGCCCGAAAAGAAAAGGGTCGTGGCCTCCACTAAGTCAGCAACTAAGATATCCCAACAAGCCAGAAAGAAAGCACCAGAAAAACCATCTGGACCTGCGCCACTCGAACCATCCATGTCCTTGACAACGTCCTAAAGCTCCAATCGATCAGGCGGTCTGTAAAGGGCAATATTCTCCTCCGCAGTAATAAGCTCCGGGATAACGTCCAAGAACGAGTCATCATCCATCGTCAACTCATGAGAGAACAAGTTGGAGAAGTACGTGCAGGTCTCCGCAGCGAGGTCCGCATCACAAGAGGTCTCCGAACCATCCGCACGAACAATTTTATGAATGCCCGCCTTCCTGTGCTTGTTATTCATACAAGCATGAAGAATTTAGTATTTTTGTCCCCACAAATATCCCACTTAACCCGGGCCTTTTGCTTCCAAAAATCATCTTCTGTATGAACTTGGCAATGGACTCCATCCATCTACTCCGAGTGCCATCGGACGGCGTAGAATCGAACGCCGCCTCCGCAGCCAGGACATCGTCCTCCGCCCTCCTAGACTCCTGGAAAATGTCGCCGTATGTTTGCTTACTCCAGGCCGCGAGGACCGTGTCCACCGTCTGAAGACGCATGCCCAACCTTTCCAAAGCATTAACATGCCAAACCGACGACCAAGCCCGGGCAACCACGTCCTTGAATTCCGGGTGCTGAACCCAGAAATGTAAGAACCTGAAACTCCGATGCCTAGAAGAGGTAGGCTTCGTACACCGGATCAGAAGTGGTGCATGATCCGACTCCGACCGGTTGAGATGTTCGCAGGACGTAGCAGCCCAGTCCAGCCAGTTGCCCGTGGCTAAGACCCTATCAAGTCTGGAACGGAGAAAACTTAGATACAGCCGGCTGTATCTAAGTTTTGATACAGCCGGGTGTATGACAGGTGGGCCCCCCCTATTTCTTCGTAAACCGTGTAACTAAATATATATAGGGGGGCCCACCTGTCATACACCGGCTGTATCAAAACTTTGATACAGCCGGCTGTATCAAAGTTTTACTCGTCTGGAACCCTGTCTCCTGTCGCCAGATTGACCATTCCACCATGTGTATCTGCTACCCCGGTATCCGATATCCGATAAACCTGTCGCAAGCTGGAAATCCAAGAAGTCGCCAATCGCCGAAAAGTCAGGGGGGGCCACCGAATTTTTCCTCTGCTGCAGCAATGATATTAAAATCCCCCGCCACCATCCAAGGAAGATCAGAACCGGAGTCCTGGAGAAGAAGAAGATGACTCCACAGACTCCTCCTATCCCTCCTCGTTCCTCCACCATGGACAATGGAGATCCTGGCGCCACTAGGAAAAAAAGGGAGATTCACCTGTACTGATAAAGACTGCTCACATTGACCAATGTGGCTAAGTGAGATATTATTCTTGCCCAAAATCCAGATATTGCCATTGTCGTTAGAAAGAGAGGAAGAGAAACCCAGCTTGAGTTGGAAAGAAAGAAGTTGTGTTGAAGTCACCTTTGGTTCAATAATGGCCAGAAGGTTGATATCATTACCCCGACAAAGGGCCTTGAGACGGCAGATAGTAGCTCTGTTCGCCGTCCCTCGAACATTCCAAACAAGGAGCCTAACCATGAGTTCTCTTCCTGTCCCGACCCCGTCGGGAGGCTTGAGAACGTAAGCACCGATCAGAAGGTGTCAATGATGCCGCTTTCATCTTTCCTTTCGCCTTGGCTGCCCTCCTGTTAGATACCAGGAGCCACTCAACATCTCTCTCAAGCTGCACAGACAGAGGCAGAACCTGCTCCTCTTCGCTAGTGAAATCAGCCCAGAAACGGCCCCCCTGCCATTCCGTCGCCGACGACGCAGTGGACCCGGAAGGAGATCTAGTATCCACTGGTTGCTCGTAAACCACCATCGCCCTGTCCGTCAAGTCACATTCCTCCGGTTAGCTGACCGCCAAAACCACTCCTTGACCCAGCCGAAGAAAATGACCCGAGCTGGTATCTACCTCCGGGATAACGTCCCCGCCCCTCGACGTACCAGCAATGCCCGCCACCGTGGCCACCTCAAACGCAACCCCTCCATCCGAAAGTGGTCCCACCAACTCCTGTGAGGGACCATTAACGTCTGGGAACCCGTCTCGCGGGTAAAGGCTACCTCCAGCTGTCCCATGCAGGCGCTGAATCCCTGCCAAAATATTCGCACTAATGGAGAAAACAGGTTGCACAGCCAAACCGTCGCTATGCTCCCCCAATCCTGGCGTCATCTGCGCCGGGATAGACTCTTCCGGTCCCCGGATCCGCCGCCAAACCTGCTTCGGACGAGCACCCTTCGACCCCTGCGATCGTCGACGATGCCCCCGAGATCGGGATCGAGACTGCCTCCGGACGCCAGGCTCTTCCATAGCCCGGCCAGAAGAGCCCTCAGCTGCAGGAAAGATCGACTGATCCATCCTGCAACATCCACCCTCAAGGTGGCCATGATGAAAGCATTCATTGCAATATAGAGGACGACTCTCGAAGACAACCGCCTGCTCCCGAATAACTCCCGCCAAATTTAAGATGACACTCTCAGGGAGAGGCTTGCTGACATCTACTTCCACGAGAACCCGGGCAATACCCGGCCGAAGGAAATGGGCAGTCGCGTTATCGGCATACAGAGGGTTACCAACGAGAGCAGCGATCGATAACACCGTATTACGATCAAATAGATGATGTGGAAGACCCGGAAAGCTAACCCACACCGGGACCAAAGGGTCTTCTTTGTTCGGTGAGAATGATGGTGACCAGCGGAAAATGCGCATCGGAGCGCGATCAACGAACCAAACTTCCTTAGCCCGAAGTCGAAAAAATTCTTTCTTCGATCCCGGACGTAGAAGAACATGCCGGTCATCAATGGCCCACACCTCAATGGCACCGTCGAACTGAACCGACAAAGCGCTCCTGATCCGGGCTAGGGACAAACGATGTCGGGGAAATTTGCCAATAAGATCAAGATGGAAAGGCTCCACAAGCAGCGCGATATCCTCATCGGAGAAGGACGCAACCTTCCTACCCTCAACCAAGCACGGAGGTCGGAACGCGATCCTCGATGGAGGCGGGGACGATCTCTTGTCTCCGATCGGCGCTTGCAAACCCGAACGGAGCGTGTCAGCGAAAGATTTATGGATCCCCGTCGTCGGAGCGTTGTCACCGGATGCGGGAACTTCAGAAGACGTCGTAGGGGCACCCTCCGCACCCCTGTTGCCAAGTGTCACGACCCGCACCCGTTTTTTTTTTTAAACGGATACGAGACGTGTCTAAGCCAGCCTACGCCGCAGTGTCGGCGGTAGAACGCTGTCACGGCCATGAAGATCGTAATCACAAATAATACTCATTCACAAGGATTAATTCAATTTACAATGATCACAAGTTTTACATTTACAGAAAAGTATAAACTTGTACAAATATTGAATGACTACAACTCAACTATCTAGCTAGTCTCTAGGCTTTCGTCTGCAAGTACCCCCGTATCTTCCATGCTAAGTGAATCCACGGCTAACCTGAAAAATGTTGGTTTCCAGTCAGGAATGGAACGAGCACAATTCACTGAATGCAATTTCAAATAAAGAAAATGACTATAAGACAAAGGTTAGGCATCAATCATGAGTTTTGAAAATAACAGTAAAGCCATAAGAAAAATCAATAGTAATAAATAGACCAATATACTTTCCACCGTTAGAAGTACCTTTGATATGTGATCGGTCTGGGGTACTACACCGCACGGTCTACGAGGTCTACTTGCAGAAAAATAAACACGGTCTACACTACTTGCATGAAAAGTAAACACGGTCTATACTACTTGCAGAAAAAGTAAACACGGGCTATACTACTTGTAGAAAAAGTAAACACGGGCTACACTACTTGCAGAAAAAGTAAACACGGGCTACACTACTGCATGAAAGTAAACACGGGCTACACTACTGCATGAAAGTAAACACGGGCTATACTACTGCATGAAAGTAAACACGGGCTATACTACTGCATGAAAGTAAACACGGGCTATACTACTGCATGAAAGTAAACACGGGCTACACTACTCACGGGCTATGGTCAGATCACACATCCTTGGTACTTCTCATTCCGACTCAACAATTTATAATAGAAAATAATCACATAACCGATGGCCAATCAATGAAATATAGTAAAAATTAATATCGAAATACAAACAATAAACTGTACTCGCCTGTGGTCCTTTGCTGGTGAAACCGATGATCCAAAATACTCAGTATGCCACAATAGTCAAAACCCGTACAACAGTCCCCGGAAGCTGAAATAAACATCACAATTGTTCTCAGAATAGTCAAATTAGCTAGGATTGCCAGTCCTTAAGTCCAATTCTGGTCACAGGGGCAAAACGGTAATTTTGGGCAAAAATGATGTCCGCCGTTGGATCATTTTCGCACCGAAAAGCGTGCCAGAGTCAATGGTCTCTAAAGTCGTCAAACTATATGTCTACGGATCCAGTTTTTCGATACGAACCCAACCATATACCCAGAGTTGGATTCCGGTGGGCCGTGCACAAAATCGCCCGTTGAGTCGGACCGTGGGGCCCGCAAAACGGTGTCCGATTCAACTGTCTCAGAATTGGACCAAACATGGCATACAGAACCAGAAAAATGATACGGTCCTGTTGGCATAAGTTTCGTCTCGATCTGACGAGCGTGCACGAAGTAATTGGGGAATTTGTAAATTGCACGATACGGTGAATTTCGACGGATACGCATCAAATTCGTCGCGCACACGCGACCAATTTGAATTCCGTCAAAGTCCACACGACCACTAAGCCGTTACGCAGCTTTCGATGCTTACGGTGCGCGACCACGTCGCCCGGATTGGCGGGACGCACGTCGTGTGGATGAATTTCTAAGTTTTTAAAACAGGTTTTCGTCAAAGTTCGGGATTTGATTTCTCGACACGTAGTCGATGGTTTTGGCTTCTGTAAAAACTTTTGTGAAGGCCTATAGTGTTGGAAAAGAAACGCGGAAACCTTTCCCCAAACCGGAGAGTACCTGCGAGAGGACCGAGCAATACAACGCACGAACCCAAAAATAGCCACACAAAAACAATTATGCAGACACAGAGAATTTTTGACGTGGAAAACCCTTACGGGAAAAACCACGGGACGATCGGAGTCCAACCCTGAGAAGCCTCCACTAATGGAATAGAAGAATTACACCCACTACAAACTCCTTCCGATCCAAATCGGATCCCCACAACACTCAGAGATAAGAACAATGATTACAAGGCTACGAAGAGCAAGAACGACGAGTAGAGATTACCCGAAACACGATCTCCTTCGAAAACGACCTTCAATCCTCCGCCTTCTTCTCCGAAGTTGCAATGGCACTCTTGCCTCCTTCTCTCTCCAAAAGTTGTGTTACGTTGCGTTATGGGATTAGGGTTTGGAAATCCCAACTTAACTCCCCAATCCCGCAACAAACCTGGACCGTTGGATTAGATCCAATGATGAAAACTCATCCAGAATCCCGCTTCAGCCCCGACGACACAGAGTTCGGCCAGAACTCTGTGTGGGGCAACCAGCACCTACTCGCCAAACCCTGGAACGGCCAGACCGAGTTCGGCCCGAACTCGCCATGGGACCGAGTTCGGCCCGAACTCGGATCCCCTGCTTCCAGCAGCTCCAGCAGCAACAGCAGCAATTCCATCGCCTACTTCCCGAGCTTCTTCGACACACGAACGGCGCTCGTCGCACTCCAGGGTCTTCTCCACATAGGTTGGGAACCCCACCCACTCCAACAAATCTTCCCCTTCACAACTATGGGGAGGATGTCGTCATCCCGACGATCTGCTTGCAGTACTCAAACTTTCCCCTTGGTAGAATCTTCGTGAACATATCAGCTCCGTTGTCATCTGTATGCACCTTCTCAAGCTCCGCGTCCTTCTTCTCAACCACATCCCGTATCTAATGATATCGAGTCTCGATGTGCTTGGACCGGCTATGAAACGTCTGATTCTTCACAAGGTGGATAACACTCTGACTGTCGCAAAGCAAAGTATACTGCTCTTGCTTCAGTCCCATTTCCTGCAACAGCTTCTTCATCCACAATAGCTCCTTGCAAGCCTCCGTCGCCGCAATGTATCCCGCCTCTGTCGTCGACAAGGCAACACACTTCTGCAACCGCGACTGCCACGACACCGCTCCTCCCGTAAACATCATCACGTAGCCTGAAGTCGATCGCCTCGTGTCTACATCTCCAGCCATATCAGCGTCAGTATACCCGACCAGCTTCGGCTCGTCACCACCAAAGGAAAGTCTCCAACCAGCAGTGCCCTGAAGATATCGTAGAATCCACTTGACTGCACTCCAATGTACCCTTCCAGGATTTAAAAGATACCTGCTAACCGTACCAACTGTATGAGCAATATCTGGCCTCGTACACACCATAGCATACATCAGGCTCCCCACAGCTGAAGCATATGGAACCCGCTACATATCTTCCTTTTCGTCCTCGGTAGATGGACACTGCTCCTCAGTGAACTTAAAGTGAGCCGCGAGGGGGGAACTCACTTTCTTCGACCCGTCCATCCCAAAACGCTGAAGTACCCGGTGAATGTACTTCTTTTGGGACAAGTGTAGCAGCTTGGACTCTCTCTTTCGGCTGATCTCCATCCCAAGAATAGTCTTCGCTGCGCCCAAATCCTTCATAGAGAAGGCTGCGCCCAGTTGGCGCTTCAACTCCGCTATCCTAGTGGCATTCCGACCCACTAATAGCATATCATCTACATAGAGCAATAAAATGATGAAATCATCATCGGTAAAATACCTCACAAATGTACAATGGTCCGACGTCGTCCGTGCATAACCATGCTCCCCCATAAACGACTCGAACTTCCTGTACCACTGCCTCGGAGCCTGCTTCAGACCATACAAGCTCTTCCTCAACCGACAGACCAAATGTGACTTGCCCTTCTCACAGAATCCCTCCGGCTGCTCCATATACAACTCCTCCTCAAGATCACCGTGGAGGAATGCCGTCTTCACGTCCATCTGCTCGACCTCCAAGTCGAGACTGGCTGCTAATGCTAGCACCACCCGAATAGACGAATGCTTGACGACAGGCGAAAAGATCTCATCATAATCCATGCCTTTCCGCTGACCGTAGCCTTTGACTACCAGCCTCGCTTTGTATCGAGGGCGAGTAGCATCATCCGTCTGCTTCACTCTGAACACCCATCGATTCTTCAAAGCCTTCTTGCCCTTTGGCAACCGTACTAGATCATAAGTGGAATTGGTGTGCAAGGAACTCATCTCCTCCTGCATAGCCACCATCCACTCCTGCCTGTGTTCGTCTTCCATAGCCTCTGCGAAACTTTCGGGCTCTTCCCCGTCAGTCAGTAGCACATACTCATCCGGTGAGTATCTCGTAGATGGTCGACGAACCCTGTCACTCCTCCTCAGTGGAGCCACTAGTGCTGGCTGTATACCAACAGCCTCCTCTCCTTCAGGAACTACCTCTCCGGCATGCTCATCCTCCTGAGGGACACCTTGACCACCATCAGCAGGCTGATGATCAAGGTTGGGAGCAACTCCATGTACCGGCTCCCCCATAACTGGATCCTCTGCGATGTCCTCTGGAAACTGCTCGAAGCGAAATGACTCGAACTCAGGCAATTCCTCAGCCTCAGAAGGCGTCTCGGAATCCTGAGTATTGGTCATGGTCTGATCCTCGACGAACACCACATCCCTGCTTCTGTAGAGCTTTCCTTCCACTGGATCGTAGAGTCTATAGCCAAACTCATCCCGACCGTAGCCGACAAAGACGCATCGCCTCGTCTTCGGCTCAAGTTTGGTCCTCTCGTCCTTCGGTACATGCACGAAGGCCTTACAACCAAACGCCCGCAGGTGACGGTATGACGGCTCTTTGCCGTACCATACTTTGTCAGGCACATCACCCTGCAAAGGAGCACTAGGAGACAAATTAATAATATAAGCAGCTGTAAGAAGAGCCTCACCCCAATAACTGCCCGACAAGTTTGCTTCTGACAGCAAATACCGTACCCTCTCCATCAGTGTCCTGTTCATGCGCTCCGCTACACCATTGAGCTGAGGTGTCTTTGGCGGAGTCTTCTGGTGTCGTATCCCTTGCTCTCTGCAATACGCATCAAAGGGACCGATGTATTCGCCGCCATTGTCGGACCGAACACACAACAACTTCTTGCCCGTCTCCCTTTCAACGGAGGCCTGAAACTCCTTGAAAGTAGGCAGCACCTGATCCTTGGTCTTTAAGGCATAGACCCAAACCTTCCTGGAACAGTCATCAATAAAAGTTACAAAGTAAGAAGCACCACCAAGAGATTTTACCTTCATAGGACCGCAGACATCCGAGTGAATCAACTCGAGCAACGCCGGCTTCCTCGAACTTGGGTGACTTTGGAAAGACACCCTATTTTGCTTCCCAGCTAAACAGTGCATGCACTTCTCCAACTTTGTAGACTTGAGCCCTGGAATCACCTTTCTGTTCACCAAGTAGCTCATTCCCTTCTCGCTGATATGGCCGAGCCGCCTGTGCCACAACTCGGTAGACGCATCACTGACTGCGTTCACCTCCTGTGCCCCCTGTGCGCTCCCCTCTATATAATAGAGACCGGACTTCTTGCTTCCTCTGGCAATCACCAACGAACCTCTGGAAAGCTTCCACTGACTATTCCCGAAGAGACTAAAGAATCCCTCGTCATCCAACCTTCTAACCGACACCAGGTTGAAACGGATATCAGGGACATGACGAACATCCTTGAGAACAAGAACCGCATCCGTCTTCGTTCTCAAATGCACATCTCCAACGGCAACCGCCTTCGACACATCTCCGTTGCCCATCTTCAACACGCCACAGTCACCTGTCGTGTAAGTGGCAAACAGTGCCCTATTGTGAGATACATGTGCTGAAGCCCCTGAGTCCACCAGCCAAGAATTGTCATCGCAGGCGAGGTTAGTAATGACCTCATCACCTACGACGATCACATCGCCTCCATACGTCGAGGCCGCCGCTGTAGTGTTCTCTTCTTGCTTCCTCTTGTCGCCCTTCTTCTCTCTCTTCCAAGCGAAATAGTTCCGCTTGATATGGCCCTTCTTACCGCAATGGTAACATTCTGAGTTCTCGTAACGACCCTTGGACTTCCCCCTGCTCTTGTCTCTGCCACCACCTGGACCCCTGCTTTTGCCCCTTCCGCGGCTCTCTGAAACAAGTGACTCTGAGTGGTGGGATGTGGATGAAGTTCCCTGAGAACGTCTCCGCATCTCTTCATTCAACACCTCGCTCTTGGCAAACTCCAGACTGACCACGCCCTCTGGAGCAGAAGCGATCATAGATACTCGTACGGTCTCCCACGAGTCTGGCAATGTACACAGCAGCCACAGTCCCTGAACTTCGTCGTCGAACTTGACTCCCATAGAAGATAGCTGGTCAACTACGCCCTGGAACTCACTCAAGTGATCCGAAATAGACGCCCCATCTTTGTATCACAGACCCATCATCGTTCGGATCAGGAACAACTTGTTTACCCCGGTCTTCTTCGCATACAAGGATTCCAGCTTATCCTACAACGTCTTCGCGTGCTCAATATTGGCAACGTGGTTGTACACGTTCTCATTAACAAACTGCCGTATGTACCCACACACCTGTATGTGCTCGAACGTCCAGTCCTCTTCGGATTTATCACTGGGCTTCTCGGATGCAAACACCGGTAGATGCAGCTTCTTGACAAATAGCAAATCTTTCATCTTGCTCCGCCAATAGTGATAGTTTGTGCCATTAAGATTCACCATGCGCACCGGCTTCGCGTCCATCTCTCCTCTCTGGTTCCTCTGTCAACTCCTGACACCCTTTGAACCCAAAGCTCTGATACCACTCTTTTGGGAAAGAAACACGGAAACCTTTCCCCAAACCGGAGAGTACCTGCGAGAGGACCGAGCAATACAACGCACGAACCCAAAAATAGCCACACAAAAACAATCACACAGACACAGAGAATTTTTGACGTAGAAAACCCTTGCGGGAAAAACCACGGGACGATCGGAGTCCAACCCTGAGAAGCCTCCACTAATGGAATAGAAGAATTACACCCTCTACAAACTCCTCCCGATCCAAATCGGATCCCCACAACACTCAGAAATAAGAACAATGATTACAAGGCTACGAAGAGCGAGAACGACGAGTAGAGATTACCCGAAACACGATCTCCTTCGAAAACGACCTTCAATCCTCCGCCTTCTTCTCCGAAGTTGCAATGACACTCTTGCCTCCTTCTCTCTCCAAAAGTTGTGTTACGTTGCGTTATGGGATTAGGGTTTGGAAATCCCAACTTAACTCCCCAATCCCGCAACAAACCTGGACCGTTGGATTAGATCCAATGATGAAAACTCATCCAGAATCCCGCTTCAGCCCCGACGACACAGAGTTCGGCCAGAACTCTGTGTGGGGCAACCAGCACCTACTCGCCAAACCCTGGAACGGCCAGACCGAGTTCGGCCCAAACTCGCCATGGGATCGAGTTCGGCCCGAACTCGGATCCCCTGCTTCCAGCAGCTCCAGCAGCAACAGCAGCAATTCCATCGCCTACTTCCCGAGCTTCTTCGACACACGAACGGCGCTCGTCGCACTCCAGGGTCTTCTCCACATAGGTTGGGAACCCCACCCACTCCAACATATAGGTCGTCTAAATATGTGTTCAAGTGGAATTCATAAACAGACACTGGATCGATCAGAATCGATTCTCGAATACGGGTGATTGGACAGTTAAACGTCCTATTTCGGGACAGGTTTTTCGTCAACTTTTCGTCGAAATATCGGACAATATAATTCGTATAGTCTAAAACTAATTTGAGGAAGTTGAAGTCGGTCAGGTTGACTACATACCCGAGGAAGTGGCTCGCAAAACGAGCGAGCGGTGGCGGAGAACGTGGGTCGCGAAGTCGGGCGGCCAAGGCTGCTGTGTTCTCTGTTTCGCGGTTGCTGCCCTCGGTTTTGCGCGCGACGCGCGTGCGACGGCCAGCGATGGGCGGCCTGTGGCGGTGGCGAGTCGGCGCGGGTGGGTCGCCCAGGTGGTGGTGACGGCCGTGGAGTCTTAGGGTTTCCTGTTCTCTCCTCTCCCGATCTTCCTCGCGTACACTTAAATACTCGATCTTCTCCGCTCGGTTTACTTGGTCATACTGTTGCTGGGTTCGAATTTCAGGGTTGGGGGACACTGGATTGGACCGAGTATCTCAGGCCTGGGCCGCTACTGTTTCTCTTTCTTAATCTTTTCTTGTTTCTTTTTTTTTTCTATTGCTTATTGCTATATATATATATATATATATATATATATATATATATATATATATATATATATATATATATATATATATATGTCTACATACCTAAATACTTATGTACATATATACATATATATTTACACACACTTCACTATTATATATATTTATTTATACAATTACATATATAATATTTATTTATATATATACACTCATACACATATTTATATATACACATATACACCCACGTACATATATGTATACACCTCATATATATATTAATAAACACCTAGTTGACCAAAATATAAATGATATTTTTATATATACTAAATAAACAAAATACTAGATGAACAATATAACTAACAGGAGGCTTGTATGTTAAGTATTTTTAAATAATCTTAATAATCAAATAATCGAATATCTAGAAAATCTGACTAAACCTTATGGAGAATCCCATAAAAAGGCCCTGACTATTTAATAATAATAATACCAATTTTCTATCCATAACTAATGTTTAGAAAATAATTGCCAATTCCTAAAAATATATACAAAATATTTGTATTTACCAAACATGTCCACAAGGCCGTATTTGGTCCACTACATACCTATATTGGCTTGGAATTGACTTGGGCCCAATCGGGATAGGTTCGGTACGACCGGATTCCCTAAACTCAATATTATAATTAAATAATAAATAAAACTTCGGTACGGGTTAAGTCGCAACTTGGTCTGGTTTTCCTAGTTAGGACACTCCTATAGCTTTGCATTCCCCTACCATGGCTAAACACTAATCAAAGCACGCCACTGTACTATCCGTGCCACGATTTCTAGTTGTCTTGTACTCCAAATTTTAACCATGGCGCCTAAAGTCATCTACCGTAATAATTAACTAAATAATCTTTTATAAAAATCTAAAAATCACCATTTAAATCAAATAAATAATAATAAAAATAAATCAAAAGTTTTTCGGGAAGGGGAGCTACACCAAGTATCACATTCGCTGAGGGGGGACCTGGCGACCAGCCGGAAGAAGAAGGAGGGGGGTCTCGCCCCCCGCCGGCACAACCGAACCAGCCGAACCTGAAACCACCGCCTCCAAAGGACCAACCACCCTCACCGCTGTACTAGACGGCAAACCTCTAGGGTTTCCTCCGCTGGTGCCGCCATAAGCCGAGCCTCCGGCCAAGGACCCGCCGACGCCGGGCGAGTCCGACGCCCCGGGGCCAGGGGGGCGGAGCCCCCCGCCGTTGTCGCCATCAGCGCACGCAAAGTCGCCCAAATCGCCTGGCACCGCAAATTTCGGGCGCCCGATCTTATATATATATATATATATATATATATATATATATATATATATATATATATATATATATATATATATATATATATATATATGGTCCGGATCGGGAGCCCCGTTTTCGGAGCCCTGCCGAAGCCCCGCGCCCCTTGGCCGTTGGATTGTGCGACATTGCGTGTGTCCCGCTCGATCCAATGGTGCAGGAGGGCTTTGGCGGGATTCCGTGGACGGATCTTTTGATCCACGCCCATATATATATATATATATATATATATATGAGGAAGGATCCACATCCCCAAGTATCCCCATGTTATCAACGGTTGGATTTTATTTAAGTCATCTAACCTTAACCATTGATTTCAGTGGTTCAAATCAACGGTTAAGATCACATGACTTAAACAAAATCCAACGGTTGATAACACGGGGATGCTTGGGGATGCAAAAGTAAGGGGATGCGGATCCCTCTCTCTCTATATATATATATATATTTTAAATATTAAACTATTTAAAAATAATATTATAGTACTTTTACGTGGACATGACTAGTAAAAATAATACCATCTAGACATAGAATCCTTCTTGAAAGGACTTTGACATTGACTATAAATCGATAAATAAGAATAGTCATTAAAAAGGCCTTAATAAACAAACAAAAAATAAATTAACAAAATAGAGTTAGATGGAGCCTTTACTAGGGGTGCAACTCGGGTGGGTTGGGTCGGACTTGAGTTCAACCCGAGCCCGACCCGATGAATGATAATCCTAGCCCGAGCTCAAGCCCAACCAACCTCGGGTTCAACATATGAAGCCCAAGACCGAGTCCGGAGGAAGCTCGGGTTGGGTCAGGTCCATAAGGTTTATCAGACTCTAATATGATATTTAAAATAATATAATATTAAACACATAATCAAATAGCAATTGAGCACCAACCATTATAAAATACAAACTAATATGAGATTTAGAAGGAGTTGAAGAGTTTGGGTGATAAATTTAGAATTATATATATATATATATATATATATATATATATATATATATATATATATATATATATATTGAAATAGGTAATTTTATTTCAAAAAGAAGCAACCGCCATACTTTACAAGCTCTCACCCGAAAAACGTTATCTCATCTCATTTACATCATGCTCAATATTGTGAGAAATTTCTTTTGGGGAAGTGTGTAAGTTCTCAAATATTCTCCTATTTTGCTCCCTCCAAACGTGCCATACTGTAGCGGCCGATCGGAGTCTCAACTCTCTGAACCAATGCGCACCTTCTGTCTCTATCATTTGATTCGTCTATAGCGATCCATATAGGTACCATTCTGGTATTTTATGTACTTCTTCTTGCCATATAGCTGCCACTACCGAGCATGACAGGAAGAGGTGATCGATAGTCTCTTCTTGGTTGTTACATAGCACATGTGTCTCGCTTTGTAACATGATCCCAAACTGCTTCAGCCTATCTTGAGTCAGGAGCCTACGGAGCAATAACCTGTACATGACAAGTTGTATCTTCTTCGTAAGCCCCCGAATCCATATAAAGTCAGATAGCTCCATGGCCGGATGTTTGGTCCGTACAACATCATAGCAAGAGCCTAACATAGCAGCGCCTTTGCCTAAGCCAGTTTGAGTATTATGTAGATCCGCAACCCATATCCAGTAGTCGTCTTTGGCCTCACCATCAATTCGAACCGAGGTGATCCAATCCCGAACCGAAGTGCAGCACCATTCCTCCCATGTTGCCACCTGCCATCCTGTATAAAGCACGCCACCTTCTTCCGTCGGAGAGATGCTCTTTGGTATTGGTCCCCAGCCAAGTCTAGTAGGCTACAGTAGTCGATCCAAGGATCGAGCCACATATACGTACTCCTCCCATCATGAATAACCATGTGAATTGCTCATTTAAGAAGTGGACGATTGAGGATATTATTCTTGAAGGTAACCGACTCATTATTGTTAAGTCGATTCGTCCAAAATTTATTACCCTTGAGATATCTGCTGCTCATCCATATCGACCATAGGGATCCACCTGCTATGAATTTCCATGCCTTTTTAAGACCAGCCGCGTCCCGGAGTGTCTGAAATGAACGCAACCCGACTCCTCCCTCAGTATACGGGCGACAAAGTTGATTCCATGCTATTGCATGGACCTCCCTGCCAAATAAAATTGGCGCACATACTCTCTATCTTCTATACTGTCTCTCTTAGTAGTAGCAAAGCCTGGAGCCAAAAAGATGTGCGTGCGGTGATGACAGACCGTACCAATTTTATACGGCCACCAAAGGACAAGCATTGTGCTTGCCACCCTTCTATCCGCCTCTTGGTAAATTCAACCAAGTTAGTACAATCCATATCACGTGCGTAATTTACACATAAGGGAATACCCAAGTACCTGACAGGTAGATCGCCCTTTTCAACTCCAAAAATGTCCAAAAATAGGCCCATGACTTTTTTTGACCATATATATGGTATTCCTATATAAGATTGGATTTGACCATATATGTGGTAATCCTACATATATGATAATCCTATATAAGATTGGATTTGACTATATGTGGTAATCCTATATAGGATTATATTTACCTACATAGGATTGGATTTCTATGCTATATAAAGGGGTCTACGGGTGCTCCTTTATATATCTCATTGTGCTCAAGTTGTTGGATAAGTTCAACACAAGAGAGCTAAAGTTGTTGAATAATTTCAACACAAAAAAAAATTTGAGAGATTTTTTCTTTCTTTGTGGTAGAGAGTTCTTGAGTGCAAGGATAGAAGTGTTGAGAGCTATTGTAATTTCTTTTCTTCTTCATAGTGGAACTAAATCACCATCTTTTGTGGAAGTAGGCATCTTGGCCGAATCACATAAATCATTGTCTTTGTGGTTGTGAATTTTCTCTGAGTTTTTTGGGTTTATGTTCGCTGTGCCTAACAAATTGGTATCAGAGCTTTGGGAGTCTAGCAGGGTATCCGATAAATTTCTTAGAGAAAGTTAATTGGGTAGATTCTTGATATGGCTCCGTCAAGCAGGATCGGAAGTATAAAATTGAGAAGTTCAATGGGAAGAATGATTTTGGCTTTTGGAAAAGTCAGATGAATGGCGTTCTCATATCTCAAAAGCTTCATAAGGCTTTACAGGAAAATCCAAGAAGCTTGTTGACATGACCGATGATGATTGGGATGACATGGATCTCGAAGCATGTGATGCTATTCGCCTGTGTTTGGAAAGGGATGTCGTGTACTCTGTGAAGGATGAAACCACCGTCGTTGGGCTCTGGTTGAAGTTGGAATCACTCTACATGACGAAGACTCTCACCAACCAACTTTATATGTTAAAGTCACTCTACAGACTAGTGATGGAGGAAGGTACGTCAATTCGGGATCATATTTCAAAATCCAATCGAATTATTTCCAACTTGAAGGATGTTGACATACATGAAGAAGATGATCGTTTGGCACCTAATCCTATTATTTTCTTTGCCTGATTCTTATGAGAATCTTATTCAAACGTTATTGTACAAGGACTCAATTTTCGTAGTAGAAGCTACGAGTGCCTTATTGTCTAATGAGGAGCGGAGGTTGGCATCTAATGGAGGAAACGGTGGAGGCCAAGCCCAAGGTTTGACGGTAAGAGGAAGGACAAATGATAAAGCATCTTTTAGCAGAAGGTCAAGATCTAAGTCCAAAATACCTATTGAGAAGGTGAAGTACTTCAACTGCAATGAGAAAGGACATTATGCAAATAAGTGTCCTCATTCAAAGAAGAAGAACAAAAAAAGAAGAATAAGACAGAGAGAGAAGGTGATGAAGCAAACCGTGCTTCATAAGCTGACAATAACGGAGTCTATTTTTCGGTGGCACATGACAATATGAGTGACCATTGGGTTCTCAATTCCGAATGCTCGTACAATATGTGTCCAAAGAAGGAGTTTTTTTTTCTTCCGACAAGGCGACAGATGGTGGTTCTGTGTTGTAGTGACCCGCTCCGCCCTAGCGGAACGCCGATTCCAAATGGCAAGTGCAACGACTCAAATGAGCCGTCGACCCGAAGAGTTGCTTCGTCCCGATGAAGTATCGATGCGAATCGATGCAAGGCTTACATTGGCCCGACAGGATGAATCCAGACTTAGACTTTCAAAGGCGCGCTCGGAGGATCGCTCGGCCGATGCGAACATCGCTAAGGTGGGTGGCTCCGATGAACCCGTCTTTGCTTAGCCTATGCACATAATAACGCGGACACAAACACGAGAATCGCTAGGCGATAACATCTTGCATGCTAATAAATGACCCAACGTACCTAGCTAAGGGAATAATCCCAACTTGTATGCTTCTATAGAATATGGAAAGTAACATGGAAAATACGAGAACTCTCGCCCGCGCTCCATGCTCGTGCTACGGCACAAGCCTACGTTGATGCTTCCTATACGTCCAAACAATCAAACAATGAATGGGTTACAACAATGAAACGGAAAGACTATCAATATAGTCGCACCGTGTAGATTATAGCAACATTGAAAGGCTATGGGACCGATGGGTCGCCAAGGCGACTCCCATACGAGGAGTCGTGTAATGTATAAATGAAAGAGCAAACGAATAAGTGAATCAACGAATGAATACGTGAATGAATCGATGAACTAATGAACAAGTGAAAGAAAGAAAGAAAAGGAAAGGAAACTTGAAAAGATAAGAAAAGAAAGAAGGATTAGCGACAGGTGTGACGGGCACGTGCATCGGGGCTCGCTACCCGCGCTGCACGGACGCCAACCTGGTCGATAACGTAAGAAGGCTAAGGGTTAGCCTAAGGCTCAAAGACAGCCATTAAGTTAAAATGATAATAAAATACGAAATGGTCGTGGACAACGGCACGAGCGAGGGGTGGCGTATGCTGTGACCGTGAAAGGGGATTCCGCGGCATGATCAAAGGGGGGATATGCCGGCCTAGGCGGATCCAAAAAGGGGCTTACGGGCTGCTTGGGGGCGGGCTTGGGCACCAAGAGACGTAAGTGCGGGGTATATTTCAAGAGACTATCAGGGTGAACCAGCCGCACGCCATGATAGGTGAGAAAATACCAAGGAGAAAGTCCAGGATGGCTTGTGGTGCCAGCGACCGATGCATATAGATTAAGTGGGCTTTGCTGGTGGCAATCCACGTGCAAGTCCTTGCATTGAAATCAAAGTAGTCTAAGTTAAAAGTTAAATGAACAAGTGCCTACTGAATGACTTGAAATGTGCCACTCCAAAATGATAATGAGTACAAATGAGTTAAAGAATGCGTCTACGCTATGTTATTACACATGAACTGTTGTCTAACTTGGTTTGCTCTGAACAGGGAAGGCCGGACGGTAAGTATGGGTAAGTTGTGCATGTATTTCCATGCGACACTTGAAATCGGTAACACGGGATAGGTTATATCATATGCCATGTAAATGACCCTAAGGCAAGATTAGAAAGACAATGAATGATAGAGATGCACACAAGTAAATGGAACGTGTTCGGTAATGATAGTGATTATGGGCGAGCTAGCCTCCCCACCAGTGCATAACAATGTACTGATAACCCCACAGTCTACTTGCAGGATGCAGGAGATGCCGGCGGGTGCGGAGCTTCAATCGAACGTGCTAAGGCGCGGAGCTATCTCTGGGCCTTGGAGCGTTGCAAGGAGCTGGAGCACCATATACGGGACATAATGTATCGGAACATCGCCATGAATCATTCCATCTTGTAAGCCACTTGGCACGCCTTTTATGTTTCAGAGAGAGAGAGAGAGCTTGAGCGACTTGTAATATCGGCCTAGCGCCGCTTGTAACTTCTTAAATATCAATAAAGAGTTTGATTTCGTATTCAACTTGTGTTCATTTACTTTCCGCTGCAAATGGGGACACTCTGTGTGACTCTGTGGCCTAGACTCAAATCGGCCGTTTCTGGACTTGGCCTTGCACGGGCGCAACCTAGGCCCGTGCGGCATCACGCCTTAGCGAGGACGATCGCTCCTACGGGAGCGGGGCGTGACAGTTTGGTATCAGAGCACGGCTTTACGTCCTTGGACATCATTTCGATTCTCTCAGTTTTGAAAGCTCGCGTTGGAAACAAAAGAAGTGTATGCTCTCTCTCGTTGTGCATTGGGATGTTCCATACAATAAGTCTAATATTGCGAAAGCTCGTACGAGTACTCGGTTGCACGGGACCGATAGGCGATGGCCTTTGTGCCACTACGACGGACTTGATAGGCGATGGCCTTTGTGCCGAACCACGACGGACTCGAGTCGGATGAAAACTAATTGCTAAGAATTAGCAAACGCGAGGCATGCTTGAATAGGCTTACGTTGACGATAGCAAACAGGTACACGAGACCGGAGTATTATTCGAACGGGATGGTTTTGCACGCAGCCTTTTGGCTAAGTTGTGCGGAGTATCGCGCACCTAGACCCTTTGGTGCAAACGAGTTGCGAACGAGAATAAGTGAGCGTGCAAATTTGAATGTGGTCCGAACGGGATGGTTAAGCGGTACAACTTAGTCCGCGTGTCGCGCACCTCGACTCTTGGGTGCCATCGGGTTGCGAGCGATATCAACGTATCGCTCGATCGAGAACGGAGATACACTTTGAGTGTGTATCGATAGGAACGTTATCGAGTTAACGCTTAGGCGCACTCGAAGGATCAATTTGGACCTTGAGGATTATTGCGAACGACTTAATGCGTCGCAACGGCACGAACGACTACGCTAGCGATTCGTTGAACGAATCGATAAGACGTCTTAGCGCGTGGCGCAAATGTGATTGAGGACTAGATCAGATGGCTCGAATCCGAGTGGTGTATGGACGTCTTGGAAATAGTTCGAGCGAAATCAAGGATTACGAGTATGTCGGCGAGACGATGCGGTCGCGCAAAGCCTTAGAACGCGTCACACTTAGTTGGTTGTGACTTCGATTGTCCCGAGCGAGATGTCGCTCGAACAACTTGTCGTTAGACGACGTGAGTTAGAAAACGACTCAGAACGACAGAGGTAAATGAATGGTCTTGATCGAGGAAACTTAGAGGATTGCGCGTACGATCTCGGATTAATTCAAATGAATCGCGACTTGAGTTTGAACAACGATCTTGACCCTAGCTGGAGAGATAGCGGTCGAACTTGATCTTGAATATCGAGGAAATTGTGGAATATCCAACTCGGACAATAGCATCAATGCATGACTCAAAAATTGGTTGCAAAGGAAGATCGTCAGGTTACGCATATCGTCGATGGTATTGAGGCGTATCAAAGATCGATATGCGATAACTCGGGGGCACTCCGACTCGGCGAATGACGATCATGCGAATGTCATTGTTCCGTTGGATGCTATACTTGGGTCGTTAAGGATGTGTCGAGGAAAAGATAAACTTGGCTCGAGGATGAATGACGGTCGGACTATCAAATATAGACTTGGCTTGGATGAAAACGGAGTGCTTGGATTTACTTCGTTGTTAACCACAACGTAGACGTTCTTGCCTTATGCGAGCGCAACCCCAGCCTCGCACATGCGTCGCGCCGACTAGGACTATCACTCCGCGTGAGCGCTGGTATGGTGATTCATACAGCGGGAGTGATCGGTACTCGCCTGGCGTGGCAACTCGTATGCTTCGACTTGTGGTTTGACACGAAGGAGACTTGAGGATGAATTGTGTGTTTGAAGAGTTGAACTTGAGGATTGAGTAGGTCCAATCTGCGTATCGAGAGTGAGTTAGTCTAAACTCAAACAAGAGTTACGCCCCGATGAGAATGATTATTCCGCGGGAGCGTTGCATGGTGATTCATGAACCGCCGTAGATAATCGGACTCGCGTGAGATTGGGGCAGAACATATTGTCGAGCTGGATAACCTCGTGATCGAATACATGAATTGGTTTAGAATTGGTGATTGAACAGATTTGGATGTTGCAAAACGAATGCATCTATGCGAACTAAGTGATCGTGCTCGATATTTAGGAATCTGAGTGACACGAGCTTGGGTAGAAAAATCCCGCACCACCGACTTTGGTTTGACCCTAGGATTGGGGTCAGTGTTGGCATTATTGTTGGGGAACTATGATTCCAATCCTGACATTGACTTAGCCTTGAGAATTGGCCTAGCGGATAGGCGAGACGCCCTGTTGCAAGAGTTGCAAATAAAGGATTAAGCTTGAGGATTGACATGGATTGAAAGAGTGGATCAAGAGTAGGAAACCCTGCTCACGAGACTCGGCTGATATGCATATATCTCAGGAACGCTTGAGTATGTGCACGATGCGACTCGAGTGAGAATGACAAACTCACTATCCTGCGGCTTGGCTGAATACATGTATTTTGGGGACGCCTGAAATGCGTGCACGATCCAACCAAGTGATACGCTGAGTTCTAGCACGACTTGGGGAGTGAACGAGTGTCGTAAACGTAAAAATCGTGCTAGTTAAAAGTTGGTGCAACGAATTGAACCATCGATAGGAAGTTATGCTCGTCGATGGTGTCGTTCTTGGCCTTAAATCGGACGAAAATTTCGTAGACTTGGTCGACTCCGCTAAGAAGAAGTCATAATGGTTTCATAGACGAAAATGCTTGAGAAGCGAATCGAGTGATCCCGATAATTGAGGTAAACGAAAGTGAGTTGCCTCAATTACGACCCACGCATTTGGCAAAATCCAGCGTGCCTTGTGCAACCACTCCAGTCCCATGACACGAAGAAATAGAAACCAATACGAAGAAACGCTTGAATTGAAAAGATAACATCAAGTCTAAAATGAACGAGAAGCTATTCAATAAAAATCGACCAAAACGTATACGACACGGAACTTAGAAAGAAACCGAGTGTCGTTCGATGCCATCGAACGACGATGCATAGGAAATTGTCTAAGGTATGTACACGGTCCGAGTTAAGAAATGGTAGGATGACCTGCACTCAGGAAGTCTCGAGGACGAGACTTGTTTTGAGTGGTGTATTATGTAGTGACCCGCTCCGCCCTAGCGGAACGCCGATTCCAAATGGCAAGTGCAACGACTCAAACGAGCCGTCGACCCGAAGAGTTGCTTCGTCCCGATGAAGTATCGATGCGAATCGATGCAAGGCTTACATTGGCCCGACAGGATGAATCCAGACTTAGACTTTCAAAGGCGCGCTCGGAGGATCGCTCGGCCGATGCGAACATCGCTAAGGTGGGTGGCTCCGATGAACCCGTCTTTGCTTAGCCTATGCACATAATAACGTGGACACAAACACGAGAATCGCTAGGCGATAACATCTTGCATGCTAATAAATGACCCAACGCACCTAGCTAAGGGAATAATCCCAACTTGTATGCTTCTATAGAATATGGAAAGTAACATGGAAAATACGAGAACTCTCGCCCGCGCTCCATGCTCGTGCTACGGCACAAGCCTACGTTGATGCTTCCTATACGTCCAAACAATCAAACAATGAATGGGTTACAACAATGAAACGGAAAGACTATCAATATAGTCGCACCGTGTAGATTATAGCAACATTGAAAGGCTATGGGACCGATGGGTCGCCAAGGCGACTCCCATACGAGGAGTCGTGTAATGTATAAATGAAAGAGCAAACGAATAAGTGAATCAACGAATGAATACGTGAATGAATCGATGAACTAATGAACAAGTGAAAGAAAGAAAGAAAAGGAAAGGAAACTTGAAAAGATAAGAAAAGAAAGAAGGATTAGCGACAGGTGTGACGGGCACGTGCATCGGGGCTCGCTACCCGCGCTGCACGGACGCCAACCTGGTCGATAACGTAAGAAGGCTAAGGGTTAGCCTAAGGCTCAAAGACAGCCATTAAGTTAAAATGATAATAAAATACGAAATGGTCGTGGACAACGGCACGAGCGAGGGGTGGCGTATGCTGTGACCGTGAAAGGGGATTCCGCGGCATGATCAAAGGGGGGATATGCCGGCCTAGGCGGATCCAAAAAGGGGCTTACAGGCTGCTTGGGGGCGGGCTTGGGCACCAAGAGACGTAAGTGCGGGGTATATTTCAAGAGACTATCAGGGTGAACCAGCCGCACGCCATGATAGGTGAGAAAATACCAAAGAGAAAGTCCAGGATGGCTTGTGGTGCCAGCGACCGATGCATATAGATTAAGTGGGCTTTGCTGGTGGCAATCCACGTGCAAGTCCTTGCATTGAAATCAAAGTAGTCTAAGTTAAAAGTTAAATGAACAAGTGCCTACTGAATGACTTGAAATGTGCCACTCCAAAATGATAATGAGTACAAATGAGTTAAAGAATGCGTCTACGCTATGTTATTACACATGAACTGTTGTCTAACTTGGTTTGCTCTGAACAGGGAAGGCCGGACGGTAAGTATGGGTAAGTTGTGCATGTATTTCCATGCGACACTTGAAATCGGTAACACGGGATAGGTTATATCATATGCCATGTAAATGACCCTAAGGCAAGATTAGAAAGACAATGAATGATAGAGATGCACACAAGTAAATGGAACGTGTTCGGTAATGATAGTGATTATGGGCGAGCTAGCCTCCCCACCAGTGCATAACAATGTACTGATAACCCCACAGTCTACTTGCAGGATGCAGGAGATGCCGGCGGGTGCGGAGCTTCAATCGAACGTGCTAAGGCGCGGAGCTATCTCTGGGCCTTGGAGCGTTGCAAGGAGCTGGAGCACCATATACGGGACATAATGTATCGGAACATCGCCATGAATCATTCCATCTTGTAAGCCACTTGGCACGCCTTTTATGTTTCAGAGAGAGAGAGAGAGCTTGAGCGACTTGTAATATCGGCCTAGCGCCGCTTGTAACTTCTTAAATATCAATAAAGAGTTTGATTTCGTATTCAACTTGTGTTCATTTACTTTCCGCTGCAAATGGGGACACTCTGTGCGACTCTGTGGCCTAGACTCAAATCGGCCGTTTCTGGACTTGGCCTTGCACGGGCGCAACCTAGGCCCGTGCGGCATCACGCCTTAGCGAGGACGATCGCTCCTACGGGAGCGGGGCGTGACATGTGTAGATGGACAACAACAATGCATGTTGAGCTGTTGGAATTGGGTCTATCAAAGTAAAAATGTATGATGGAATTGTGCAAACTTTGACCGATGTCAGACATGTTCCCAACCTCAAGAAAAACCTTATTTCTTTTGGTACGCTTGACTTGAATGGTAACAAGTTCGTCGTCGAGGGTGGAGTCTTGTGGGTTGTTCGTAGTTCTTTGGTGGTGATGAAAGGTTATCGACATGGTAACCTTTATATCTTAGTGGAAAGTGTTCGCCATCACAAAAGGTTATACGAACTTTTTGTTTATTGAACTTGAAAAGAGTACAATCGATTCCTATGCGAGGAAATCTAAGTACAAGATTTCTGGGAAAGTGTGACAGTGGAGATCGAGCACTACAACGGCTCCTTTACTCTGTTGACGATCTGACGACGATTTGAGACTTGCTCTGACTTTTTGGTGCCTTTGATGGAACTCTAGGGTTACCGATCAAGAGGATGCCAAAGTTGAAGATTTTAAGTCCCCTTTGTTGAAGGAAAACTCCTCCTATTTATAGGGGAAAGGAGCACATATGCGATGTGCATTAGGATTATGAGATATGAAGGAATTTGCTGTCATTGTAAGGTGTGGGCTTCTGCTGAGCTGACACGTGGCGGACGTTGAGATTCCTCTTGTAACGCCCTAGTCTCAAAATACAAAGAACTAGGAGCATAGACATGCCATCCGTATAATAAATATATGTAAGCTGTAAAATGCAGTAAACTATGATAACTAATCTCATCCACAAAATAAAGTAGAAAGTTATTATAAATCAACTATGAATTTTCTACTATACAAGTCGTTGGGCGGAGACAAATCCACTACCAACCAATTTGAATGAGAAAAGATACATATAACGGAAAGAATTTGTAAAGTAACAAAGGACGATCCAAGATCAATCCTCCTTGGTAAATTGGGAAGACTACGATCTTGGCTAGAGCACCTATGCAAAGACATGAAAGCACACACCTGGAGAGATCTCCAGGTCCTCAGAGGGACGTAACAAAATATAGGAAGAACATGCCACATAAACTGAATATATATAATATGTCATAAATCACAAGTAAAGTAAAATAGTTCCAATCATAACAAGGCCCAATATCTCATCATCGAAATAGTAGACTACCCCTACAATTAAATAAGGACAAGGGATAGCACACTATTCCGTGATACAATATTATCCCATGCTACTATTGGAATGGGGTGACATGACATCAACTGAGGTCACCTAACAATTCTATCATGTTCATATAGTTAAGAACAAACCTCCGACGCAAGGGCCCTGGCTGTAAATGGGATCGGCATAGTCCCCAATTGGGCACCAGCGGCCTACATCCGCAATGTTCCGTGATGTCATAGGAATCAGTAAAGTACTACGTCCGTAATATTTTGTGAATGTCAGAGGGCATCAATATAGGGGTACGTCCATAACGCTCAGTGAACGTCAGAGGGCATCAATAGCCTGCGTCTTCGGCGGAGCTCACATGTAATCAAGGAGTGTAAAAGTAGCCCATACGTCAAGGTATTGTTCTCTCCACCCAAATTTCTATCTATGTTATCTCCATAACATATATGAACCTCTAATAACTGCCAAGTCTCCTATCATGCATCTATTGGCAGTTAGTCCTAACGCATGCATACGGGTAATCAACCAACACGCGAGTACCTCTACATGCTACTCATCTCACACATATCTCGTAGTACAACTATTTCAAGGTTTATAAAATACACTACAAGCAGTATTCCCTTAACTTTTAGGTTCATATGCAATTAAAAGACAAGAAGGAAAGCATTATGTGTACTGAGAGTAAGTAAGCGAACTGTAATAAAAATGCAACTGTAAGAACTGAAAACAGACAAGCAGTGATATGCAATAACTAAAGAAAATACAGAACAAATATAAGAAGTAGATATGGCAAGATATCTTGCCTGAGGTTGTGCGTATAAAGGGCAACGTCCAATAGCTCAAATCGACATATTAGTGAAGCATAGAAAGTCACATCTAACAACGTCCTTGGATGCTGAAATAAACACCATGAACGTTTTTGGTATAAAAGATATGTCTTGAAACGCCTGCCCAAAAGTCCAATTCTGGACACATGGGCAAAATCATAATTTTGGGTCAAAACAATGTCCGCCGTTGGATCCACTTTGTACCGAAAAGCGTGCTACTGCCTACGGTCTCTAAAGTCGTCAAACTATATTTTATGGGTTCAGTTTGAGGAGACGAACCCAACCGTATGTCCAAATTTGGATTCCGGTGGGCCGTGCACAATTTTGCCCGTTGGATCGGGTCGCGGGCCCGCAAAAAAGGCTTTCCGGTCGATCTTCTCAGAATCGGACCAAACTTGGCATATACGACCAAAAAAATAATACGGTCCTGTTGGCACAAGTTTCGTCTCGATACGACGAACATACACAAAGTTATGGCTTAGTTTGTAACGTGGCCGATACGGGATATCTTGACGGATACACTTCGATTTCGTCGCGCATAAGCAGCGAAATCAAGTTTCGTCGAATCCCACACGTCTGCGAAGTGGATACACACCTTCAATCTTTCGGTTCATGACCACGTCGCCCGGTTTGTTGGGGCGTACACCGTATCGACAATTTTTTTTTTCCAAAAGTTACTATTTTAGAAACGAGTTTTTCCGGGTTTTGGAAGTTGATTTTCTCGACGCACAGTTGATAAATTTGGAATCTAAAAAATGGGCTGTGAAGCCCTATAGATTGACTACCACTTTCTTCAATTAGTCTCAAAAAGTTGTGCATGAGTTGATCGGAATCGATCCTCTAACAGGACAAATAAATTGTTTCTAAAATATTTTAGAAACAGTTTTTGGGCGATCTTTGGGTCGATCTTGCACAGGTTTGATTAGGTTATACTTAAATATAATTACTGGAAATTGAAGATGTATATATTAACTGAACGAAATAGGTTTTTGGGCGATCTTTGGGTCGAGATTTCATGTAGCATCGTGGAAGAAATCAAGAGTTAAAGTTGGTACCTTGTGGTGCTTGACTGAACGAAACATGGCCTTCCCCTGTTTTGCGCATTCGTTGCCGGCGCTGCGACAACTCCGGTGACTTGGTCGGCGATCAGGCTGTTGGATGGGTTCGCAGGAGGCCGGGGAGGTCGCACCTGAGGTCGGAGGCGACGATATTGTGTCTAGGTTAGGATTTTTAGGTATATGTTGGTTTTGCTATCATGTGCAGCTATATAGCCATGTGGCTATTCCCAGTCGGTTGGAATAGAGGGAAGGGTCGCGTGTTGTTAGCCCAGAACATCTCGTATGTTTTTGCGAGAGTTCCTTTGCCCCCCCCCCCCCATTTTTTTTTCTTTTTCATTCATTTTTTATACTAATACAAACAGAGCCTTGGCTCTTGTTTGGGCGCACTGTTCACCCAACAATGAGTTGCTATGCATATATATATACACACACACACACACACACATATATATATATATAAATATATATATATATATATGTGTGTTTGTGTGTGTGTGTGTGTGTGTGTGTGTGTGTGTAACACTATATGTTCATCTAGAGGCCATAAAAATCCTCCTAAATTCTTAAAATTCTAAAAAGTTAATTATAACCTTATATAACCAATTCAAAAAAAAACCTTATATAATACTTTAAGGGAAAATATTTGGAAGCAATATACTACGAACAAATTTCTTGCTAAAATTTTGATTTATGAGAAATTTTTTTTATGACTATTTAATAAACTTTTAAAATAAATATGACAATGTTAAAAACTAAAATAAAATTGATAAAAATACTTTTTGCAATATAGGACCTAAACTGGTATAATTCATTTATGCATGTAGCATTTACTTGCTACCAAATATTAACAAAAATTAAAAAGACCATAACTTTAAACATACTGCAAATATAATAAAAAATTTAAAATTTAGGGGGTTTTACATCCTACCAAACTTATAAGAATTTTGTTCTCGAAATTAAAAAATAATCTTAATATCAAAAATAAAATAACTAAATAACGGGATTTACTACAAGGAAGGGCAGCTACGTCAAATTATGACTCGTTTCTTTTTTTTTTCGAAATAGTGGATGAGGTGGTAATCATAGGAGTTTAAATTGGAACCATATTCTACTAGATAAGGTATTCTTGGTTCAAGGCCCTACCCAACTTATAGAAGTTGGCTAACCGGAAAAAAATTGTTACAAGGCTTGTGGAACAAAAATTTTTACGCTTCTGGCCGCAATCACGGATTCTAAGTGAGCCTAGATATTGTCGTATCGTTCTGGGTCAATAACTTTTATAGAAGGATTATTTCGATCTAACATTGGTCCTATTGGTGATGCCTTCAACAAGATGGTGGTACTGGAACGTGTTGTTTCAAAGGAATTACAATATTCGACTAACATGGGTAAATAAGGGAGGAGGCTGTAGGGTTCAGGCGAATCAAGGATTTATGGGTCAAGAGATGAGACAATAGTCTATAACGTGTGCAGAACCTTGCTAATGGAACATGATTAAGTAGGTGTTTGGGATCTTTATGTCATAGTGACCAGTGGGTGCAGGTTTGGTGTTTGGTGTTGTGTAGGAGGCATGTGCTTGCTAGGGTGGAATGGACAATAATATGTGTGATGTGTCTTGCAAGGATCATTTTAGTTTAATAAAGGAATGAGTCGGTGTTTGCCTGGTAAAGTCAAATGGAACAAAAATGGGCCTCTATTGTTTATTCTAATGGAAAATGCGTCATAGATGTAGTGTAATTGAAATGGAGCACAAGATGGTGCATTTGTATGAGACATGTATGTCATGTGTGTAGCTTGACTGGTCTAGCTCGGGAGGGTGAAATTTTTTGGAAGGAAAAAGCTTGTGTTGTGCTTCAATCATCAAAGTTACGGTAGAGGGTATCAGATGATACAGATAGGAGTTGACGTTATGAATCACTAATTCATTAGCTAAATTGGTGCTAATCCGTTACAGTCGCTTGCTAATTCAAAGAACCCAATGTTTCTTAGAGAGGCTTACAATCTATGCACTAAGAAAGCTCCCGTTCTCGAAGATAAAACTAGGACACGATTCTATGATAGAATGGGATTTGAAGAAGCACGATCGCAATCCTTGAACCTTGCTTGTTGGAATAGCCGCACTATAAACTAGAAACGATATTCAGTACGAGAAGAGGTTATGTATGGAGCTCGTGTCGTGGTTTTGAGCAATTTGGATGAAGTGGTTGTATATGTCATTCTTGTATTCCCAAATTTACGAGTTTTACAATAATGGCACAAGAATTGAGAGTAACGCGTTTAACTCTTCTTACGGCCTATACAAGTTTATAGTCGAGGGTAACGACTTCTATAGTTCGTAAATAAATACTTTGGATGCTAAATCTCAAATTTCTGCTCGTAACAAGCTTAATTGTTTGCGGCTATAAGGCTACTAATGGCGTTAAGGGTAGTACCTTGTGATATTACTGTTGACTAATAAGTCCAAGTATTATTTTTCTCTCTCTAGGAATTGATGGGTTAACTATATTAGACATGACAACTAGACTATTTAAGGGGGGTTGCTCTACTATCAACTAGTGTCTTAACAATAAATAGTATATCTAGAACAATACTCTATGTGATTGCTCTATACTGCTAATGAGGTTCTACAGATCGTCTAATCGACATGCTCCGAGTTATTCTAGCTGGTAACAAGGCTGGATTGGTCAAACATCAATCTTTGATTGAATAAATCTTAGGTTTGACCTATATTAGCTGGGCAAGATTCCACAAAAATTATTCTAATCCAATCATATTTGGTTAGCGTAACCTATAATAGGTTCCAACTCAAGGGGTTGGGCTAATTTCTAATCGGGTTGGTTAACTATGTTCCTTAAGCCCAAAAATGTGCCTTTTGTGCCTTTTGAGTTTAAGTAGCATATGAGGCCTCAATTGGGTGGCACACTAATGACATGTGCATAGAGGGATTCGAGTAGATCACGACCATATATTGGGTCGAAAGATTTGAGTCGAGGTTGAGTCTCTAATTAAAGTCGGGAAGTATATCGGTATTATGGTAAGGTTATAGCTAGTCATTTTTACCTGAAAGACGTATAAAAATAGAGTACAAAGGGACGTATTTGAATGGGACATGATATGCCTATATGGAGGTGGCCTCGTCTAGATCTTGCATATGAAGAAGGTAACAACTGGTCTCGTGCTCTGAATGTCAAAGTCACGGTCGAGGACACCAAATGATCTAGATAGAAAGTGGGAGTTCATGAGGCACTAATTATCTTCCTAATGGAAATCAATTTATTCTAATCAATCGATAATACTAGTATATCCTAAATTTTAGAAGGCTTACAATTTACTCACTCTATGTCACGACCCGTACCTACTTTTTGGGATACGAGTACGTGTCCAAGCCCAGCCTACGCCGCAGTATCGGCGGTAGTACGCTGTCAAGCCACAATGCTCATATCACATAAAATATAACTTTATTGCTCATTCACATTGCTATAACATTTACAACATTTATATTTAACCAAATACAACATCTCACAAAATCGATTACAACAGTTCTAACTAGTATCTAGGTTTGGCCTCCAAGACATCTCTAACTCCACCCGAAGAAACCCAAAGAAAGAGAGCAAGTCATCAAGAATCTGTCAACTGAAAAAATGTTATCCAGTCAGGATTGGAACAAGTTCACCATAACACCACACTATACAATATAATATACATGCATGGAGGGAACAATAACAAGGAAAATGAACTATATATACGACACAAAAGAGTATAATTATAACATAAGGACAACATGACAGTCGACTCGATGGAAAAGGAAATGAATAAACAATATAGTAACAAGAATCGAAGACACGTGTCTAGTGTATTTTAGAATACTAACGTTCAACATGTCGTTGGGTTAGGAATCAGACAGTCAATACGTGAGTTGTATTGACTGAACAAACACTGTCGGACGGTCTCACGACCGAGCAAACTCTAGGCTACATTGGGGTACCACATGTCTACTAATTGTATTCTTCCACCCGACTATCTCACAAGTACATGTCCAACATGATTAACATTAACAACACGACAAATGAAAATCACGATAAACTAGAAGTTAGGCATGAACATGTACATTACTATAACAACTCTAACTCTCGTGTACAAGCAGTAATCACGGTGAATCTAGAATAGTGATAACAAGAAATATGAAGATGTAACAGTAAAAGGACGACAAAAATACAAGCAGTATAATATAATGTTAAGTAAAATTTGCCTTGAGTTAGGTTGTAGTTGACGAGCGATGTGATCATGTTGGCAAAGAAAAATCGTAGATGTCATAAGTACGCAAGATGATCTCAATTGATGGGACGAACCTCTAAAATAAAAACAAAAAATAAAAAAATTTGGAAAATTACTGAAAATAATATATGATGTGTACTTTTTCATCAGCATTTCGAAACTTCAAACGGATTGTGATTCTGATTTCTGGTTCTCCCGAAATCTCGAAAACACCAAAACGTGTCAAATTTCGGACAACTGACACTCCACGAATTTTTTAGAAAATAAGGTTAAAATTATTTGAAAATAAATTTTATATTCAGAAAATATACCTCAAGACGGTTACAAAAAAAAAACTAGAGGTCAAACGAAGTCCGGAGTTGGAAGTTATGGCCCTTCGAAGTTGGTAAAACATTTGAAAAGGAAGGTAATTATGACGAAAAAAGAGAAATTTTGGAAAAGAAGGTATGAGAGGTAATTTTATTTTATAGGTTCAATATATATAGATAATGGAAAGCAATTAGTGAATTAGGATATGATTAGAACTCAATCAATAAAGATATGATTAGGATTACCAACTAATTTGGATAGGAATATGATTAGTTCAAATTTGAAATAATCTATCTAATACTAGATACGATTCAAATATGATTAGAATTTCTAACGGACAAGTCTCTCCATAAATTTAAATAAAATAAATTATTTAAATTCAAATCATATGAATTCAAATCCAATCTAAATCCAAATCAAATTCAACATAATAACTTTAAGATAAATTTAATATTTATCAAAGCAATTTAAATCATATAATAGATAAATCGTTAAATCAAATAATATTTCAAATCTAGATTAGATAATTCTTAATGCCACAATTAGTCTCCATAAGTATTTTAAATAATGTTTGATGTTATCAAATAAGTTAAAATATATTTTATAAATCTAAATCTTATTCAAAATAAGTTACTAAATTGTTGTGAAAATAAGAGAGAAAGAGAAGAATATTGGTAGCCAGAAAGAATGTGTACGTAGCTTTCTCATTGATAACATATATAGAGGGAATGTGATAGAAGTTGTTGTGGATATGGATAAGGGCATCCACATTTGGGTTTATCCAAATCACAACACTCCCCCTTGGATGCCCACATTAATTATTGCCTCATTAAAAACTTTTCTAAGAAAAAACCCATCTTTTGGGAAAAAGTCATAGAAAAGAAAAGAGTACAATAATATTCTTCAGGAATATGATTCTTCAGGAATTCATGTGAGTGCGACTTACACTACCTCGTTAAAAACCTTTCGAAGGGAAAACCCAGTGGGAAAACAACCTCAACGAAGGAAAAGAGTACAATGCACAAAGACATACTTCAAGATGTCTCCATTAGCATCTTCAGGATGATTGCATCTACAGGATGCTCCTCCTCAAAAATATTATATTATTGTTCTTACATCAATTCAAAATGAAAAATCAGCCCCCAATACAATATAAATATTACATATCACTCCAACACTTTATTTGTCTATACATTTATACTCGTATCCTTATGAAGGGGTTGCATGCTTTATTTGTGATTTACTGAAAGCTCGTAGCTCCCCCTGATGTGTTGAACTGTTGAAAACATAGCCATGTACATTCTCTGTTCGCTTTGATGAAATTGCCACGATGATTTGATTTATTCTTCCTAAGATACCTGCAACATTATTTTTTTGAAACATACCTTGCTTGTGGTATCCCCTTAATGAGTACCAGATAAATATCATTCATATGTATATCTCATTAGATGAAAAAACATTAATCAAGAATAATTAATATGAATTATGTCATTCCAGTATATGTGTGCATATATGCATATCAGCAGATTCACATAAAGTATTTTGCAGAGTAAATGACAATAAAGAAATTTGTATTTTAACTAGGGTGCTCCAGGACCCAGAACATGTTCTTTTGGTCATAACGGATCCTACTGACCTGACCATTGTAGGGATATTATTTATGTTAAATCTCTACAGGAGATCAATATTATCTTATCTCTTCAGGAGATTTATATTATCTTATCCCTTAATGAGATTATATTAATATTATCTCTTCCGAAGATTAATATCCTCTCTACAAGAGATTATAGTATATCTCTTCCAGAAATTCATCTTTTTATGAGATTATATGAGATCTCTTCAGGAGATTTATTTTTATCTCTTCTGGAGATTCAAATCTCTTTTGGAGATTCCGATCACTTCGAAAGATATCCGATCACTTCGGGAGATTATGATCTCTTCGGGAGATATTCGATCTCTTCGGGAGATTATGATCTCTTCGGGAGATTATGATCTCTTCCGGAGATTCCGATCTCTTCGGGAGATATCCGATCTCTTCGGGAGATTCCTCGAGCTAAAATTGCTCAATACATTTGGATCTCTTATTTGTTACAGACAGCCACTCAAAACCTACCGAATTTATTCTTTTTTGGGTTTTGTACTGTAGGACTGAATATTCCACGTCTTGCAAGAGATATCTCATCTTTCCATTAGATTATTCATGGTTTAGAGTTATCCTTTAATTTTATCACCCTTCTTATTCTTGTTTGATAATGTCATTTATGACAAACTTCTTGATTCCAAATTTCTCTTAACTATGTATAAAATATAGATTTCATGGGTACCGGTACCTCTTTCTCAGTCTCTTCTGGAGTCTGAGTATATATCCTCTACCGTAGCGATATACTTTGAGAAATTTGATCTTTAGTTCATGACATCTTCCGGACCGTCATGAACTTTTTCTCTACAGGAGATGCTTCTTCGGGAGCTGCTTCTTCAAGAGCATTAGGGTATGTTATATTATTCAGCATCTTCTTCTGGAGAGTTGAATCTTTAGAACCTTTACTATTATTTGGTCTCTTTTGGTACTTCTATTAGAAAATAAATTTATAGTCGGTATAGCTATTTATGCAACATAATTAAAAATACCGATTAAGCACCTAATATTTCATTTGCAGTAAAAACAAAGAATAATTTCTCTAATTTAGTGAAGATTAGATAAAGTAGAAATATGTCATGACACGTTCTTCTGGAATGATGCTTTAGAACGTTCTTCGAGAACGATGATGTAAGACGTTCTTCTAGAACGATAATTCATGACTTCTTCTAGAACGATAATTCACGACGTTCTTCTAGAACGATAATTCAATACGTTCTTCTAGAACGATAATTTATCTTCTTCATATGTCACGACCCGCACCCAGTGTAGGGGCACGGGAAGTGGGTACGTCCAGCCTACGCCACAATTTTGACGGTAGAACGATGTTCTAGGTCACAGTTAAACTAAATACAATATGATATACTCTCCGTACGGAGGACAATCACAGCAGGATACAACTCAATCACCAAAACTAGAAGTAGCACAATAAGATAACTATGAATCCACAAGAGAAATACAACAGAGAGAAATAACATCACGGTGTTATCAACACAACTCAACAAGCAAAAAAAAATAAATACAACTCAAGACAACTAAAAAATAAGATAAGAAAATTCTAGCCATCTATTCTAACCTCTACTGTGTCTCCTCTAGGCTAGCAGGTAACCTCCAAGCTATCTGTAAAATTTATCAACAGGTCCAGTCAGGACAGGAGCGAGCACAATACATCTCACGCAGTTCATATCATGGCAGGAAATATAAGAATGCTAAAGAGTAAGATACATGAAACTGAAGGAATGTATATGATGTAAAAAGAGAGAACTGTAAGTAAATAGCTACTATAAGTAGAGATCTAACAATGGCTAGTGATGTAGAGTACAAGAAAGACATGTGAACGGCTTGAATTTATACATGATTACACTACAGAGTTTATACATGATTACACTACTTTGGAATTGTTCACATGACTGCTTCTACTCCCCCGTACCCCAATCAATACACAAGGATCCAGACAAGTTATGTTATTATACATTACTTCACATGGGGCTCATAAATGAGTGTACGGGAAGTTATACATGAGGGCGCAGTGAACATGAGAGTACATGATCACATGAGTATACATGCGATGAAAGCATAGGAGTACATGATGAAAGTGAAACACACATAACATGAAGTACCCGATGCTCCCGAGGGAGATAACATCTCATGAAAAGATCCATATAGTACCAATCCGTGTTACCAACGTGACAATATCAAGTAAAGTAATCTAGAGCAAGAATATAAATCCTAGCAAGTATGAAACAGTCAGAGAATGTACTTGCCTGATAACCTAAACAGCTGATAGGTATAGATATCCAAACTGAAGCTACAGAGTCCTATTTAGAGCAATCACAAGTCACAAAATGTCTAATATGAAATAAGAGTAATCTACAATGCACTCTAAATAATTCTAGGTCCTTCTAGGTTAAAGTCAACTCTTGGTCAACTCAGGTCAACCATGGTCAACAATCTAGTCAAACTAGGTCAAACTCTAATCAACTAGGTCACACAAAGTCAACTAGGTCAAACTAAGCCAAATTAGGTTAAATGTTGATCTATAGTTGACTTTTGGTCAATTGGTCAAACCTGGGTCAAATGGGATCAAATCTAGTCTCTCTAAAACATCCACATGGTCAACTTGTCAATTTCTGCGAAATAAGATCACTGGAATCGACGGATCTTAGTTTCGTGTACTAATTCCGAAATACAGACAAAATAAGAATTAATTATAACTAAGGGTGACACATAGAATATCTACAAACATTGTCGGATGATAAAACAAATATCACCAACGTGTCCAGAAGGGTCAAAGTAGCTAGGATAGCCTGTCCATAAGTCCAATTTGGACACATGGACAAAAAAGGTAATTTCGGGTCAAAATAATGTCCGCCGTTGGACCCACTTTGTACCGAAAAGCGTGCCAGGGTCAATGGTCTCTAAAGTCGTCAAACTACATGTCTACGAATTTTTTTTGACGAGGCGATTCCAACGGTATGTCCAATTTTGGATTTCGTGGACCCGAACTCAAAATGGTCCGTTGAGTCGGATATTGGAATCCCGGTTTACACGAAAATGCGTGCCGGAGCCAATGTCCTCAAAACTCAGCAAATTATATGTCAACGAGTCTAGAATGACGACATGAACCCAACGGTATATCCAGAATTGGATTCCGATGAGCCGAAGTCAAAAAGTCCCGTTGACTCGGACTATGGGGCTCGTCTTGCACCGAAATGCATGCCAGGGCCCACGTCCTCCAAATCAAACAAACTTTATATGAAAACATGGTAGAACGACACCACGAGTCTAGTGGCGGTGTCAGAATTAGAATCCGGAGTCCCGGGTTCAAAAGTAGAATTTAACAAGTGTAAATTTAAGAATACTGACGGCCAACTTTGGCATCGAATTTGACCAACCAAACGTGCTTATAATTAAATGAAACTAGAGGGGTAGGAAGATGGTTATACCAGCTGTGCACCGGAACTAACGGCATACAAAACGGAGCTGCGACGACGAAGATACGAACCTGCGAAGTTGGCTCCGCAAAACTGTCCAAAAATAGTACAAATTAAAACGTCAACTTGGTGGCCAGTTTTGATGTATCAAACGAGGAAATTAACGGGCAAAACATGAGGGAGGGGTAGAAGGATATACCGAGATTGTGACGGAGGAGACGGATCACCGATCCAACGGTCGGATTGTCCGAAAAATGTGTGTAAAGTCGCTAAAACGGAGCGCGAATTCTGAAATTCCTCCCGCGCGCGTCACGACGGAAACGCGTGGAAAACGCACGAAACGCCTAGGCCGCGCGTCCTTGTGGACGGTGGCCGCCATGGGGTGGTGCGGCGGAGGTCGCCCGGCCAGGGGGTGGCCGATCACGGCGGTCGTGGCACCGGCGGCGGTGCCTGCACCGCGCGGCTGCTGCTGCTACTGTGTACAACTGCTGCTGCTTCGCTGCTGCGCAGCTGCAGCTGGCCGGAGCTCGGCCCAGCCTCGGCCAGGAGGCCGACCAGGAAGGAGGAGGAGAAGGCCGAGGAGTGGTGGTGGTGTTGGTGTGGTGAGGGTGGTGAAGGTGGTGGTTGTGGCGATGGATTGTGAAGGAGAAGAAGAAGTTTAAGAAGAAGAAGAAGAAGTTGAAGAAGAAAGGAGGGGGGCTGTGTACTTATAGGGAGAAATTGGGATATTTGTGAGAGAGGGAGAGCATGTCGGTTGGGAGGGTGTGTGTGTGTTTGCTGTAGAGGGGTGTGTGTGTGTTTGGTTGAGAGTGAAAGGGGGAGAGTGATGTGAGTGTGTGTGTGTATAAAATAGAAAGAGAGAGAGGGAGAAAGTGAGTGATATTTTAGAGAGAAGGGATGATGATGTCGGCCAAGGGGGGTAGTGTGATGGGTGTGGTTTGTGTGGGAGTGTTTTAAGGAGGAGAGAGGGAGAGATCTTTATATATAGATATATATGTATATATACATATATACATTACTTATTATTAGAAGGAGAGAGATATATATGTGAGATATTTATATATAAAGAGGAGGATATTTTTGTGTAGGAAAAATACAAATATAGTAGTGGGGTGTATGGGTAGGCATGATAGGGCCTACACCAAACTGGGTTGGGTGTTGGGCCAAGATTGAATTAAATAATAAATTAAAACCAATTAAAAATCATGGATGAAATATGAGTACAAGAGAGATCGATTTTATGGCACACAAGTGGCACGCGCATAGTAGACTCAAAATAGGCCAGAGCCATATATCGGGTCGAACAGATTGGACCGATGTCGTATCCCAAAATTAAATTAGAAATTAAATCACAAATTACGGTAGACAATAAATTGGTCTAAATTGACCAAAAATTGTGCGAAGCAAATAAAGCACAAGATGGTGTGTCTGAGTGGGACACGAAGGTCATGGGTGTAGGACGTCTCGAGTAGATCATGCATGAGAATTTGGTTTCGAGAAAACGACTAGTCTTGTGCTCCTAAATTAAAAGACACGGCAACGTGCATATAATGATCAAAGATAAGAGTGGGACAATTAATTAATAATCAAAATGGTCTAAACTGACCTGAAGTTGCGCGAAGCAAAAAGAGCACAAGGGAACAAGTTTGAGTGGGACATCATATATCAAAGTGAAGATAATCTTGTCCACTACCAAACTCAAGAAGGAAGTTTCCAGAGTTTGACATCTCTGACACTCCAGAAATCAAAGTCATGGAAAAGAGCATTTAATGATAAAATAATCAATAAAGAATTATTATCAAAAATAATTCTTTTAGAAAAATCAAAAATAAATTCCTGAAATTCAAGGGGCTTACATCCTACCCACCTTATAAAAATTTCGTCCTCGAAATTAAAGGCTGGTAGTGGGGGGTGAAACAAAATAGAAAGTTTAGGCAATATCTTAGGCACGATTAAAGAACGACGGGTTTTGCATGATCAAGAAAAATCAATTCAAACTTATTCAGACAGGACGAGTGATTTGGCACGACAGAATCATGATATGAACATAACTATATACGCATGATTTTTAGAGATAAGTTAAGTCAATGGGACACGATCTTAGTGATGACTAAGAGAGTCGAAGGTATAAATGGAGTTCAGGTACGGGATGATCTGTAGCACTTTGGTTGATGAAAATCAACATCAATGTTGCACATGCCCGATTAAGATGAAAAGTTAACCATGACCAAACAAGGATTGGCATGATTGAGATAACATTTTAGACAAACCAAATTGAAGTCAAGGTCTCATAGGCACGATTAAAGATTAAAGAGTATGATTAATAAGATCATGAAATACGTTCCAAGTTCGGACGTGATTAAAATTTAGAAGTGTCTAAGTTCACTTGGCACGATAGAGATATGAATATGAAATCAAAACTTGAGCATGTCTTAAGAATGAAACCGAAACATGAGTATTTTCGTACTCGAATTCCAACACGAATAGAAAGTGGTTCAAACATAAGCAAGTCCTAATTTTGGCACGACAACTAATCATATAGTCGCGATCGAGGATCAAGGTTTTATGCACAATTTAGAGGCAAAAATAATATGTATAGTTATGATCGTTAAATCACGATCAAGGAATTCAAAGTCGTTTAAGTCATGCCAGGTCATCTAGACATGACTAATCACGAGGAATTCAGATATAGTCAGAGAATCAAATCAAGGTCGAAAATGGTTAGGCCCGAGTGTTTGAAATCTAAACAGGATCAAAATCGAAAGTTACAGTACGAGTGGTAACAACATTGAAATCTAATCACAACAATAAGATAAAAGGACAGTCTCAACACGATCTAAGTTGATCAATTTGAGTAAATTAGAATTTGGGCAAGATGGAGAATAAGATTATCGAAGTCTGAACACGAGCATACAAGGATGGAGACAGGTCACAATTAAATTTAATTCAATTGAGTACGACCCAAGATATTAATGTGATAAGAAAAGATGATAAAAGTTGATTGGTCGTGATTAAGGGAATTATGATTCAATGATATTGAAAACCTTAAAGGATGATTCAAAGATATATAATAAGTCAAATTTCTCTTTTTAAAGGGAAACAAGAGAAAAGATTTTATAGAGAAGTCAAGTTAATCATCTCTCTCTGATACTATCAAGTTTATCATTTGCAAATCAAAATTTTATCTCATAAGTCCCAATATAAAAATCAACCTTTATATGACTACCATCAAAATTATATCCTTCTGTCATAAAGATTTGACCTTGCCATGATCACCATAGGCTTAATTCCTAAATTCCAAAACATTATTCATGAAGCATACCCTTCTTAATAGAAATCAACACTAACCACTTAATCATCATAAATCTAAATTCTTCCACCTTGTCCTAAATTGGATCCCAAGCCTCTAAATCAAGTTTTTTGTAATCCTTGAACTTATTCAAATTACTCTCCTTGTAATATTTAAATCTAACCACTAGGCCTCACAAAACTTATTCTTCATCAAAATTCAACCTTCATATTTTCTTCAACGTACACCTTCAATATTTCTCCTGAAATTTAAAATTTTCACAAAATCTCTATATTTTATATAACTCCAAAATCCTTGTGTTCTTCCCGTTCTTAGTCATCATCTTACCAATATTTTATTTAATTCCATATCATCATTACGTATACTTGAAATCTCCTCTCCATTATTTAAATTCCTAAATTTAGCATCACAGCCTTAAAGCGCAATACCTCAAAATCAATAACCAAAAATTTCCCAAGTTCTCAAAAATTAAGTTGACCTCGAACATCATCATCAGTTAGGAAATACATCTATACATTTATTCATACCCAAAATATTTATCTAAGTATGATTGTTCCTAAATTGATAATATAAATCTCTTGATTTCATCCTCAAATTCAGTCGCATCTCTATCCCAAACCTATATCAAGGTCCATCATATTATACCCCTAGCAAGATTATTACATGATAACAAATCAAGTCTTTTCCAAGTTAGATGATTTACGTTACTTCCTCGACCTTTCCAAGGTAAAAAGATGTGGAAATTCAAATTTCAAAGGATAGCTGACTGAATTAGATACGAGATAGGTGATTGATGTAATTAGGATAGAGTTAAAATAAGACGAAGGATGATGGTGATATAAGGAATAATGGCAAAAGAAATAATGATAAAATCTTTTGTGCTCATCAGTTTAAAAGAAGAACCATTTTGAAATCAGGGCTATGCTATCCAATCTAAGATAAGGCCTAGCAAAATCATCAATTCATTTTATTAGGAAGAAATTCATAACAAGGAAGTTACACAAAGGTTTATAATAACAGCTAAAGCTACTCCTACTCCTACTCCTAAGTTAAATGATGAGAATCAAAACAAAAACAAAACAACAATTTTTTTTTGAAAGACCGAAACAAAAGTAGAGAAAACATATTCAAAAGTATTTAAGGTACAATCTGATAATCATATGTGTCTATCCAAAATCATGGTACTCTAAATCCTCGTCATACTAGTAAGCAAGGCTACGATAATCACAGAGTCCTCGACTAAGGCACATACCTCTAGAAGACTGTAGAAGACTATATTCCATAACAGAGATGACCTAGCCCATATGATTTATCTTAGTATAAAATTAAATCAACAATGGATACCAAGAATTAAATTTATCTACAAACAAGAATGATAGACAAAGTCTATCGGATCTGAATTTCGAGATAGTTTATAATGAGATTCTTAAGGGTCGTCCAGGAATCTCTCAAGGAATTCTAACAGTGATTGAGTATCCTCTCATTCTAACACATTGCTTCCTATACTCTATAGCAGGCTCGTAGTAGTACAACTAAGTCGTCGTGCTACTACAAAATTGCATAAATGTGAATCTCGACCTGCATGGGTTACCACTAAAAATGTGTCACGACCCGCACCCAGTGTAGGGGCATGAGAAGTGGGTACGTCCAGCCTACGCCACAGTTTCGGCGGTAGAACGCTGTTCTAGGTCACAGTTGAACTAAATACAATATGATATACTCTCCGTACGGAGGACAATCACAGCAGGATACAACTCAATCACCAAAACTAGAAGTAGCACGATAAGATAACTATAAATCCACAGGAGAAATACAACAGAGAGAAATAAAATCCCGGTGTTATCAACACAACTCAACAAGCAAAAAAATAAATACAACTCAAGACAACTAAAAAATAAGATAAGAAAATTCTAGCCATCTATTCCAACCTCTACTGTGTCTCCTCTAGGCTAGCAGGTAACCTCCAAGCTATCTGTAAAATTTATCAACAGGTCCAGTCAGGAGAGGAGCAAGCACAATACATCTCACGCAGTTCATATCATGGCAGAAAATATAAGAATGCTAAAGAGTAAGATACATGAAACTGAAGGAATGTACATGATGTAAAAAGAGAGAACTGTAAGTAAATAACTACTATAAGTAGAGATCTAACAGTGGCTAGTAATGTAGAGTACAAGAAAGCCATGTGAACGGCTTGAATTTATACATGATTATACTACAGAGTTTATACATGATTATACTACTTTGGAATTGTTCACATGACTGCTTCTACTCCCCTGTACCCCAATCAATACACAAGGACCCAGACAAGTTATGTTATTATACATTACTTCACATGGGGCTCATAAATGAATGTACGTGAAGTTATACATGAGGGCTCAGTAAACATGAGAGTACATGATCACATGAGTATACATGCATGATGAAAGCATAGGAGTACATGATGAAAGTGAAACACACATAACATGAAGTACCCGATGCTCTCGAGGGGGATAATATCTCATGAAAAGATCCATATAGTACCAATCCGTGTTACCAACGTGACAACATCAAGTAAAGTAATCTAGAGCAAGAATATAAATCCTAGCAAGTATAAAACGGTCAGAGAATATACTCGCCTGATAACCTGAACAACTGATAGGTATAGATATCCAAACTGAAGCCACAGAGTCCTATTTAGAGCAATCACAAGTCACAAACTGTCTAATATGAAATAAGAGTAATCTACAATGCACTCTAAATAATTCTAGGTCCTTCTAGGTCAAAGTCAACCCTTGGTCAACTCTGGTCAACCGTGGTCAACAATCTAGTCAAACTAGGTCAAACTCTAATCAACTAGGTCGCACAAAGTCAACTAGGTCAAACTAAGCCAAATTAGGTCAAATGTTGATCTATAGTTGACTTTTGGTCAATTGGTCAAACCTGGGTCAAATGGGATCAAATATAGTCTCTCTAAAACATCCACATGGTCAACTTGTCAATTTCAGCGAAATAAGATCACTGGAATCGACGGATCTTAGTTTCGTGTACTAATTCCGAAATACAGACAAAATAAGAATTAATTATAACTAAGGGTGACACATAGAATATCTACAAACATTGTCGAATGATAAAACAAATATCACCAACGTGTCTAGAAGGGTCAAAGTAGCTAGGATAGCCTGTCCATAAGTCCAATTTGGACACATGGGCAAAAAAGGTAATTTCGGGTCAAAATAATGTCCGCCATTGGACCCACTTTGTACCGAAAAGCGTGCCAGGGTCAATGGTCTCTAAAATCGTCAAACTATATGTCTACAGATTTGTTTTGATGAGACGATTCCAACGGTATGTCCAATTTTGGATTCCGTGGACCCGAACTCAAAATGGTCCGTTGACTCGGATATTAGAATTTCGGTTTGCACGGAAATACGTGCCGAAGCCAATATCCTCAAAACTCAGCAAATTATATGTCAACGAGTCCAGAATGACGACATGAACCCAACGGTATATCCAGAATTGGATTCCGATGAGCCGAAGTCAAAAAGTCCCGTTAACTCGGAATGTAGGGCCCGCCTTGCACCGAAATGCGTGCCAGGGGCCACGTCCTCCAAATCAAGCAAACTTTATATAAAAACATGGTAGAACGATGCCATGAGTCTAGTAGCGGTGTCAGAATTCGAATCCAGAGTCCCGGATTCAAAAGTGGAATTTAACAAGTGCAAATTTAAGAATTCGGACGGCCAACTTCGGCGTCGAATTCGACCAACCAAACGTGCTTATAATTAAACAAAACTAGAGGGGTAGGAATGTTACTAGTTATTCAGATAAAATCTTTAGCATTGATGGTTTAGAAACAAAATTTATCATTGAGTTCAAGGATGTATGCTGCAATTTAGTAAGAAATTATCACATAAATTAATTTTGATCATTCTCATAATCTTTGTTTTGGTGTCTTGCCAATCACGTCACAATTTAAAAATTAAAGGATCATTCGACTTCTGGCTCATAATGGACCCGTAGGATTGAGCTTCTGGCTCAACGTAGTATGTGACTTGACAAAGTGAATAGCTGAATAATCTCTTCTAGGTTGAACTTCTGGTTCTCTAGGACGAACTTCTGGTTCTCTAAACTAGTGGTTACGTAAAAATTTATTTCACTTACTTATTGTTTTAATATGAGACCCATTTTTACTCTCAGAAAGAATCTTCTGGAATTATGAGAGTGTAAAACAGCTCGTATAAGTGGGTGGGTTCTATTAAGTGGACTAGCTCTGCCGGAGCCTTCAATAATATGGCCATGTCCAGCTATTATGGATACAAAAGATCCTATTATTAAGGATGGTGTTGGTAGTAGCACTATCTGGTGTTGGTAGTAACACTATCACATGCATATCCATGAACAATAAATATATAATTTCGATATTAGTTTTGGAATTTAGATCATAGAAAAAAATTCTTATCAAAAAATATATTTAATCTATGAACCTGGTTGGATCTCCTCTGACCTTTTATCTTTCTTGCTGTGGTGGTCTGAAACTCCTCTTTGATCTTTTTCGGTGATGGCTTAAAACTCCTAGAGCATCGTGCTGATAACGTGTTGTGAAAATAAGAGAGAAATAGAAGAATATTGGTAGTCAGAAAGAATGTGTACGTAGCTTTCTCATTGATAACATATATAGAGGGAATGGGATAGAAGTTGTTGTGGATATGGATAAGGGCATCCACATTTGGGTTTATTCAAATCACAACATAAATCTTTTTATTGCTCCAAAAAAAATTATGATTTTCAAACTATTTTCGAAACCGATATTTTTTTTGTAAATCCAAACATAATAATAAATAACTTTATAATTTCAATAATAAAATTTCAAGAACAAATATTTATTAAAACTAAATAGTACTTTCAAACCGTTAATTACAAACTACATTTTGAAAAGATAGAAAAATTTAAAAAGGAATAATGATCAATGAGATAAAAATAATATTCTTTTTCTTAATAAGAAGATTGATCAAGAAGGATGGAAGAATGTAGTCAATGGATATAGTTCGGAGGAGTATTACCTATATGACATCTAAGTTATCACTCATCAATCTTATAAATTCGTATCCTCAAGAATATTAAAAAAAAATTCCTCAAATTCAATATTTTTTTAAATCACTAACTCAATTTAATACCGTGATGTAGCAATCATGAATATCATCTTATCAAATTCACAACCCTTAATCCAACTTGATAAATATCTTCAAAATCTAACTTCACAAAACTTTAAATTCCTCAATTTTATTTTAAATTCAAAATTCAAAATTTTCATAATCTCCTCAAAAATTTAAATTCCATAAATTTTCATATCATACCTCAATTTTATTGATCAAATCAAGATTATTTCCTTTAAAAATTAAATATTCAACATTATCAATAATTCATCGATCATATAGAAATTTAAACCTCAGAATACCAAAAGCTAAAAATTTCATCTTCAACAGTAACCAAAATATTCAATTTATCAATCGAGAATTCTATCCATCTTTGATTAGAGTCATTTATCAAATCACAATTTCAACTTCATCAAATAGGGCATCTCAAAATTCAACGAATATCACCACCTTAATTATGTAGCCTAAGTAACAACCTTAACTACCCATACAATTAATTCAAAATAATTCTATGGGTTACCCACGGTGTACCTAGTCCTAGGCCTAGTCATTTTTTTTAAAATCAAATCAACCTAATTGTGAATGAGCATCCTAATCGCAGGCTTACAGTAGTACGACTAATATAGTTACTACCACAAGTTTGCATAATTTTGTAAAAACGGATCTGCATGGGCCACCACAAAAACTTGTCATGACCCGCACCCGCTTTTCGGGATACGAGTACGTGTCCAAGCCCAGCCTACGCCGCAGTGTTGGCAGTAGTACGCTGTCTAGCCACAATGCTCATATCACATAAAATATAACTTTATTGCTCATTCACATTGCTACAACATTTACAATATTTATATTTAACCAAATACAACATCTCACAAAATCGATTACAACAGTTCTAACTAGTATCTAGGTTTGGCCTCCAAGACATCTCTAACTCCACCCGAAGAAACCCAAAGCAAGAGAGCAAGTCATCAAGAATCTGTCAACTGAAAAAATATTATCCAGTCAGGATTGGAACAAGTTCACCATAACACCACACTACACAATATAATATACATGCATGAACGGAACAATAACAAGGAAAACGAACTATATACACGACACAAAAGAGTATAATTATAACGTAAGGACAACATGACAGTCGACTCGATGGAAAAGGAAATGAATGAACAATATTGTAACAAGAATCGAAGACACGTGTCTAGTGTATTTTAGAATACTAACGTTCAACATGTGGTTGGGTTAGGAATCAGATAGTCAACACGTGAGTTGTATTGACTGAATAAACACTGTCGGACGGTCTCATGACCGAACAAACTCTGGGCTACACTGGGGTACCACATGTCTACTAATTGTATTCTCCCACCGGACTATCTCACAAGTACATGTCCAACATGATTAACATTAACAACACGATAAATGAAAATCACGATAAACTAGAAGTTAGGCATGAACATGTACATTACTATAACAACTCTAACTCTCGTGTACAAGCAGTAATCACGGTGAATCTAGAATAGTGACAACAAGAAATATGAAGATGTAACAGTGAAAGGATGACAAAAATACATGCAGTATAATATAATGCTACAGTGAAACTTGCCTTGAGTTAGGTTGCAGTTGACGAACGATATGAACATGTTGGCAAAGAAAAATCGTAGATGTCATAAGTACGCAAGATGATCTCAATTGATGGGACGAACCTCTAAAATAAAAGCAAAAAAATAAAATATTTTGGAAAATTGCTGGAAATAATAACATAATAACTTTAAGATAAATTTAATGTTTATCCAAGCAATTTAAATCATATAATAGATAAATCGTTAAATCCAATGATATTTCAAATCTAAATTAAATAATTCTTAATGCCACAATTAGTCACCATAAGTATTTTAAATAATGTTTGATGTTATCAAATAAGGTAAAATATATTTTATAAATCTAAATCTTATTCAAAATAAGTTACTAAATTGTTGTGAAAATAAGAGAGAAAGAGAAGAATATTGGTAGCCAGAAAGAATGTGTACGTAGCTTTCTCATTGATAACATATATAGAGGGAATGTGATAGAAGTTGTTGTGGATATGGATAAGGGCATCCACATTTGGGTTTATCCAAATCACAACACTCCCCCTTGGATGCCCACTTTAATTATTGCCTTATTAAAAACTTTTCTAAGAAAAAACCCATCTTTTAGGAAAAAGTCATAGAAAAGAAAAGAGTACAATAATATTCTTCAGGAATATGATTCTTCAGGAATTCATGTGGGTGCGACTTACACTGCCTCGTTAAAAATCTTTCGAAGGAAAAACTCAGTGAAAAAAAAATCTCAACGAAGGAAAAGAGTACAATGTGCAAAGACATACTTCAAGATGTCTCCATTAGCATCTTCGGGGTGATTGCATCTACATGATGCTCCCCCTCAAAAATATTACATTATTGATCTTACATCAATTCAAAATGAAAAATCAACCCCCAATACAATATAAATATTATATATCACTCCAACACTTTATTTGTCTATACATTTATACTCGTATCCTTATGAAGGGGTTGCAGGCTTTATTTGTGATTTACTGAAAGCTCGTAGCTCCCCCTGATATGTTGAACTGTTGAAAACATAGCCATGCACATTCTCTGTTCGCTTTGATAAAATTGCCACGATGATTTGATTTATTCTCCCTAAGATACCTGCAACATTATTTTTTTGAAACATACCTTGCTTGTGGTATCCCCTTAATGAGTACCAGATAAATATCATTCATATGTATATCTCATTAGATGAAAAAACATTAATCAAGAATAATTAATATGAATTATGTTATTCCAGTATATGTGTGTATATATGCATATCAACAGATTCACATAAAGTATTTTGCAGAGTGAATGACAATAAAGAAATTTGTATTTTAACTAGGGTGCTCCAGGACCCAGAACATGTTCTTTTGGTCGTAACGGATCCTACTGACCTGACCATTGTAGGGATATTATTTATGTTAAATCTATACAGGAGATCAATATTATCTTATCTCTTCAGGGGATTTATATTATCTTATCCCTTAATGAGATTATATTAATATTATCTCTTCCGAAGATTAATATCCTCTCTACAGGAGATTATAGTATATATCTTCCAGAAATTCATCTTTTCATGAGATTATATGAGATCTCTTCAGGAGATTTATTTTTATCTCTTCTGGAGATTCAAATCTCTTCTGGAGATTCCGATCACTTCGGAAGATATCCGATCACTTCGGGATATTATGATCTCTTCGGGAGATATTCGATCTCTTCGGGAGATATCTGATCTCTTTGGGAGATTATGATCTCTTCGGGAGATTCTGATCTCTTCGGAAGATATCCGATCTCTTCGAGAGATTCCTCGAGCTAAAATTGCTCAATACATTTGGATCTCTTATTTGTTACAGACAGCCACTCAAAACCTACCGAATTTATTCTTTTTTGGGTTTTGTACTGTAGGACTGAACATTCCACGTCTTGCGAGAGATATCGCATCTATCCATTAGATTATTCGTGGTTTAGAGTTATCTTTTAATTTTATCACCCTTCTTATTCTTGTTTGATAATGTCATTTATGACAAACTTATTGATTCCAAATTTCTCTTAACTATGTATAAAACATAGATTTCATGGGTACCGGTACCTCTTTCTCAGTCTCTTCTGGAGTCTGAGTATATATCCTCTACCGGAGCGATATAATTTGAGAAATTTGATCTTTGGTTCATGACATCTTCCGGACCGTCATGAACTTTTTCTCTACAGGAGATGCTTCTTCAAGAGCATTTGGGTATGTTATATTATTCGACATCTTCTTCTGGAGAGTTGAATCTTCAGAACCTTTACTATTATTTGGTCTATTTTGGTACTTCTATTAGAAAATAAATTTATAGTCGGTATAGCTATTTTTGCAGCATAATTAAAAATACCAATTAAGCACCTAATATTTCATTTGCAGTAAAAACAAAGAATAATTTCTCTAATTTAGTCAAGATTAGATAAAGTAGAAATATGTCATGGCACGTTCTTCTGGAATGATGCTTTAGAACGTTCTTCGAGAACGATGATGTAAGACGTTCTTCTAGAACGATAATTCATGACGTTCTTCTAGAACGATAATTTACGACGTTCTTCTAGAACGATAATTCAATACGTTCTTCTAGAACGATAATTTATCTTCTTCATATCTCCCCCTAACGGCGGGAATTGTGTCTTATTAACATGACATATCACAAAAATATATTCTATCACAAAAATAACTCATGTCTAGAAAATTTAATAATCTAAGGAGATAAACATAATGATTCACAAAACATAGATGCCAATATTACAGTTTCAAATAATTCTAACAAAGTCATCTTGCAGTTCAAAGCAATGTTACTAGTTATTCAGATACAATCTTCAGCATTGATGGTTTAGAAACAAAATTTATTATTGAATTCAAGGATGTATGCTGCAATTTAGTAAGAAATTATCACATAAATTAATATTGATCATTCTCATAATCTTTGTTTTGGTGTCTTGCCAATCACGTCACAATTTAAAAACTAAAGGATCATTCGGCTTCTGGCTCACAATGGACCCGTAGGATTGAGCTTCTGGCTTAACGTAGTATGTGACTTGACAAAGTGAATAGCTGAATAATCTCTTGTAGGTCGAACTTCTGGTTCTCTAGGACGAACTTCTGGTTCTCTAAACTAGTGGTTACACAAAAATTTATTTCACTTACTCATTGTTTTAATATGAGACCCATTTTTACTCTCAGAAAGAATCTTTTGGAATTATGAGAGTGTAAAACAGCTCATATAAGTGGGTGGGTTCTATTAAGTGGACTAGCTCTGCCGGAGCCTTCAATAATATTACCATGTCCAGCTATTATGGATACTAAAGATCCTATTAATAAGGATGGTGTTGGTAGTAGCACTATCATTCATCTCTATCTAGTTTTTCTATTGATTCCAGTTTCTAGACATTGCAATATCTTATCAATAGTTGCAAATATAAATATAATAATAATTCTAAACATAAAACTTCAGGTCTATGTTTGTTGATAGGACAATAACGTATCCGTAATATCCTTATGGATAACACAACCTTATTTCACTTGCTCAAAGTTTACCCATTTTTCTTATATCCTTAAAACTCAATAAAATTCTTCTTGAATTATGAGAGTACGACACATTATGTATCTGTTGGATAAAATATGCTTTGTCGGAGCACTTAATTAATTTGAGCAAGACCAGCCATCGTAGATACTACATTCGATCTAGTATTCATGTTGGAAAAAGATTTTATAGATAAGGATTGTGTGTGTTGCAGCATTGTAAACTATTAAATATGTCTATAGAACTTTAGGTCTATGTAGGACAATCAGACATCCGTAGTCACCCTACAGATTGGACAAACTTATGGCACACACTCTATTTTCTTTTTTAATTTATAAGAGGTTTACAACTTTAAAAATAGACAACAACTATTGTTTTGTTTTGTTAGAAAATCTAAAGTTTTGTTTTGTTTTGACAACAACTTAAAAATAGACAACACCCTACATATTGGACAAACTTCAGGTCTATGAAAGTTTATAGTACCAACATTAAATTTATGGCCTTTCGGGGGCCAGCAACCCGCAGCAACCTGCAAAAATAATTTGCGAGTGACTCAGTTCCCCCCGAGCATGCTGCACAATATCTGTCATGCATACACCCATTTGGGTGGTACGAAACTCAAGCAAACAAATAGCTTGATTATGCAAAAACAATACAAAATTCAAATTTTCAACATAATCCAGTCTTATAGACTGTGAAAGACAGAGAAATAATGACATAACACTTAAGTTAATCAATGAAGGGGATAAAGACAAGACTAACATTTGTCATTTGATGTATAATTGAGTACTTGCATTTTAGTGTCTTGTATCATATTTTGTGGATTACAATGACATGTAAGGTCTTTCTATGTAGTAAGTATGATTCAACGAAAGCTTATGTTCGAAAGCAACCCCATGAGCAAAAATTCATGGCATACCAGCTATATATAAAATAAATATATCACCATTTTATTGAGCAGAGAGTAATATTCAACAAAAGCCATCTAGAGCAATGGTATCACAATCAACACCAACTGAACCCAAATTGTCATAAGACCTGAATCTTTGGGTTCTAGCAGACAATGTCTTGAAAACAAATGAATATTACTTGGATGAGCTGATAAATAACATGCAAATTGTATACCAACCAAACATGCTTTATAGGTTGTCTCTACGAATTTATAGTAAAACTTGATTGGAACTTGGTTGATTGTCCAGTGATAAACTTTTTAAGCATATATAATAATGAAATGTTCTCCAATAAATTAACCACCGTAACAATAGCAAAGCCATAACTCTATTTTTTTCAAGTATCATCTTTATTGTAGCTAGGGAAACCTGATCATATGGCTACCTAAACCTAAACTTCACTATGAGCCTTTAGGCTGGGTTCGGGAATTTTATCATGGCTACAAAATTATTCCTAAAAGCTTCTTAGCAATAGCAACGTACAAAAAAAAGACAGTTCAGATTAAGGCAGCTTTGCTTCCGAAAGTAGGAGGGGACAGGTTGTCAAAAGATGTTTAGCCACTTGTAACGTCCCAAATGTTGCACCCCGTCCGAGGCCCTGTTGCATAACCTTTTCGCGGACTAAGGTTATACGGGAAGCTTCCAGAACATTCTAGAAGATGGCGGAAGGCTCTAGAAGACTGTGGATCTCTCCGGGAGGCCCAAGATCGTTCTAGGAGGCCCAAGAAACTTCTGGAAGGTCCTTGAAGTTTCCTTTTATGTTGCTAGGGAATAAACCTGGAATATGCCATTCCAGTTATGGTAGATTGTAATAATCCTTGGAATATTCCTTCCAGGACTTTCCTTGTATTGCTCTATGAGCACTTATAAAAGGGGGAGGCTCTCATTTGTTCCTCACCACCTAAAATTGTAAGCATTCTCCAAGTCAATAAAGAGATTCTTACTAGTCCCATCTTTGCTCCACTATTCTAGTTTTCTTAGCGATCTAGCTAAGTCGGGACGGGAAGGCTTGCACGAGTCTTTGAGGAGAAAGACAGTGCGTCGCACGGGACGAAGTGCTAGCAAAAACACTAAGTCCGTGACAAGTGGTATCAGAGCGAAGGTTCGATCGCCGTCATGTCTTCGACCGAAGCCATCATCAACGACGAACCCGCACAACCCTCGTCGCCTAAGGAGAAGGCGAAGACCTCGAAGAAAGGCAAGAGCAAGGAACCGTTGCTGGAACGGGCTTTTGGCGGACCGTGTTGAGATGCTAGAGAAGGGCGTGACAGGCGTCGAGTATCAAGTGGAGCAGAACCAAGCGGCTCAAGAGGAATTTGCCCAAGGTTTGGAGGCGGATGTCGCCACGGCTATGTCGGAGTTCCGAGAGCAACTCCGCGAGATGCAGGCTGAGTTCGAGGAGGAACGAAGGGCCACGAAGGCGGAGATTGCTGAACTACGCAAAGAGCTACAAACCAAGGCGGAGGTCCTCGAGAGGGCCATTGCTGGTGGTCCGACTCCGAGGAGGGAGTCGACGCAGAGGGTGAAGTATCCAGAACCAAAATCCTTCAATGGCGTACGGGACGCGAAGGAGGTGGACAACTTCATCTGGAACGTCGAGCGTTACCTGAAGGCGGTCCGCATCGAGGATGAGACCGACAAGGTAAACACAGCGTCCCTATATTTTTCTGATGATGCTACGCTGTGGTGGCGACGCAGGTGCATTGATATAGAAAAGGGACTCTGCAAGATCGAGACTTGGAAGGATCTCAAGAAGGAGATCAAGTCTCAGTTCTACCCGAAGAACGTGGAGTATGTCGCAAGACGGAGTTTGCGTCAACTCAAGCACACCGGGTCGATCAAGGAGTATGTGGCGGAGTTCACCCGCCTGATGCTCACCTTTTCCAGTATGGGCGAAGAAGATCGCCTGTTCGCGTTCCTAGAGGGTCTACAACCATGGGCGGCACAAGAATTGCAGAGGCAAGATGTGTCAGATCTGAACACGGCTGTTGCGGCAGCCGAGAAGCTGATGGAGTATCGACGGAGCGATGCCCCAAAGTCCAAGGAAAAGACCACCACCAAGTTCAATAGTGGGGGAGCGAAGAAGAACAACGGAAAGGGAGGTCCGCCGCCGAAGGACAAGCCGCAAGCAAAGCCTTCGACGGAGCGGAAGATCGAGTGCTATGTGTGCGGTGGAAATCATCTCGCACGAGACTGTCCGAACAAGGGCAAGAGGGTGAACGCTGTCCAAGGCGAGGAGGCCGAGGACATGGAGCCTAAGAAGGGGGCTCACATGGGTGCCCTGCGCCTGCTGAATGCTTTGAAGAGCAAGACGGTAGTGTCCAAGACCCCGAATCGAGAGCTGATGTACGTGGACGTGAAGATCAACGGCCACAACACCAGGGCGATGGTCGACACGGGGGCAACCCACAACTTTATCTCGGACGCGGAGGTCCGACGCTTGGGTTTGATGCTGGAAAAAGACTCAAGCACGATAAAGGCAGTCAACTCTGAGGCGCGCCCTGTGCAGGGGGTGGCCAAAGGAGTGAAGATCCAAGTGGGAGACTGGACGGGTGTCACCAGTCTCACAGCAGCACCACTGGACGACTTCAACATGATCCTTGGGATGGACTTCCTCACTTCGGCAAAGGCAGTCCCAATGCCACATCTGGGAGTCGTCGGGATCATGGAGGAGAGCTCTCCGTGCATGGTGACAACTGCACGAGGCGAGCTTACGAAGGGGAAGGCTCTCTCCGCTTTACAACTCAAGAAGGGGATGCGACACGGAGAGATGACTTATCTTGCTGGGCTCAAGTCGGAGGAGGCGCCCGTGCAGGGGGATCTTCCGCCTGAGATCGATGACGTCCTTATGGAGTTCGGGGACGTCATGCCGAAGGAGTTGCCAAAGAGGCTACCTCCACGGAGGGAGGTAGACCACGCCATCGAGTTGGAGCCGGGCACGAAACCGCCCGCCATGGCTCCATATCGTATGGCCCCGTCCGAGCTGGACGAGTTGAAGAAGCAACTCAAGGAACTGCTGGACGCGGTATTCATCAGACCGTCAAAGGCCCCGTATGGAGCACCGGTGCTGTTTCAGAAGAAGAAGGATGGAAGCCTTCGTTTGTGCATCGACTATCGTGCACTAAACAAGGTAACCGTCAAGAACAAATATCCCATCCTGTTGGTGGCGGACTTGTTCGACCAATTGGGAGGCGCGAGATACTTCTCCAAACTTGATCTGCGCTCGGGGTATTATCAAGTCCGGATTGCGGAGGGTGACGAGGCTAAGACGGCATGCGTGACGAGGTATGGCGCATATGAGTTTATGGTTATGCCTTTTGGTCTAACAAATGCTCCTGTGACTTTTTGTACTTTGATGAACAAGCTCTTTCATCCCTATCTGGATCGGTTCGTCGTGGTCTACCTCGACGACATCGTCGTGTACTCAAACACGATGGAGGAGCACATCGAGCATTTGAAGACTGTCTTCCAGGTGCTAAGGGAGAACGAACTCTTCGTCAAGCGGGAGAAGTGCTCATTCGCACAAGAAGAGGTGTCGTTCTTGGGGCACTGGATCGGGCGTGGCAAGATATGGATGGACGGCGCAAAGGTCCAGTCCATACGGGAGTGGGAGGCTCCCACCAAGCCGACGGAGCTGCGATCGTTCCTTGGCTTGGCGAACTACTACCGGCGGTTCATCCGAGGATATTCCGCCATCGCAGCGCCTCTGACCGATCTGCTGCGGAAGGATCGGGCGTGGAGCTGGACGCCCCGATGCGAGGAGCCATTCGAGGCACTGAAGCGGGCTGTGACGGAGGAACCGGTCTTGTCTCTACCGGACTACTCCAAGGCGTTCGAAGTGCACACGGACGCATCCGACTTCGCCATCGGTGGGGTATTGGTGCAGGAAGGACACCCCATCGCGTTCGAGAGCCGCAAGCTGAATGATACTGAGCGGCGCTACACGATGCAGGAGAAGAAGATGACCGCGGTCGTGCATAGCTTGAGGACATGGCGGCACTACCTCCTCGGCACCAAGTTCGTGGTCATGACGGACAATGTTGCCACGAGCTACTTCCAGTCCCAAAAGAAGCTATCTCCGAAGCAGGCGAGATGGCAAGATTTTCTAGCCGAGTTCGACATGGCGTTGCAGTACAAACCCGACAAAGAAAATCAGGTGGCCGATGCGCTTAGCAGGAAGGCCGAGCTCGCATCTGTGTGCTTGCTCAAGGGGGACATTCTGGACCGTGTTCGAGTGGGAATCATGGAGGACCCACTAACACTGGCCCTAGTGAAGCTTGCCAAGGAGGGCAAGACGAGAAGGTTCTGGCTGAAAGACGGACTTCTCTACACCAAGGACGACAGGGTGGTCGTGCCTAGGTGGAGTGGCTTGCGGAGACAGCTGCTCAAGGAGTGTCATGACACAAAGTGGGCTGGACACCCGGGGCAGAAGCGAACCTTGGCGCTACTGGAGGCCGCATACTACTGGCCTCGCATGCGCGAGGATGTGGAGGATTATGTTCGCACTTGTCTTGTGTGCCAACAAGACAAGGTGGATCATCAGAAGCCCGGGGGCCTGCTGGAGCCTCTTCCCGTGCCGAGTCGGCCGTGGGAGAGCATTTCGATGGACTTCATCTCCGCCCTGCAGAAAGTGGGGGCGCTTGGGTCCATTCTCGTGGTGGTGGACCGGTTCTCAAAGTACGCGATCTTCATTGCTGCTTCGACGGACTGCACAGCAGAGGAGGCCGCGCGACTGTTCATCAGCCATGTGGTGAAGTTCTGGGGCATCCCGGTCAACATTGTCAGCGACCGAGACCCCCGCTTCACGGGAAAGTTCTGGACGGAAGTGTTCAAAATCCTCGGGACGGACTTACACTTCTCGACCAGCTTCCACCCGCCGACGGACGGACAGACCGAGCGGGTCAACTCGCTACTCGAGGAGTACTTGCGGCACTTTGTGAATGCCAACCAGAGGGATTGGGTGCATCACCTCGACGTCGCTCAGTTCTGCTACAATCTTCAACGGAGCGAGTCGTCGCACAGCAGTCCATTCGAGTTGGTGATGGGTCGCCAACCGCTTGTCCCGCACACACTGAGTGCGGGGCCCTCGAGTAGAAGCCCCGCGGCCAACCAGTTCACTTCAGATTTCAAGACAAAGGCGGACATTGCCAAGGCATTTCTGGAGAAGGCCGCGAGGAAGATGAAGAAGTGGGCCGACGCGAAGCGAAGGCCGGTTGAGTACAAGGAGGGGGACATGGTACTGGTGAAGCTGCAACCACAACAGTTCAAGGTGTTCCGTAAGGTGCACAAAGGACTGATCCGGAAGTATGAAGGCCCCTTCCCCGTGCTCAAGAAGGTAGGCAAGGTGGCCTACAAGCTTGAACTCCCTGCCAAGCTGAAGATTCATCCAGTCTTCCATGCCAGTTGCTTGAAGCCGTACCATGAAGACTTGGAGGATCCCCAGCGCGGAGTTTCGAAGCGACCAACGGCGACCATGACGACTTCCTTCGACAAGGAGGTGGAAGCCGTGCTGGACAGGAGGACCATTCGGCGACGAGGCGTGTCCCCGTATGTGGAGTACCTCATCCGGTGGAAGGGCTTGCCTTACGGCGAGTCTAGCTGGGAACGTGCTGATACGCTGCATCAGTTCGAAGACGAGATCCAGGCGTTTCTCAGCGAGCATGGTTGACGAGGGCGTCAACGCCTTAGGTGGGGGAGAATGTAACGTCCCAAATGTTGCACCCCGTCCGAGGCCCTGTTGCATAACCTTTTCGCGGACTAAGGTTATACGGGAAGCTTCCAGAACATTCTAGAAGATGGCGGAAGGCTCTAGAAGACTGTGGATCTCTCCGGGAGGCCCAAGATCGTTCTAGGAGGCCCAAGAAGCTTCTGGAAGGCCCTTGAAGTTTCCTTTTATGTTGCTAGGGAATAAACCTGGAATATGCCATTCCAGTTATGGTAGATTGTAATAATCCTTGGAATATTCCTTCCAGGACTTTCCTTGTATTGCTCTATGAGCACTTATAAAAGGGGGAGGCTCTCATTTGTTCCTCACCACCTAAAATTGTAAGCATTCTCCAAGTCAATAAAGAGATTCTTACTAGTCCCATCTTTGCTCCACTATTCTAGTTTTCTTAGCGATCTAGCTAAGTCGGGACGGGAAGGCTTGCACGAGTCTTTGAGGAGAAAGACAGTGCGCCGCACGGGACGAAGTGCTAGCAAAAACACTAAGTCCGTGACACACTGCTTTTCTAAAAGCAGCAGTAATCCCAAATTATACCTTAATGGATGAATCCTTCCCAAAAGCAAAATTCCACAAGCTCATGTTCTATGTTATAAAACAGTAAAGATTGGATGTACGTGGAATAAATGGCTAAGCAAAATTTTGCAATCCGGTTATTCAGCTTCAAGAATCCTATAAACCAACAGCAACCCTACCTTTTAAAAACAAACCTAAACCACAAGAGTACTTCCCATCTTCAAGGATAAATATATCAAGAGATCCGGATGTCCAATCTTCACTTGAATCGGAAAAACAAGTTCTGAGGAACTAATAGATTTTTGATTAACTGAAAAGAACCGTTCCAAAGATATATAAAGAGATATTCTAAAAAAATAAATTCAGAACAAATTAGTCACTATCGATATTAGACGTAATCTATATCTTAGAGAACAGTCAACAAAATATCAAAGGTATCATAGAATGATTTGAGTATCAAATAGTTTGTGTCAGAACCTATAGAACATCATAAAGGTCTCTATATAATAATTGAAAATGTTAAAAGGATCACCATAACTAGTTTGGTATAAATATAGCAAACAGGTGGATAAAAAATTAATCTTATCCAGAAGTATGTTACCTCAACAGTTTGGTTGGAATAATCAGTAAAAAAATTTACGATGAATAACATAAATATTTTTTGTATGTATTAATAATTTAACATGAATCTTGAAAAAGTTCAATAACAGATTACATCACATGCATATCCATGAACAATAAATATATAATTTCGATATTAGTTTTGAAATTTAGATCATAGAAAAAAAATTCTTATCAAAAAAAATATTTAATCTATGAACCTGGTTGGATCTCCTCTTACCTTTTATCTTTCTTGCTGTGGTGGTCTGAAACTCCTCTTTGATCTTTTTCGGTGATGGCTTAAAACTCCTAGAGCATCGTGCTGATAACGTGTTGTGAAAATAAGAGAGAAAGAGAAGAATATTGGTAGCCAGAAAGAATGTGTACGTAGCTTTCTCATTGATAACATATATAGAGGGAATGTGATAGAAGTTGTTGTGGATATGGATAAGGGCATCCACATTTGGGTTTATCCAAATCACAACATAAATCTTTTTATTGCTCCAAAAATAATCATGATTTTCAAACTATTTTCGAAACCGATATTTTTTTTTGTAAATCCAAACATAATAATAAATATATTTATAATTTCAATAATAAAATTTCAAGAACAAATATTTATTAAAACTAAATAGTACTTTCAAACCGTTAATTACAAACTACATTTTGAAATGCAGAAAAATAGTAAATATCTTTTACAAAGTTTCAAAAATAAATTACTTTCAAACACAATAAAATAAAATAATTTTTTTTTTTGAGAAACATGGGTTACAAATCTACCCACCTTAGAAAAATTTCGTCCTCGAAATTTAAGGAAGACAAAAAAAAATATGCTTGGTTGGTCAGGTAAAAAGATCGAAAAATTTTAAAAAAAATAATGATCAATGAGATAAAAATAATATTTTTTTCCTTAATAAGAAGATTGATCAAGAAGGATGGAAGAATGTAGTCAATGGATATAGTTCGGAGGAGTATTACCTACATGACATCTAAGTTATCACTCATCAATCTTATAAATCGTATCCCCAAGAATATTAAAAAAAATTCCTCAAATTCAATCATTTTTTTAAAATCACTAACTCAATTTAATACCGTGATGTAGCAATCATGAATATCATCTTATCAAATTCATAACCCTTAATCCAACTTGATAAATATCTTCAAAATCTAACTTCACAAAACTTTAAATTCCTCAATTTTATTTTAAATTCAAAATTCAAAATTTTCATAATGTCCTCAAAAATTTAAATTCCATAAATTTTCATATCATACCTCAATTTTATTGATCAAATCAAGATTATTTCCTTTAAAAATTAAATATTCAACAATATTAATAATTCATCGATCATATAGAAATTTAAACCTCAGAATACCAAAAGCTAAAAATTTCATCTTCAACAGTAACCAAAATATTCCATTTATCAATCGAGAATTCTATTCATCTTTGATTAGAGTCATTTATCAAATCACAATTTCAACTTCATCAAATAGGGCATCTCAAAATTCAACGAATATCACCACCTTCATCATGTAGCTTAAGTAACAACCTTAACTACCCATACAATTAATTCAAAATAATTCTATGGGTTACCCACGGTGTACCTAGTCCTAGGCCTAGTCATTTTTTCAAAAATCAAATCAACCTAATTGTGAATGAGCATCCTAATCGCAGGCTTGCAGTAGTACGACTAATATAGGTACTACCATAAGTTCGCATAATTTTGCAAAAACGGAACTGCATGGGCCACCACAAAAACTTGTCAGGACCCGCACCTGCTTTTTGGGATACGAGTACGTGTCCAAGCCCAGCCTACGCCGCAGTGTCGGCGGTAGTACGCTGTCTAGCCACAATGCTCATATCACATAAAATATAACTTTATTGCTCATTCACATTGCTACAACATTTACAACATTTATATTTAACCAAATACAACATCTCACAAAATCGATTACAACAGTTCTAACTAGTATCTAGGTTTGGCCTCCAAGACATCTCTAACTCCACCCGAAGAAACCCAAAGCAAGAGAGCAAGTCATCAAGAATCTGTCAACTGAAAAAATATTATCCAGTCAGGATTGGAACAAGTTCACCATAACACCACACTACACAATATAATATACTTGCATGAACAGAACAATAACAAGGAAAACGAACTATATACACGACACAAAAGAGTATAATTATAACGTAAGGACAACATGACAGTCGACTCGATGGAAAAGGAAATGAATGAACAATATAGTAACAAGAATCGAAGACACGTGTCTAGTGTATTTTAGAATACTAACGTTCAACATGTGGTTGGGTTAGGAATCAGACAGTCAACACGTGAGTTGTATTGACTGAATAAACACTGTCGGACGGTCTCATGACCGAACAAACTCTGGGCTACACTGGGGTACCACATGTCTACTAATTGTATTCTTCCACCCGACTATCTCACAAGTACATGTCCAACATGATTAACATTAACAACACGATAAATGAAAATCACGATAAACTAGAAGTTAGGCATGAACATGTACATTACTATAACAACTCTAACTCTCGTGTACAAGCAGTAATCACGGTGAATCTAGAATAGTGACAACAAGAAATATGAAGATGTAACAGTGAAAGGACGACAAAAATACATGCAGTATAATATAATGCTACAGTGAAACTTGCCTTGAGTTAGGTTGCAGTTGACGAGCGATATGATCATGTTGGCAAAAAAAAATCGTAGATGTCATAAGTACGCAAGATGATCTCAATTGATGGGACGAACCTCTAAAATAAAAGCAAAAAAATAAAATATTTTGGAAAATTGCTGGAAATAATATATGATGTGTACTTTTTTTATTAGCGTTCCGAAACTTCAAACGGGTCGTGATTCTGATTCCTGGTTCTCCCGGAATCTCGAAAACACTGAAACGTGTCAAATTTCGGACAACTGACACTCCACGAATTTTCCAGAAAATAAAGTTAAAATTATTTGAAAATAAATTTTATATTCAGAAAATATATCTCGAGACGGTTATAACAAAAAAAAACTGAAGGTCAAACGGAGTCCGGAGTTGGAAGTTATGGCCCTTCGAAGTTGGTAAAACATTTGAAAAGGAAGGCTGAATTTATGACGAATTTGGGGTAATTATGACGAAAAAAGAGAGAAATTTTGGAAAAGAAGGTACGAGAGGTAATTTTATTTTATATGTTCAATATATATTGATAATTGAAAGCAATTAGTGAATTAGGATATGATTAGAACTCAATCAATAAAGATATGATTAGGATTACCAACTAATTTGGATAGGAATATGATTAGTTCAAATTTGAAATAATCTATCTAATACTAGATATGATTCAAATAGGATTAGAATTTCTAATGGACAAGTCTCTCCATAAATTTAAATTAAATAAATTATTTAAATCCAAATCATATGAATTCAAATCCAATCTAAATCCAAATCAAATTCAACATAATAACTTTAAGATAAATTTAATATTTATCAAAGCAATTTAAATCATATAATAGATAAATCGTTAAATCCAATGATATTTCAAATCTAAATTAAATAATTCTTAATGCCACAATTAGTCACCATAAGTATTTTAAATAATGTTTGATGTTATCAAATAAGGTAAAATATATTTTATAAATCTAAATCTTATTCAAAATAAGTTACTAAATTGTTGTGAAAATAAGAGAGAAAGAGAAGAATATTGGTAGCCAGAAAGAATGTGTACGTAGCTTTCTCATTGATAACATATATAGAGGGAATGGGATAGAAGTTGTTGTGGATATGGATAAGGGCATCCACATTTGGGTTTATCCAAATCACAACATAAATCTTTTTATTGCTCCAAAAAAAATCATGATTTTTAAACTATTTTCGAAACCGATATTTTTTTTGTAAATCCAAACATAATAATAAATAACTTTATAATTTCAATAATAAAATTTCAAGAACAAATATTTATTAAAACTAAATAGTACTTTCAAACCGTTAATTACAAACTACATTTTGAAAAGATAGAAAAGTTTAAAAAGGAATAATAGATAAATTGTTAAATCAAATAATATTTCAAATCAAGATTAGATAATTCTTAATGCCACAATTATTCACCATAAGTATTTTAAATAATGTTTGATGTTATCAAATAAGATAAAATATATTTTATAAATCTAAATCTTATTCAAAATAAGTTACTAAATCTTTTTATTGCTCAAAAAATAATCATGATTTTCAAACTATTTTTGAAACCGATATTTTTTTTGTAAATCCAAACATAATAATAAATAACTTTATAATTTCAATGATAAACTTTCAAGAACAAATATTTATTAAAACTAAATAGTACTTTCAAACCATTAATTACAAACTACATTTTGAAATGCAGAAAAATTGTAAATAACTTTTACAAAGTTTCAAAAATAAATTACTTTCAAACACAATAAAATAAAATAATTTTTTTTGAGAAACAGGGGTTACACTCTAAAAGCTAGGATATCGTGCTTGGGCTTTGAGTTTAAGGAATAATATGCGAGGTAATAGATAACGTGATACGGTAGATATGAATCAAGTACGAAAACAGTTCTCCGATTTCGAATAGATGAAAAATGCTTGTGTGTATATAGCTTCATGGTTATAGGTGGTATGGTGAACTAAGGGGCATTATGTGTTTATCTTCCCTCAGATATGAGCATTTGCTTTTTCGAAACAAGAAAAGACAGAAAAATAATACATAGTTCAAGGGAGATGAAATCAGATGCGAATACGGGTTTCTAAGGGCGATTTAGTAATTCAGAGTGAGTTGTCAAGGCAGTATAGATGAGATCCTAAAGACATCTATATCTCAATCCACGTAGGATAAACATATGAAGAGCGAACCGAGTGCACTAAGGTTGATCAGACCATAATACACCGATTATAATTAGACCATATGTTAGTGGACGTCCCCAATAAACATACATCCTGAACAAGGTCGATAAAAGAGTAAGGTTATAAAACTAGGCTATAATAGTAGCATTGGTCAAGGTAGTTTACAAATTTAAGTACGCAAGCTGATGAACATAAATATAAACATTTCAAGTTCCTTAAGAATCTAAGTCTTATCCAGTGTTCCTACTTATACAGTTGTCCTACTATCTCTTGTACCAGGCATTGGTTGACCAAAGGGGTATGGACTACTGAAACTCTATAATCTTGGTATGTAGAAGCGTAAATAAATTTCATAGACCAAGTCGAAGAAGTTGAGATCTTTACGCAAATCAGTTTTTAGACGCTACGCGAAGCCAACTCAAGCTCTACGCAGTGGTCAAATTGGGTCCAACTCAAGCTCTACGCAGTGGTCAAACTGGGTCCAACTCAAGTTCTACGCAGTGGGCAAACTGGGTCCAACTCAAGCTCTACATAGTGGTCAAACTGGGTCCAACTCAAGCTCTACGCAGTGGTCAAACTGGGTCAAACTCAAGCTCTATGCAGATGCTCTACGCAATAGCCATCCTCAGACTCTACACAGAGGGCAGTACATTGCATTAAATGCAGAAGATATGGTCTGACAAAAGTTTATTCTTTGATAAATAAATGCACAAAAACCGAAGAGATTTTTTCCACCAAATCCAAGGTTGTCGTTTAGCGTGCAAAGGAGTTACATTACGCTCGAGAAATAGTTTTTTCTACGAGAGTTTATTTAAGCTATTTATATGCTTAAGGCTATTTTAGCCAGCGTAGAGTTTATTTGGGCTAGCTCTACGCTCAAGGCTATTTTTTTAGTCACTCTACGCAGGAAACTTAATTTGAGCTATTTTCTTTTTGTACGCAGTCTTTCCTGATTATGTGGAAACGTGGCTTGCATACGTGGCTTTCATGCCACATTTCTCGAGGACGTGGGAACGTGTTCTCCTTATTTTGTTGAAGTTGTAGGATACGTGTCACCATGTGTAGAGGCCAAAAACTCCATACGGGACACGTGTCATTACGCGTAGAGGCTGATTGTCAGTCGTGGGTGGCAGTTACTTGCGTAGAGACCCAATTCTGGTGCTTTTTACGCACAAAGGGTCAAGTCTATAAATAGACTTCTTTTTTAAACAGAAAACACACACAGAGACTCTTCAGAATTCAGAGATCTTTTTTGTGATATTCCAGAGCATTCTCTTCAACTTTTTCCCAAGAGCAAAGTGAAGTAGAGCAGGAAAGCATTCGACCGTGCCTTCAGTGCCGATTGTGTCGATACCTTTCTGGTGTCTCCGTTCTTCAATTGTTCTCCTTCAAGTAGCAGTCTTCTTCATCATCGTGTGGTCCAAGGAACAAAGTGATCGCTCTCAGATCAGACTTCTAAATCAATACTCTCCATAATCTATCTGTACTTTTTACTCGTTTTCTTCCAAAAGTTCAAGGACTTTTTGTTAAGTAAAACAAAATGGCGACTCTGCTGGGGATGACTTTCTCCTCTGACGAAAAAGCAATTGCTCAATATGATGATTTGTCTGTCGGTTCGACGAAGAAAACTTTGGTCGTTCAGTTCGACCAAGCTGCATACGAAGAAATGCTCCGCACTGGAGGTAGTGCTCGCTGCTCCAATGTGCAAAAATCACAAAAGGTGCGCAAAGTCTGGGTTCCTAAGTCCAAGGCCCTCTCTGCTCCATCTGATGTCTCTAAAATCAAGGGAATTCTTCCCTCTTCTGTCGTTGGGGCTCCTGTCTGTGACATGGCAGTCCCAACTTCAGTGTTACGTCATGTGCATAGAAATCAGTCTCCCGTCTGTGACGTGGTAGACACTCCTGCTTTATGCTCTGCGCGTAAAGGCAAGTCTCCCGTCTGCGACGTGGTAGACACTCCTGCGGTGCGCTCTGCGCATAAAGGCAAATCTCCCGTCGGTGACATGGTAGATAAGATTCACGATGGTGCTTTTGCATCTAAGTCAAATCTGCCTATACGCGTACAGCATAAAAATAAGTCTCCTATTGTTAACATGGAAGACAACTCTTTTGGTTTACCCAAAGGAACGAGGACTATTGGCAAAACTTCTGTTTTACGCCAACATCCCTCAAATAATACCTTACGTAAAATGCCTAATCTTCAGATTATGCGTAATGCTGATGGTACTTGCTGTGCACAGAAGCCAATTCCAGATTTATGCACACGGCTCCAGGTGCGTAAAGGATTGCAGTATCATTCTGCCAATGAGGCAAGCAACGTTCTTTATACGCAAGGGACCAAGAATTTCTTTATCCCAAACGTAAAAAAGAAAATGCTACCTTCTCCTCCTTCTGATTTACTCCAGTTACTTGTACAAAAGCGTAAAAACAGAAAATCTCCTGTGACACCCTCTCAAGAAAATCACCATTGTGAGTGTCACCAAATTGTAATCAATTGCTGTTGTTCTACTGCAAAACGGTCAGTTTTTAACCGTTTAAGTTATAATGTGCATTAGCAGCAAATTGATGAACAAGAGGATGAGTTGCCTTATGCATCAGTCAATATGGCATCTCACATCCCTAGAAGAGGACGTCCGAGACGCAATTCGTCTCAGACTCCAGGTCAACAACGATTTAACCGAATTATTGACACTTTTGAAGGCGTATATCAGCATACTCTTGCTAGAAGTCAACAATCTTTAAATATGCCTTCTTCAGATTCTGAGGCTGGGGGTACCCAGTATGTGGACTCAGAAATCGATAACATGGATTCTAGCCTCTACACCAATCCCTCTGTATGTTCAAGGGAGGTTGAAGCTTATGCTATCGGAGATGACCAGGAGGCGTCTACTTCTAATATAGAACAACATCTTTCCGTGGTCGAACAATCACTGAAGGATATGTTTGCTATGTTACAAAGTATGCATCAAATGATACAAACTCAGCAAATAATCCAAACGACAGTAATACCGTCGGTACAGGTAGCCGTGCCAAATCAAGAAGGTCAGGGGGTTGACACACCCCTGAATAACTTGAGTCAAGAGCCTGTTGCTAATTAAGACTCTGCATCTCCCATCTCTCTCGTTCCAGAAAATGTACCACCTCTGGTGGGGCTCACGGTACATCCAGCTACTATTCAATCGAATATACTTCCTCAAGCTGATGAAGCCATTCAAGCAGTTCGGGAGTTAAAAGCACAGTTTGAAGCTCTTAAGCACAAAGATCAACTCCAGAAGCTAGGGATCAAGCAACCTTATCCTCCCTACTGGAACGATGTACCCTTTCCTCCCAAATTCAAGCCACAATCGATGGTATTATTTGATGAAAAGACTTCTCCAAGTCAATATATCAATTATTTTAATATTATGACTGTTCATCTGCAGAAGAATGATGGTCTCCTCACCCGAGTTTTCATTGGGTGTTTGACTGGCACAGCATACGACTGGTATCGCAGTTTGCCTGATAACTGCATATCGTCTTTTGAGGAGTTCAAAGCGATGTTTCTCTCTCACTTCTATGAAGGAGGAATGTATATGAATATGTCCTCCTTGATAGATATTAAGCAAAAAGAGAAAGAGGATACTCGGCTATTTATCGAACGTTTTTGAGAAGCTACGTTAAAAATGCCCCCTAGTATGCCAGATTCAGCATTAATTGATACATGCAAAAAGAATCTGCGTCCAATCATCGCTGTTTTTACAGGCTCTCAATTCACAGATTGGGCCTCCTTTATTATGTCAGCTGTTTCAGCCGAGACCAGTGGTAATCTGGCTCGTGAACATGGGATGATCTTCGCTTCGAAAGAGAAGGGAAAGCAAGCCTCTTCAAGCAACAATCCTGGTAGTCGCAATGGGAAAGGAAAGGAAACTCTGGTAGTGAACCTTTCAAAACCTAAAGCCGCACCAGGTAATGCGGAGTCTTCTAAGCCGAAGGAAGAATACTCTTTCGACGACAACAACATTCCTGGGATATTCTAATGTCTCGTAAAGAGTAGAAAACTCCAAATTTTGGATCCAAAATGACCTGATGAGGTCAATCTGACTGACAACCCTAAGTATTGTATCTATCATAGATACATAAATCATCCGACCAAGGCCTGCTATGTCTTGAAGAGGAAGATTCAGGATGTGATAAATGCTAATGTTATCTTCCTGACTAATGATGATCATACAATCACGACTAATATGGCTTCTATTCAGTTTGGAGACTTTTCTCCACGGCAAATTCCTGACAAGGTTGTTCCGATTCCAAAGGCTAAGATGAAGATTGCGAATCTTCTACCAGCCAGGGATCAAGTCAAAGGACTAGTGCCTCTCACTTTAAAGAATGGTGAGATCATGTGGGTTCATCCTGACTTAGTATCTGATATGGAACATGAAGGTAAAACTTCGAAATCCAAAAATGATAAGAAAGTCAAAACCTGTTGTAACGCCCGTCTCGCCGTATCAGCATTTTATACGGATACGTATTTATTTGAGTCATATTTCGTATTTTCTGAATTTTGAGATTATTTAAAATTTTCCAACTGACTGAATTGTCATTGTACGAATTTCTGACAATTGTCGGGTGACCCATATTCTGACTTGTCTCATTTATTTTGGTATGAATCATAACTTGGTTTGATTTGCTTTGACTTGGTTTAATTGATTTGGTTCAACATAGTTTGGTTTGGCTTGGCTTAGTTTGAGATGAGAGGGTTCTCTATATAAGCCAACTCCTCTCTCTCTTCACCATTATTTCATTCACTTCATCTTCTTCCTCTTTATCTTCTTCCTCCAACCCAAGGCAAGTACACCTTGCCGAATATTGGATGATTTGAATTTCGTTTGTTCCATTCTCTTTATTGTTAAATTCTAAGCATGTTTAGAACTTAGAGTTTTCGGTTTTGATGGCTAAATTATTGTAGAACTAGCTTTGAAGGAATTTTGATTTTTATGGGTTTTGATTTGTCAAACTTGTATATTTTTGTGAACTGATAGTTCCATGTTGTAGAGAATTTTATTTTACCCAAATTTGATCTATGGAAGTCTGGATTTGGGTTCATATTGTAGTTTGGAGGAAAATGGTTACCATGGCATTTGCATGGCCATCTCCTCTGTAGGAGTGTTGTATTTTTATGTTGGCAGCATGTTCCATTATTTTTTTTGCCGCATGTATTTAATTGTTTGTATTGGCCGCATAGGCTTTTATTTTGCTTGGCCGCATGCATGAATTTGTTCGCTTGCTGGCCACATACATTTGCATGGCCGCATGCAAATGTTTGCTAGCTTGGCCGCATGCTTTGATATTAGCATTGTAGCATTAGCTATTTAGTTGGCTGCATGCATTGTATTTAGCATAGCAGCATTTGCATGTTAGGCCGCATGGCCATTTATATGTTTGCTTAGCATTAGCATTTAATGGGCCGTATGGCCAATTAATTAATTGGCCGTATGCATGTTTAATTGTTTTTGTGGCCGCATGACCGAATGTTTGTATTGGCCGCATGGCCAATAATTGGCTTGGTCGTATGGCCAAATATTTGTATTGGCCGCATGGCCAATAATTGGCTTGGCAGCATGGCTTTTCAATTTGCATGGCCGCAGGAATATTTTTTTTTGCTAGCCGCATATGGCTTGCTGGCATTTATTTTCATGACTGATTTCAATTAATTTTGGCCACATGGGACCCTATCCACTTTTGGCCGCATGATGTCCACTTTGATTATTTAATATTTTATCTGCGTGATTTGTGGTTAGAATTTCTCCTAGCACCCAAAATGAAAGTTGTAAATCTTTTCCTTGACTTCGAGAAAATGTTATTTAATTATTTTGTGCAAGTTTCTCTCATTTTGATATGGAGCTTATAATCGCAGTGCACATTTTCTATCTTGGCCTAAATTGCGACGACCCCACTTAATAGCTTGTTATTTTTTAATAAATGAATTGCTTAACACGATAGTGACCCGTTGTGGTGCACTCTAGTTGTATGTTACTTCTTTGCTAAACCATGTTAGTGGCCCGTCGTGGCGCACTGTTGACAAGAATTAATGAAATAATAATGCTTGATAGTGGCCCGTCGTAGCGCACTCTTGATAAAGTAATAATAATGATAATGATAGTGGCCCGTCGTGGCGCACTCCAGACAAGAATTAATTAATTATCTTGACACCGTGGGTGATTGCATTGATTGTGCTTGTATAAGCTACTAGTCCAGTAGTGTCTTGCATCATGTCTAGGATGTGAGTCCCTGGTTACCACGGTCAGGGATTTATGATGAATCTGACTATGTTAATGACTAGATTGATCAAGTAGTTCATCCAGAGAGATTTTTTAGTTACAAGCAATCCCGTTATCTGGGAGCGCCGGTGGACTTGTAGCCTGCCGACGAGTAGGGCACATTTCCAGCAAACTGTTATCTGTTGCACTCCTCCAGAACTATATGGTACATTTGTCTCACAGGCGATGTACCCACTATATATATAATTCGTCCTAGATAACCTGGATAGTCTGCAGGGCTTGTGGCTATTGGAAACTCTCGCTGCATCTTGTTAGTAACTAGGCTTGTGATAACCCTTGTTAGTTAAAGTATCAAGCCGTAATCCTTGTTTGGCCGTAATTGATGGGTGGAGTCAGTCCCGTTTAGTCTAGTTCTAATTAGGTAGTGTCCGCTTGTTTATTTTAGCACTTTATTATCATGCTTTACTTTCATCGATAAATGATGGGAGGCTATGTCCTATTCAGGAGAAGGGTTACAACCCCGGTCCTTGTTTGGTTTAAGGATTGTAACTTGGCTTCCGGAATAGTTCCCAAGTCATCTCATCGTTGTCATTCTATTATTCTCATACTCTATTTTATATTTAATGTTCACAAGTTCATTTAACTCAAAAGCTCTACAAGGACTCTATGATTGAGTCAACATGCTATCGTAACCAGGCTAATCTCACCTGTTTTATGACAAGTTGCTTTTACCTTACTCAAGTTCCATTTATTTAACATGTTTTTTTCTACTTTACTTTATGTCAAATGATGATTTACTTACGGTCTTCCTATGTTCGGGATAAGTGCATTGGTACTGCACGGATCTCGATCCTCCCTTACTTATTGTTTTCTTTATATGTTGTTTGTTAATTATTGCTGGTTTTAAGTTCATAGTTTGGCTTCCTTTGTGGTACTTGCTATTGGGGTCTGACCCCACTGGTTTTGCATGGCCAGATCTGATAGAAGAGCCCGAAGAATCTACCGTACCATCTACTCGACGGTGACCAGCCGGAGCACCAGAGTGCCTCAGTGGGTTTCTTATTCATTCTTCCACTGATATGTAAATTCTCCTGTTGTAGCGTTTAGCCCCGAGCACGTGTTTAGCTCGTGTTTTGGTATTTTCTTGATATATAGCCTACGGGCCTGGACATGATGTGCATATTCTAGACTATAGCTAGAGCTTATCATGTAAGACTATTACTCTTGCTAGTTCTCTATTTGTATTACTGGCTTCATGATCATCCATGCATATGTGGTTCAGAATGCCTTACTATTGTATGTCTGATGATCATACTTCTTGCTCTTGTATAATTGCCTGTGATTGAGATACCTAGGATTGTTAAACCATAGGGTTGACTGATGGCTTGTAGAGTAACCCCCATGTCTTGACAGCTTATACGTGATTTCAGAGTATTAACGTACTCTGGAATTGCGTAGCTGGCTGTGTACGCCCCCGTTCTCCAGTATTTTGGTTCTGGGGCGTTACAATTTATGTGGTGTGCCCATGCAGGTCTCGATTTTCAGATTTGTGGGGGTTACCATGTTTAGATATCTCAATCATGATTATCCTTATTGATATCCTTCGTATTATTCTCTATCTCTGATCCTTGACCTGATATCTGTCTTGATCATTGATCATTCCTGTTCCCATGATTTGATCTTGTGTCCTTCAACTTTCAAGGGCACTATTCTTGATCCTTCTGATTATCTTGTTCATGTTCTGCAGAGAATAGCTCAGCATTCTTCAGCCAGGCTAGTTATGGAGATCAGTCTCAGCATCCAGAGACAGAGTCGGGAGTCGGTTCGAGAGCAGAGATGTTAGTCCATCCCGATCAGCTGGTTGTTTCTGTCTTCGTGGTTGAGACAGATAGTGATAAATTTGTCTCGACTACGACGACACGTCCTGTGTAGAGTCATGTCTTGAAATAAGTCATTGGTACCGACTTACCTTGAGGCTTGGCCCTTATGCATTTTGGGAGTCAGCTTAGGCCAGCGAGTACGTTGGTTTCTACACAGCTGTCTCATGAGACATATTGATCCATATGCCTCCAGCCCTTCTTGATCATAATTGTGTTATTTTTTAAGCATTTATTTACTACTTACGCATTTATTTACATTCCTGATTGCTTTACATTACTTACTTGCCATGCCTTGTTTTATTGAGATCGTTATGTTTCCTGGAGCTTTTGTTTTTATCTTGCTCGACTGCTTTAGGAAATTCTGAGGACAGAATTTTTCTAAGGAGTGGAGCGTTGTAACGCCCGTCTCACCGTATCAGTATTTTATACAGATACGTATTTATTTGAGTCGTATTTCGTATTTCCTAAATTTTGAGATTATTTAAATTTTTCTAACTGACTGAATTATCATTGTACGGATTTCTCACAATTGTCGGGTGACCCGTATTCTGACTTATCTCATTTATTTTGGTATGAATCATGACTTGGTTTGATTTGATTTGACTTGTTTGGTTCAACATGGTTTGGTTTGGCTTGGCTTGGTTTGAGATGAGAGGGTTCTCTATATAAGCCAACTCCTCTCTCTCTCCTCCATTATTTCATTCACTTCATCTTCTTCCTCTTCATCTTCTTTCTCCAACCCAAGGCAAGTACACCTTACCGAATGTTGGACGATTTCAATTTCGTTTGTTCCATTCTCTTTATTGTTACATTCTAAGCATGTTTAGAACTTGGAGTTTTCGGTTTTGATGGCTAAATTATTGTAGATCTAGCTTTGGAGGAATTTTGGTTTTCATGGATTTTGATCTGTCAAACTTGCATATTTTTGTGAACTGATGGTTCCATGTTGTAGAGAATTTTATTTTACCCAAATTTGATCTATGGAAGTCTGAATTTGGGTTCATATTGTAGTTTGGAGGAAAATGGTTGCCATGGCATTTGCATGGCCATCTCCTCTGTAGGAGTGTTGTATTTTTATGTTGGCAGCATGTTCCATTATTTTTTTGCCGTATGCATTTAATTGTTTGCATTGGTTGCATAGGCTTTTATTTTGCTTGGCCGCATGCATGAATTTGTTCGCTTGTTGGCCGCATACATTTGCATGGCCGCATGCAAATATTTGCTAGCTTGGCCGCATGCTTTGGTATTAGCATTGTAGCATTAGCTATTTAGTTGGCTGCATGCATTGTATTTAGCATAGCAGCATTTGCATGTTAGGCCGCATGGCCATTTATATGTTTGCATAACATTAGCATTTAATGGGCCGCATGGCCAATTAATTAATTGGCCGCATGCATGTTCAATTGTTTCTGTGGCCGCATGGCCGAATGTTTGTATTGGCTGCATGGCCAATAATTAGCTTGGCCGCATGGCTAAATATTTGTATTGGCCGCATGGCCAATAATTGGCTTGGCAACATGGCTTTTCAATGTGCATGGCCGCAGGAATATTTTTTTCTTGCTAGTCCCATATGGCTTGCTGGCATTTATTTTTATGACTGATTTCATTTAATTTTGGCCGCATGGGACCCTATCCACTTTTGGCCGCATGATGTCCACTTTGATTGTTTAGTATTTTATCTGCATGATTTGTGGTTAGGATTTCTTCTAGTACCCAACATGAAAGTTGTAAATCTATTCCTTGACTTCGAGAATATGTTATTTAATTATTTTCTGCAAGTTTCTCTCATTTTGATATGGAGCTTATAATCGCAGTGCACATTTTCTATCTTGGCCTAAATTGCGATGACCCCACTTAATAGCTTGTTATTTCTTTAATAAATGAATTGCTTAACACGATAGTGACCCGTTGTGGTGCACTCTAGTTTTATGTCACTTCTTTGCTAAACCATGTTAGTGGGCCGTCGTGGCGCACTCTTGACAAGAATTAATGAAATGATAATGCTTGATAATGGCCCGTCGTGGCGCACTCTTGATAAAGTAATAATAATGATAATGATAGTGGCCCGTCGTGGCGCACTCCTGACAAGAATTAATTAATTGTCTTGACACCGTGGGTGATTGCATTGATTGTTCTTGTATAAGATAATAGTCCAGTAGTGTCTTGCATCATGTCTAGGATGTGAGTCCCTGGTTACCACGGTCAGGGATTCATGATGAATCTGACTAGGTTAATGACTAGATTGATCAAGTAGTTCATCTACTACTAAAATACCCCATATTAGCGACGTCAGAATACGTCGCTAAATGAGGAAAATCCGTCGCTAATTCCTTTTAGCGACGTATTTAGCGACGAAAAATGTATGTCGCGTATTGGCTTGTCGCAGATGACAAATTCGTCGCCATTCGTCGCTGTTTGCGACGTCATGTAGGGCGTCGCAATACGTCGCAAAATTAGCGACGTACAGCGAGTACATTATATGTCGCCAAATTGGCGACGTAGAGCGACTACTTAGCGACGTCTTGAACTTTATGTATGATGACATGGCATGGCAGCCACGTCAGTATTTTGCGACTACCTAGCGACATCTTTAGCGACGTCAGATCTCTGTTGGGGATATGCCACGTCAGCGATATAGCGACGTATTGCGACGTCACGACGCAATATAGCGACGTATAGCGACGTGGAATTAACGTCGCTATCAGTCGCAGAACGTCGCTGTACGTCGCAAAAATTAAAAAAAAATTTAAAAAAATATAATTGGTATTTTTGTTATGCTGTGTGTCTGTGTTTACAGTGTGTGTGAAGTACAGTGTTCGAACCATCGACAGTTTCGCTTACTGTTCTATATTTTATCTTGGATAGAAAGAGCAACAGTTCAGGGTGCAGTTCTCAGAGCTTCCTCTTCACGTCCTTCACCTTCTCGGGATCCTTTACGACGTCCCGAGAAAGTGAAGGACGTGAAAATGAAGCTCTCAGAAGTACACCCTGAACTGTTGCTCTTTCTATCCAAGATAAAACATACAAAAGTAATCGAAACTGTCGATGGTTCCGAACACTGCATTTCACATTCACTCTAAACACAGACACACATCATCACAAAATACACATTATATTTTTTTAAAATTTGGACAGCACCTCCTTTGTATATTAGATAATCGCTTATAACCCAGCGTAGGTATATTTTTTTAAAAATACACATTATATTTTCAAATCCTGCCAATATATACAACTCATAACAAACATCATCACAGACACACATCCTGCGTCACAAACATAAATATATTTAAATCCTGCATACTACACTTCACAGACACACATCATCACAAACATCCAATAGAGTCAAATAAAAATGGGAGATGATAAAAAGTCTCGCACAAAGTGTATAAACACAAGTGTACCAATAAACAATTTGCCCATAGGGCCAATACATACAACTCATAAAAAAATCAATAAAATCACTGAGGACCCCTGCTGTGCATCTGAGATAGCATGTACTCATACTGCTCCTGTGTGAGCTGCACAGTAGGGGCAGTAGGAGGCAATACAATGTCTGGAGTCGGCGCCGTCGATGGACCGGGAGGTCGTCCGACGATGGAGCTGTAGGCAGCTGGTAACAATTTCACGGGAGGAGTACGAGATGTTTCTATCCTTGAGGCGCGACGGTGCCCCTCCTTAGGACTTTTTGATAAGATTTTAGTGTTTGTGATACTATGCAGACATTATGATATTATATTTAAGGTGTGGTCTCTCTTGTTTTAGGCAATCTGCCTGTTGTTGCATGTCCAGGTCAAATCGTCTGAAGAAACTGACAGTTGAAATAAGCTCAAAGAATTCTACTGGAAATGAGGTATGTGATCATTGTCTTTGGGGAGGTCATAGCTTCTGTAAAATAACCACATCTTAGCTATTTGTTAAATAGATCGACCCTGAGCCCCCATGTTCAGTCGTGCCTTCAACATCATGTTCAAATGAAGGTGATAAGTAGCTAACTATGGAAAAATATGCCGTCTTGAGCTTCATAAAGAAATGCAAGATTACTACATAGGAGGAAAGGGTTGGTAGGATTACGTCAAAGCACACGGCTCAGAAAATTATGACATATTAGTCTTCCGACACCGCGGTAACATGGTTGGTACATTAAGGGTCTTTGACAAGGTGACATATTGTGAAAAGATATATCCTTATAGTTCTCCTACGGATTTTCTTTAACATTACGTAGGAGAACTATAAGGATATATCTGTTCACAACATGTCACCTCCTCAAAGACCCTTAATGTGACAACCATTTTATCACGGTGTCGGAAGACTAACATGTCATAATTTTATAAGCCGTGTGCTTTGACGTAATTCTACCAACCCTTTCTTCCTATGTAGTAATCTTGCATTTCTTTATGAAGCTCAAGACGGCATATTTTTCTATTACGAGTCACTATATGCCATCTTGAACTTCATAAAGAAATGCAAGATTACTATATAGGAGAAAAGAGTTGGAAGGAATATGTCAAAACACACGGCTTAGAAAATTATGACATATTAGTCTTCCGACACCGCGGTAACATGGTTGGTACATTAAGGGTCTTTGACAAGGTGACATGTTGTGAAAAGATATATCCTTATAGTTCTCCTACGGATTTTCTTTAACATTACGTAGGAGAACTATAAGGATATATCTGTTCACAACATGTCACCTCCTCAAAGACCCTTAATGTGACAACCATGTTACCACGGTGTCGGAAGACTAACATGTCATAAATTTCTAAGCCGTGTGCTTTGACGTAATCCTACCAACCATTTCCTCCTATGTAGTAATCTTGCATTTCTTTATGAAGCTCAAGACGGCATATTTTTCCATAGTCAGCTGCTTGTCACCTTCATTTGAACATGACGTTGAAGGCACGACTGAACATGGGGGCTCAGGATTGATCTATTTAACAAATAGACAAGATGTGGTTATTTCACAGAAGCCATGACCTCCCCAAAGACAATGATCACATACCTCATTTCCAGTAGAATTCTTTGAGCTTATTTCAACTGTTAGTTTCTTCAGACGATTTGACCTGTGACATGCAACAACAGGCAGATTGCCTGAAACAAGAGAGACCACACCTTAAATATAGTATCACAATGTCTGTATAGTATCACAAACACTAAAATCTTATCAAAAAGTCCTAAGGAGGGGCACCGCCGCACCTCAAGGATAGAGACATCTCGTACTCCTCCCGTGAAATCGTTACCGATGCCTGCAGATTCGTCACGATGCGCTGTGTCGACGCTCTAAGATCAGTGACTCCTCGCTCTGTCCTCTCAGTCTATCCTAACTAATAAATTAATATCCTACTTAACATCTAATAACTCTCATATTCCTTCAGCTACGATGCAGCTGCAGGCAATTCCTTCTAACATAAACTAATATTCTAATCTAAACTAACCCTTTAACTGAAACTAACACTACTAAAATAACCCCTGTTAGCGACGTCAGAATACGTCGCTAATTAAGGAAAATCCGTCGCTAACTTCGATCAGCGACGGATTTAGCGACGAAAATTGGATGTGCGGTCCACTAATAGTAATTAGGCGTGAAACCCCTCGAGTACAAATGATATGTCACTTCCACTTCTGGATAATATTTCACGTTATGACATTTCACACACGGACACTTAATTTTGGTGTCGTCCATGTACTGAGGGAACGCCTTAGCAAACTGCAGGAACTGCTCTACTCCCGCTATGTATTCATCCCGCACACCACACATATCATCAGGACGACGATTGTACATCCATGAACGATTTCACAAGTAGTAATTCGGCTCCATTTGGAAATAATTCTGCAAAGATGGACACACATTATCCAATAGGCACAAATCTGCCGTACCACCACCACCACCATCATCATTACCACCATCATCATTCCCAAATCTAAATTTTTATCATATTCTTCATATGGTGTCCGTGTGTGTCTCTCTGTGTGTGTGTGTGTCCGTGTGTCCGTGTGTGTGTGTGTGTGTGTGTGTGTGTCTGTGTGTGTGTGCAGAGGGGGAGAATGAGGAGGATGAGGAGTGTTAGGGTTTAGCGGAGAGAAGAAGGAGGAGCTCGGATTGGGGGAGCTCGAGGAGGGGGAGCGGTCGCCGGGGGAGGAGGGAGTCGCCGGGGGGAGGGAGTCGTCGGGGGGGTGGGAGTCGCCGGGGGGGGAACAGCTCGGATTGGAAATTTTGAAATTTTCGATTGGGGGGGGGGGAAGGAAACAGGCCCGTGCCCTAAGTAAAAAAGTTAGCGACGTCAACATACGACGTCGCTAAATGTCGCAAACTTTTAATATATGGCGACATATTTTAATAATTTGTCGCTGAACGTCGCTATTCTGCGACGTAATTTATGTTCTGTCGCTGAACGTCGCTATTCAGCGACGATTTGCGATGTCATTGACGGGAGTCGCTATATTACATATTTAGCGACGATATTTTGTTCCGTCGCTAAAGAACGTCTCTAATTTAGCATATTTTAGTAGTGATCCAGAGAGATTTTCCAGTTACAAGCAATCCCGTTATCTGGGCGTGCCGGTGGACTTGTAGCCTGTCGACGAGTAGGGCACATTTCCAGCACACTGTCATATGTTGCACCCCTCCAGAACTATAGGGTACATTTGTCTCCCGGACGATGTACCCACTATATATATAATTCGTCCTGGATAACCTGGATAGTCTGCAGGGCTTGTGGCTGTTGGAAATTCTCGCTGCATCTTGTTAGTAACTAGGCTTGTGATAACCCTAGTTAGTTAAAGTATCAAGCCGTAATCCTTGCTTGGCCATGATTGATGGATGGAGTCAGTCCAGTTCAGTCTAGTTCTAATTAGGCAGTGTCCGCTTGTTTATTTTAGCACTTTATTATCATGCTTTACTTTCATCGATAAATGATGGGAGGCTAAGTCCTATTCAGGAGAAGGGTTACAACCCCGGTCCTTGTTTGGTTTAAGGGTTGTAACTTGGCTTCCGGAATAGTTCCCAAGTCATCTCATCGTTGTCATTGTATTATTCTCATACTCTATTTTACATTTAATATTCACAAGTTCAGTTAAATCAAAAGCTCTGCAAGGGCTTTATGATTGAGTCAACATACTATCGTAACCAGGCTAATCTCACCTGTTTTTATGACAAGTTGCTTTTACCTTACTCAAGTTTCGTTTATTTAACGTATTTTTTTCCAGTTTACTTTATGTCAAATGATGATTTACTTACGGTCTTCCTATGTTCGGGATAAGTGCATTGGTACTGCACGGATCTCGATCCTCTCTTACTTATTGCTTTCTTTATACGTTGTTTGTTAATGATTGCGGGTTTTAACTTCATAGTTTGGCTTCCTTTGTGGTACTTGCTATTGGGGGTCTGACCCCACTGGTTTTGTATGGCCAGATCTGATAGAAGAGCCCGAAGGATCTACCGCACCATCTACTCGACGGTGACCAGCCGGAGCACCAGAGTGCCTCAGTGGGTTTCTTATTCATTCTCCCACTGATATGTAAATTCTCCTGTTGTAGCGTTTAGCCCCAAGCACGTATTTAGCTCATGTTTTGGTATTTTCTTGATATGTAGCCTACGGGCCTGAACATGATGTGCATATTCTAGACTATAGCTAGAGCTTATCATGTACGACTATTACTCTTGCTAGTTCTTTATTTGTATTACTGGCTTCATGATCATCCATGCATATGTGGTTCGGGATGCCTTACTATTGTATGTCTGGTGATCATACTTCTTGCTCTTGTATAATTACCTGTGATTGAGATACCTAGGATTGTTAAACCATAGGGTTGACTGATGGCTTGTAGAGTAACCCCCATGTCTTGACAGCTTATACGTGATTTCAGAGTATTAACGTACTTTGGAATTGTGTAGCTGGCTGTGTACGCCCCCGCTCTCCAGTATTTTGGTTCTGGGGCGTTACTCTTGCAATATGATCTCTCATGTTGTTGCCTCAGACCATGATGATTTTGATCATCTGTGGAATGGTATTCCTTTGGAAGAGAGGTTGAGAGGTCTGAACATATGTCCTCCAAGTTTGGCTCCTTCCACCAAACTTAAGCTTACTCACCAGCAATGGTTAGCGATAAACAGTGTCCCTTTATACAGGGCACAGCAAGTCTTTGCTGCTTATGAGAAAGTTCCAGTTGGAGTCTTGCCTCCTGGGCCGAAGATTTCCACTTCTGCTGTTCCAAGCACATCTGCTCCAGTTGGAATCTTGCCTCCTGGGCCGAAGATTTCCACTCCTGCAGTTCCAAGCACATCTGTTCCTTCTTCATCTGTTGGAACATCTTGTAAAAGTCTGCTACCTGTGCACATGTACAGTCAACAATCAGTCCGTCTCATGAAACTGATAGGCTATGACTTTGAAAAAGCAGAAGGCTTGAACTATGGTAAAGGTATGCATGTTTCTTTACAATTACAAAATCAGAAATCCTCAAAGGGATTGGGATTTGAGGTCCCTCACAAAAGTTCTCGTAAGAAGAAGACAAAAGGAAAGAAGACTAAAACCTGCAATATGGTACTTCATTCTCCTGAGTCTGAGGAAGAGGCTTTTGCCGGTACAAGGTCTGGAAAAGACTACCTCAAAGACTATGAGGGAACCTCTAAAGAGGTAGAGGATGTTGCTGAAAATCCTCCTGCTCAAACGTCTTCTGTTCCTACTGAAGTAAGACCTTCAAAACCATCAGCGGCTGAAAAAGGGAAACAGAAGGCAGTGCGTTTCGACGTCCCGCTGAAATCGAGTCAAAATCAAGGGTTGATGAAACCTTATAATTTTTATATTTTAGCCCAACTGGCCAATACCCCGGCTAGACTTTCTGTCTTTGAGTTGCTCCGCCTTTCTAAGGAGACTCGGGAAACTTTGAGTGAGGCTTTGCTACAAGCGGATTCATGCTTAGCCCGACTTAAAAGTCCTGACAGTACTCCGGTGTCATGTCCCCAGTATTATAGTGTGATGGAGTCACTTCCCAATATCACTTTCACACAGGAGGATATGCTGTTGAAGGATAATCAGCATGATAGACCTCTATATTACACGGGGTATGTTGGCTCAACTGAAGTTGATAGAATTCACATTGACCCAGGGTCTTCCGTTAGCATCATTCTTCAAAGCATGCTTCGACCACTGAGGATTCATACTAGTGACGAGACTTATACCAGTACGACAATTGTCGGTTTCAATGCTGGAAGAAGTAAGCCATTGGGAAAATTTTGCTTGAAGGTTCAAATAGGTGATCTGCGAACCCTGGTGACGTGCTATGTTATTAATTCTGATGTATCCTACAACATCTTACTCGGAAGACCGTGGATACATGAATATAACATAGTACCCTCAACCCTCCACCAATGTTTTAAATATGTGGACTCCCAGGGTGTTGTAAAGACTAAATTTACAAATTCTGACCCTTTTAAAGGTGTTGAAGTCTACTTTAATGATTCAAGACTCTATACACAGGAGTATGTGAAGGAGATATCAGACATAGCTGAATGTCGATCATCTCCCGAAGACCAATCACCTTCAGAAGATCAGGTGTCTGCAGCAGATCAAAGTCAAGGGTCGGACTCAATTCCAATCCGTCGATGATCAACCTTTGATAATCAAGGTCAAAGGAAGAACTCAAAGTACCTCTGATGAATCGTTGAGAATTCCAGTCAAAGGTCGAGTTCAAGACAACACTAGTGAGCAGCCTCTGGTGATCAAGGTTGCAGGACGTACTTCTCGTCCCACCAATTCATAGCCACTAGTTATCAATCCCGGCAAAACTACGCCTAAAATGGGTGATGGTCTGTTAATGATTAATGTAAGGCGTGATAAGAAGTCTATCAATGATGTACATATTTATCAGTCTATGTTTGTTCAATTTAATAAAAATTTTCTTTTGGAGTACATGGCTGTCAAATCTTTTATGAATTTATCTGATAAAACTAACATAGATATGGAAGAAACTCTGTATGTCAACGACAAAGAGAATTCTTTTCCTTCCCATGTCGATGTTGGGCCCTATGCTCAGAAATTTCTAACATCTTTTCCTTATTCCCGACCTGTTGCTTCATCATCACAAGCTTGTGTGGCTTACAGGCGTCAGGAAGAATCTTATTTTGTGATCCCTTCTACTAAGAATCACAAACGTCAAATTGTGTTTGGTTTGGCTAGGAACATTCCTACTATATAGACCGACGATGTTGATGAGAGGAATAGGGAAAAAAAATCAGAATTGACAAATATAGTCAACAATCCTGTAAGATTATTCAGAATATGGGATATGACTTAAAAACCACGCCAGGTCTCAATATGGGCAAAGGAAGACGTATACCATTACGTGGTGATCCATTTTATCAACGAACCCGTCATGATTTGGGATACGATATACGCCACACGACTAGGGAAGATACAGAAGATGAATTTTCTTCCAATTCTTTACAATCCTCTAATTCAGAGGAAGTCCCTGATGATGAATCAGAGTACGTCTTTTCAGCAAATATGGTGCAACTTGATGAAGAGACCGATTTGGAATACGATACACACCACAAGTCTAGGGAAGATACGGAAGGTGAATTTTCTTCCAGTTCTTCAAAATCCTCTAATTCAGAGGGAGTCCCGGACGATGAATCTGAGCATGTCTTTTCAGTTAATATGGTTCAAACCGATGAAGAGTCTGAATCATTTGAAAATGACCCTTGGGCCCAACGATTGGATACTCAGTGGGAGCTTCGTTTTGAACAGCGATAGCCACCTACAAAAGATGAAGTTATCCAGATTGATGTAGGAGATGAAACTACATCAAAGCCAATATTTATCAGCAAAAACCTCTCTGAAGATGAGAAAGAAATGTTGACAAAGCTGATAAAAGAATATATTGATGTCTTTGCATGGAGCTATGAGAATATGCCTGGTCTAGATCCTAAAATAGCTACCCATAAACTCAATATTCTTCCTAATGCCAAGCCTGTAAAACAACAATAGCGACGATTTAAGCTCGAGATGATGAATGCAATTGATGATGAAGTCAAAAAGCTTATTGCTTGCGGCTTTGTTAGGGAAGAACAATATCCCGACTGGGTTGCCAATGTCGTTCCAGTCATGAAAAAGAATGGAAAAGTCCGAGTCTGCATAGATTTTCGAGATCTCAACACAGCTTGTCCAAAGGACGAATTTCCTCTCCCAATCACTGATGTCATGATAGACAATACATGCGGTTTTGAACACATGTCTTTCATGGACGGATTCTCGGGATATAACCAAATTAAGATGCATCCTGAAGATGAAAAACATACTACTTTCCGTACACCTCATGGGGTTTATTGCTACACGGTAATGCCCTTCTGTTTGAAAAATGTCGGTGCTACATACCAACGGGCCATGAGTAATATCTTTCAAGAACATCTACGAAAAACAGTTGAATGCTACGTAGATGACATTGATGTCAAAAGTCGGTCAAAAGATGATCACATTCAAAACTTAAAGAGAGTATTTAAATTGATGCGCCAACATCAACTGAAGATGAACCCCAGTAAGTCTTTCTTAGGAGTTTCCAGTGGCAAATTTCTGGGATTTGTCATCACTTCTCAAGGTATCCATGTGGATCCTGATAAAGTTAAAGCGATTCTTGAAATACGTCCTCCACGTAATCTGAAAGAGCTTCGTGGATTTCAAGGCCGTCTTGCTTATATCAGAAGATTTATTTCAAATCTTTTTGGGAGATGTCAACCGTTCTCCTCGTTTAATGAAGAAAGGTGTGTCATTTGTTTGGGATGAAGCATGTCAAAGAGCATTCATTGACATCAAAGCATACCTTACAAATCCTCCTGTTTTGGTGCCTCCAGTTATGGAAAGACCATTTTTGCTGTATGTTCGAGCAATGTATCACTCCCTCGATGCTCTTCTTGCACAGAAGAGTAATAAAGGTCATGAACAAGCAATCTATTATCTCAGCCGGATGATGGTGGGTGCTGAACACAGGTATACTCTTGTGGGAAAAGAATGTCTAGCCTTGGTTTTTTCCATTCAAAAGACACGACATTATGTGTCAGGACAAACCATCTACGTCATCTCCAGGATAAAACCTCTCCGGGTTTTGATGAAGAAGCCGAGTGTTCTCAACTCTCGGTTAGCTACTTGGGCAATGCTGCTTACTCCCTATGATATTGTCTATGTACCTCAAAAATCAGTGAAGGGTCAGGCGTTAGTTGATTTCTTAGCAGTCCATCCTATACCTGAAACTTCTAAGCTATATGAAGACATTCCAGATGAAGTCTTAGACTGTAAAATGGCTATGGGAGATAACATTTGGCAGCTATACTTTGGTGGAGCTTCACGGGTTGGACCCAAAGGCAATATTGTCTCCGGAGTGGGCATTGTCTTGGTTTCTCCTGATAAGATGGTTATATACCGTTCTTATTCTCTCAATGAACCTTGTTCCAACAATGTGGCTGAGTATAATGCTTTGCTAATTGGTCTCCAAGTAGCAAAACAATTGGACATTGGGTTCTTCGAAGCTTATGGAGATTCCCAGCTGATTGTCAATCAGGTTAGAGGGACATATGAAGTCAGGAATCCAGACCTCATTCCCTATCATCAAGGGGTAATCGATTTGGCTCTTTTGTTCAAAGGGTTCTTCATCGAATTTGTACCACGCTCTCAAAATCTAGAAGCTGACGCTCTTGCTAGTTTAGCTACAGATTTAGCAATTCCAATCAGAAGACAAAATACCATCACTTTGTTAGATCGGGAGTTGTTCTGTGTCAAGAATAATTTGCACATTGAACAGAGTTACACCACAGAATCAAATAATCAACAAAAGGATTGGAGAAGTCCGTTTATAGACTATACGGTTTATGGGATTTTATCGAAGATCCAAAGGAAGCTGCATCGGTCAAAAGAGGATCACTCCGATTTTACTATGATGCGTCTTTACACATGCTATATCGCCGTTTATATGACAGACTTTTACTATGTTGTCTTTCTGAGAGCGAGGCTAAACAAACACTTTGTGAAGCTCATGATGGAGTTTGCGGTGCACATCAGCCATGTCCAAAATTACAGGACAGCATTCGGAGAATGGGTTATTACTGGCCTTCTATGATAGCAGATGCTGTGGATTATGCAAGAAGGTGTAAAGCATACCAGATTCATGCTGACTTTATCCATCAACCTTTTGAATTTCTACATCATACGACAACTTCTTGGCCTTTCGAAGCTTGGGGTATGGATGTTATTGGTCCAATTAATCCCCCTTCTGTTAAAGGACATCGGTTCATCCTTGCTATAATCGATTACTTTTCTAAATGGGCGGAAGCAATTCCTCTCATTGAAGGAAAAACATCTAATGTGGTTAGCTTTATCAAACACCATGTCATTTATCGTTTCGGGGTTCTCCGAAGGATAATTCATGATAATGGGCCACAATTTGCCAGTCAGGCGTTCTACAGATTTTGTGAAAAGAATAGAATCCAGAACCTAGCTTCTACAGCTTACAATCCAGCTGCTAATGGTTTGGCCGAAGCTTTCAATAAAACAATTATCAAACTTCTCAAAAAGTTCATTTCTTCCAATAAACGTGATTGGAACGAAAAACTTGGAGAATGTTTATGGCTTATCGAACAACAGTTCGAACTCCAACTGGTTTTACACCATTTTCACTGGTCTATGGATGCGAAGCTGTTCTTCCACTAGAAATCCAGATTCTATCTCTCAGAATAGCCATTGCTAATGAGCTAACTACTGAGAATAATGACCGCTTACGACTCCAGGAACTTAAAGGTTTGGACGAGAAGTGTTTTCAAGCACAACAGCACATTGAGCTGTATCAAGTCCGCATATCTCGAGCTTTCAACCGCAAAGTTAAAGAGAGGGTATTTAAAGTCGGTGAGCTGGTTTTAGCTGTCCGAAGACCTATGATCATGACCCATAAGAGTAAAGACAAATTCTAAGCTAAATGGGAAGGTCCTTATATGGTCGAGACAGTATTCTCTAATGGTGCCTATCGGTTATCTAAACCTAATGGAGATTTACTCATGATGCCGATCAATGGCAAATCCTTGAAGAAATAATATGTTTGAATTTTTCCTTCAATTCCCCAGCTGCCAGTGTTTGGATAAGCTGATTATTTGTTCCTTCAAAGAAAATTTTGTGGAATAAAAGAGTTATATCTTTTATCATTAATTTCTTCCCAGCTAATTTTTGTTGAAAAGATTTATTATCTATCATGTCCATATTACCTCTGAATAGATAGTTATCTACCCCTTCTAGTTATTTCAATCTATCATGTCCATATTACCTCTGATAGTATTGTATACTCTAAAAGGCCGAGATTTATTATCTATCATGTCCATATTACCTCTGGATAGATATAATCTACTCTTTTAAGTTTTGAAGACTTATTGTGTCCATATCACCTCTGATAATTGTCCTCTATCTCATACCTATTATTTAAATTCAAAAATAAATGATAGGGCCATAAAATCTAAATATTTTATTCATATTCATTTTGTTTGAAATAATTACATCAGCAAAAAGAAAGAAAATGGTGAAAGACAAGATTCTTTATCATATACAAAGATTTCTAAGGCAGAGCAGATAGATCTTCAATAATTTTCTGCAACTCTGCCAGACGCCTCTCACGAGAGCCCAAAGCGTTTGCAGCTGCTATGGTGCGTCGAGCCTCCGGAGTGCAAAGATGAGAGAGTTCCGTAAAATTGGCGATCAAGTTATCTTTAGCCTCTTCAAGGGCCCTGATATTACTTTCGGCGCCAAAGATCTTCTCTTCCAGGACGGAACTCTGCTTCAGATGATTATTGCGATCTTCTATCATCCGTTCACGCTCCTCCTTCAATCGAGCCAATTCAGCCTCGACCTCGCGAATTCTATCATTTTATTGATTGATTCTTGTATTGGTTACCTCATGATCGGCTCAATGTTGACCTAGCAGAGGTTTATTCTCATTCAAGAAAGCCTTCTCTACATCAACCTTGTTGTTATAGTCTTGAAGAGATTTGCTAAAGACAGCCTCCCGAATTGTATATTCGGCGGTTAAATATCATACTCAGACTGGATAAGACGATCAATAGTTCCACTTGACAGCCGTAAATATTCTTTGATAGGCTGTTCAAGTCCGTCGATTATCCTCTGCAAAGCTGCTGCCCTCTCAATATCATTGAACATGGCGATGTTCCCAATTGTGGGAGCAATTGCAGTCGTCAAGCTTTCATAATTGAGGCCCTTCTTCAGGACCATCTTGATTAAAGCTGCCAAAGTTTTATAGAAGGTTTCAGTATGAATCTCGACGAGAAGATTCATATCAGCATTTGAGCTCGGTGTATCGGCGATGTCTGCCAACCTTTTCTCTGGGAAGTTGGAGGCAGATACGGTCATTGCCTTGGCATATGTTGTAATAGCTCTCTCTAGCTGAGCTAATGCCATTGTCGTTACCTTCTGAATGGAAATCGGCTGAGCATGTGCTTCGGTAGTTGTGTCTTCAGCAACTTTGGATGTTATTTCTCCAGCCATCTCTGGAGTTGAAACTATTTAAGTTTCAATGGCAGTGATTGGTGTGATGGAGGTGGCAACGTCTTTTACCAAATCAGGCTCGGACGCCATTATCTCGGGAACTTGTTCCGGATCAATAGCAGTAACTGATGGTGCTACCGCTACATCTCCGCCTTCAATTAAAGAGACAACAGTGTCTTCATCGAGTCTGTTGCTTATCGGTTCGTCGGCAGCAACCGATTCTTTGAGCACTGCTGGATTTTCCTCTGTAGTTGGCTCTTCATCTCTTTCCTTGGCAAGAGAAGACGAGGCTTGGTGTTCCTCTCCTGCAGAGTTCTCTGACGAAGAATTTTCCTCACAAAAGGAATTCTCTTTTGAGGGAGAACTTTCTTCTTCAGATTCTACCGCCTCTTCATGGATAGGCTCTTGAGGAGGAGGAGGAGCAACAGACGGCTTTGCCACATCAACGGTTCTTACAAAAAATCAAACAAGATAGTTAATATATAAGATTATAATACATAATTTTGTGTTAAAATTATCTTTACCTAGAGAACGTGGAGGACGTGACAGAAGCTCGTCATAGTCCATGTCCCAGTCATCGTCATCCAACTCCAGACCTGGTTCATCCGAAGGGATGGGCTCTGGATTACTAGCAAGAGCCGTTGTCGGATCCTCAACAGTTTTCATCTTTTTGGCGAAGTAAGATGTAATGAAGTGCTGAGCAGTCCTAGAGATATGATTACTGTGGCATATGTCATCACGGTAGGTTGAGCCACTGAAGATCCTTCTCCTGGTTGAGGCACTGAAGATCCTTTTCCTGGTTGAGGCACTGAGGATCCTTCTCCAGGTTGAGCCGCTGAAGATCCTTCTCCAAGATGAGTTGTTGAAGGTACATCGCTTGGAGGCTATTCAGCAGGATCTTCGCTCTCAAAGATAAAAGCTCTTTTAGGTCCTCTTACGACGACCTTCTTCTTCTTCTCCGGAGGAGCGACCGTTATAACAGATTTCCGCTTTTTGCCAGTAGGAACGGTAATCGCTCCCGCCGGTGCTTATCCCAATCCCATAGGTAATGCTTTCTGATATTCATCTGGAACAGCATCATCAGGCACATCTTCAGGCACCTGAACTGGTTCTTCTGGGACTCCTTCTTTACCGAACCGAAGACTTCCTTTTATATTATAGTATTGGGAGAAGGAACGAATGGAGGCATAAAAGTTAGCATACGTATGTAACATTCGTAGCTCGGTTGTGCTAGAAGCAGTTGATATGAAGAATTTTGCACCAGTGCATCCAACGATACAAGTAACTCTCCATTCATCAGTGACAGCAACATTCTGTCTCCCTGAGCTGCTATCAGTTGCTGCCTCTCCTTAGGGCACTGCTTGTCAGTCTGAGGAAACTCAACATGGGACAAGCTCTCCAAATAACTTGACCCCATAATGCCAGTTGGAGAGCCAAACACCTCAGCGAGAGGATGGATTTGTAAGTCCACTGAAAAAGAAGTTAAACAAAAAAAAATCAAGTTAGTAAAACTTTTGATTTAAAACTATACACAGATACTTATCTACAAAAATACTTTGCTCTTTCACTCAAAGTTTTACGCGAGTAAAGTTTTGAGCGTAAAAGTCTAAAAAATTCTTATTCTAAAGTTGTTACGCGTAATAAGTTTCGTGTTTTATGCGTAATTTCTCGGGAAATGCTTTACACAGTCTTTTTTTACAGTATTTTATGCGTACTTTTTCTCTGATCGAAAGAGTAAAGTTTTTATGCGCGAAAACACAGTCTTTTTGACTTGCGTATTTTGTTCTTTACGCTGGCACATACGAATGTGAGCGTATTTTGGTTCTTTACAATGGCACGTATATACGTGGGCGTATTTTTATTGTCTTTAGTTCACGCTGACACGTATGAACGTGGGCGTATGATTTAGGGTTTTGGTTCGGTCATCTTCTCCGACTCTCCGCCGAACCCCATGGCCCAAATAGATAGGGTTTCTACCTATCATGGCCGGAGGCACATTTGGGTTGATCCTTGGGGACTTCTGGGATTCCTCTCCGACGATGCTGCGGTCGTTTCTACGCGATGAGCCCTCGACGAAGCGACGACGGGCTTCTTGCCCTTAGCTCCGACAGCGGCCTTGTTGCTCTTGGGTGCCATTTGCTCAAAGTACGGCTGTGAAGAAAAGTTTGGCCGAGAAGAGAAGTAAGGTTGAGAAAGGATGAGTAAAAGTTCTCTCTCCTAATAAAGCCCTATTTATAGAAAACCCAGAACGGTTCGAATTCTCAAAAAAATTGTTGGGTATCCCTATTTTTACGCAGGAGACTGTTGGGTATCCCTATCTCTACGCTGGTGACTGTTGGATAGCCCAAACTCTACGCTTCTGTTCAAAGTGTTTCAAAATATTCGAAAATTTGAAAACTTTGAAGGAGGTCTTGTAGAAGCGTAAATAAATTTCATAGACCAAGTCAAAGAAGTTGAGATCTTTGCGCAAAATCAGTTGTTAGACTCTACGCGAAGCCAACTCAAGCTCTACGTAGTGGTCAAATTGGGTCCAACTCAAGCTCTATGCAGTGGTCAAACTGGGTCCAACTCAAGTTCTACACAGTGGGCAAACTGGGTCCAACTCAAGCTCTACGCATTGGTCAAACTGGGTCCAACTCAAGCTCTACGCAGTGGTCAAACTGGGTCACACTCAAGCTCTACACAGACGCTCTACGCAATAGCCATCCTCAGACTCTACGCAGAGGGCAGTATATTGCATTAAATGCAGAAGATATGGTCTGACAAAAGTTTATTCTCTGACAAATAAATGCACAGAAACTGAAGAGATTTTTTCTACCAAATCCAAGGTTGTCTTTTAGCGTGCAAAGGAGTTACATTACGCTCGAGAACTAGTTTTCTCTACGCATGAGAGTTTATTTAAGCTATTTATATGCTTAAGGCTATTTTAGCCACTCCTACGCGTGTGCGTAGAGTTTATTTGGGCTAGCTCTATGCTCAAGGCTATTTTTTTAGTCACTCTACGCAGGAAACTTAATTTGAGCTATTTCCTACTTGTACGCAGTCTTTTTTGATTATGTGGAAACGTGGCTTGCATACGTGGCTTTCATGCCACATTTCTCGAGGACGTGGTAACGTGTTCTCCTTGTTTTGTTGAAGTTGTGGGATACGTGTCACCATGCGTAGAGGCCAAAAACTCCATACGGGACACGTGTCATTATGCGTAGAGGCTGATTGTTAGTCGTGGGTGGCAGTTACTTGCGTAGAGACCCAATTCTAGTGCTTTTTACGCACAAAGGGTCAAGTCTATAAATAGACTTCTATTTTTTAAACAGAAAACACACACAGAGACTCTTCAGAATTCAGAGATCTTTTTTGTGATATTCCAGAGCATTCTCTTCAACTTTTTCCCAAGAACAAAGTGAAGTAGAGCAGGAAAGCATCCGACCGTGCCTTCAGTGCCGATTGTGTCGATACCTTTCTGGTGTCTCCGTTCTTCAGTTGTTCTCCTTCAAGTAGCTGTCTTCTTCATCATCGTGTGGTCCAAGGAATAAAGTGATTGCTCTGAGATCAGACTTCTACAGCAATACTCTCCATAATCTATATGTACTTTTTATTAGTTTTTACTCGTTTTCTTCCAAAAGTTCAAGGACTTTTTGTTAAGTAAAACAAGGTAAACATATCATCCTATACTAGCATATATTCAGTGCCACCCAGTTATACTTTATTAATGGGTTATAAGGACACGGGGTGATTGGCCGTGAGGCATACTACCCAACTTATAAGAGTCAATTAATAGGGTGCTTGAGCAATATAACATGTATAACTAGTATGAGTCATCTTCCTAATCTCTCTATCAAGCACAAAGGGAAAAGATATGATTTACAGTGGAAAGGAATCAAGCAGAAGGAAATCAAGGTAGTCGGACAAGAGTTCAAAATGAATTCAAAAAAGGAGGTCAAGTGTCTGTGGATGAGATACCTAGATTCTAATCCTATATACAGGTCCGTTCGGTTACAGTAACATAACCGAAACAGTAAACTTGACCTGCATGGGCCACCACAAAAATATGTAATGCCCCAGTCCTAAAATATGAAGGAATAGAAGCGTAGACATGCCAGTCGTATAATAAATATAAGTAAGCTGTAAAATGCAGTAAACCATGACAACTATCTCATCCACAAAATAAAGTAGAAATAAATCAACTATGAATTTTCTATTATACAAGTCGTTGGGCTGAGACAAATCTACTACCAACTAATTTGAATGAGAAGAGATACATATAACGAAAAGAATTTGTAAAGTAACAAGGGACGATCCAAGAGTAATCATCCTCGGTAAAATGGGAAGACCACGATCTTGGCTAGAGCACCTGCACAAAGACATGAAAGCACACACATGGAGAGATCACCAGGTCCTCAGAGGGACGTAATAATATACAGGAAGAACATGCCACATAAACTGAATATATATAATATGTCATAAATCATAAGTAAAGTAAAATAGTCCCAATCATAACACGGCTGTAAAGTCCCCTAAATTTCTAAAATTTCTTTAATTATTATTTTGGTATTTTTTGTTAAGTCGTAACTATGTTTGTTAAATAATATTAACAATAGTGATAAGTGTCATTAATAATAATACTATTAATAATAAAAACAAATTTGTAGTATAATAATACGCATGAGAATGGAAATAGATATGAAAATATATGGATATGTTGATTTATATATGTAAGCCTATATATATGTGTGTGTTATATGGACAAATGTATATTTATATACATATATATTACATAAGTAGTATATGTGTGTACATATGTACATGAGTAATTAACTAAGAAAAGGAAACTAGAAAGTAGAATTAGAAATTAAAATAAAATAGAAAATAAAAATATGAAAAATAGAAAATAAGAAATATATATAAGAAAGAGAAAGAAATAGAAAAGAAAAAGAAATAGAAAAGAAAAAGAAATAGGAAAGAAAAAAAAAGAAATGAAAAAGAAAAAAAGAAAAAGAAAAAGCAAAAGATTAAGAAGAAAAAAAAAGAAAAAAAATAGCATGCAGTTCTGCTGCATAGGTCGGCCGCACCCAGTTGGGTGGGACCCTCCCTCCTAAGCAACCCGACATCCCCCCCCCTTTCTCGGCTAATGGCAAGAGCAACAGCTCTTTGGGAAATAAAAAGAAAATAAAATAAAATAAAATAAAATAAAAAAATAAAACTTGAAGTACTGTAGCAGTGCTACAGTACTAATTGTAGCCCGACCATTTCCCCCCCTATCTCGGCTAAATGTCCAAGAGCAACAGCTCTTGGAGGGAAAAAAAAGAGAGAGCAAGGTGGGCCAGCCCACAAGTGAGCCAGCCCACCCCACCAAACAGTCGGCTGGCCTGCATGGGCCACCACAAAAACATGTAACGCCCCAGTCCCAATATACTAAGGACCGAGTACGCCAACATGCCATCTGTACTTATACGAAGAATACTCCAATATATGGAATCCTCGTATACGCACATAAGCTGTAAATAATGTAATCACAGGCCAGAACATACTAACTAATCTCATCACATCTCAACACAAAAGATAAATAAGTCCAGATAATAATAAATGTATCAAGAGATAGCCGGTGAACATACTCACTCCAAACGGCTATATAAAAAGGTCTCAAACGAACGGAGTCCAACCTCCGCAAATAAAGAAATAAAGAGAGGTAAGATGTCCACTACATAGTCTCAATAAGTCTCAAGTAAGATAAGAAACTAAAAGCCGGAAGGATAAGCCTCGTCGTCCAAGAAAGATGGGTCCAGTGCCGCTCCGTACTCCTGCAAAAAGTCGTATAATCCTGGAGAGATAACCAGGTCCTCAGAGGGACGTAACAAGATACAAACAACATGCCATATAACTGTGATAATATATAAAGGGGAGAAGTATGCAATGTAAGGGTTCCTAACCATTCTACTGTGAATATGCAGTTGAGATACAATCCTTCGACGCATGAGCCCTGGCTGATAATAGGATCCGGTATAGTCCCCTCTTGGGCACCAGTGACCAAGTGCATAACGTTCCAAGAACGCCAGTGGCCAACCTTAGAGGATAATCATACCCGTATCTCCAGCGGAGCTTCCGGGTTACAGGGGAAGTGTAATCGAAGCCCATACGTCAGGTATTGTTCTCCCCACCCAATGTCTAGTACCATCAAGTCCATGATCGATATAAACCTCTAGTAATCGCCAAGTCTTCTAATATGCAATTCTATTGGCGATTACTCCTATCCGTCGTACGTTCCATACGTATCGGTGGCCAGCCGACTACACGGATACGTGTCCTACATGAGACTCACAACTCGTGGTAAACAAGTGTCAAGGCCGTATGAGACATACCAATATCCCATGAACAATGGGTGGTCTCTAGACTAGGTCCATGCAAGAGAGTGAGTAAAACAAGAAAAGACGACCGATATGGTCGTTTGCACCCAAGTGTGACTTGGACGTCCAGTGATACAATAATAAAAACATATAAGTAAATGCTGAACCTAAATAACTGAAAGTAAGAAATGGTAATCACAGAGATGATGGCAAGGTATCTTGCATGGCGATACAAAACTGGTAAGTCCCAAATCACGATATCCATAGAAGAAACGTCACAATCACCAAACAACTCCGGACGCTGAAACAAACATCAAAAACGTTCCCGGTGAACAAGATATACCTAGAAAACGTGGGCTGGGGGTCTTGAGCAGCCATTACTACTCAAAACAAGTTGTCGCGAAGTTGGGGGTCTTGAGCAGCCATTACTGCAGCGGACTGCTGCCCTTCTTGGCGGTTGCTGGTCCGGCGGCCGGCTGGCGTCCGCCGCAGTAACGTGCGCGCACGATTTGGCGGGGGGTCGGCCTGGATAGTCGGTAGGATTAGGGTTTCCAGTCGATCCCCTTCCCTTCCTCGACATATATAGGGGTCTCTGTGCGCGGGTCTGGGACCTGGCTTGGGCTCGGGTTCTTCCTTACTGTAAGGGGGTCGGGCTCCCTATATGCAGCTATTGCTGCTGCTGCTATTTTTTTTTTTTTGTGGTTCGTGGGTTTTCAAGGGGGTCACTCGCGAGAATTGGGCCACGAAAATTGGAGGCTAGCTTTAGCCCAGTGGTGGCGGTTTTTGTTTTTTTGCTTTTGTTTTTGTTTTTTTTTTCTTTTTCTATTTCTTCTTCTTTTCTATAACTAATTATTTCTCTATGATAATAGAATTAATACTAGAATATAAAAAGACTTCTAAAATAATAACAAAAAAACCCAATCTCTTAAACATATGTTGTGAAACCCGCAATTTTCAGTAATTATTTTTATCAATTTAAATAATGTATAAAATATGTGTTAGAATATTATTATTTATTATCTGTGAATTTATGAAAAGTATTATTTTTTTTAAAATTATTAATCAAGGATTTTTGATTGACAGCCCGACCCGAACCCGGTTCAAACCCGATTTGAGACAAAAATCTTTTTATATTAATTTTTTAAAGTTTTAAAATATTAGTTATATTTTCTAAAAAGAAAATTATTTTATATTTATAGCCTTTAGCCCAAATGCTTAATGTCCATTCTCTTTAGGCCCATAACCCATTATTTAACCCATATAATCCATTTAAGCCTTAAGTCCACATGTTTTAGTCCAAATTCATTTAGGCCTTTTAGCCTTCAAGCCATTTTAACTTTTCCAAGCCCATAAAACCCATAGCAAATGACTAAGTTCATTTAGGCAAATGTTAAAGGCCACCCCCAAATTACTAAGGGCCACCAACTTCAAATTTTAAAAAAAATTACAAGTTTGCCATTTTAAAAACACTAAGGGCCACCAACAGTGACTGCAGGACTTGCCTGCAGTCCAAAGTGAAGTCAGGACTGCAGGACTTGCCTGCAGTCCTCCAATAGTCCTCCGTAAATAGGACTGTAGGGCAAGCCCTGCAGTCCAGAGTGAAGACGGACTGCAGGACTTGTCTGCAGTCTTTCACAATTTTTTTTTTCTCGGTGAACTTCCAGTTCCAACTGCCTCTTCTTCTTCAAAAAACCTAGACATCCTCAGCTCGGAATGGCGACACTAGCGAGTCCTTCGTCTCCGAGCTGCCTCCAGCTCCGACTCGGCCACAGGTGAAGTTTGGATGTGGCAGTGGGTTCCTCCCTCGTCCTCCCACCGTCCGCTCGAGACAGAGAGGGAGGGGAAAAGCTAAAGGAGCTCACCGGGGAGCTGTCGGCCACGTCGGGTCGGGTCGGCTCGGCTCCACCACGGAGGCGGACAGCAGCGCGGTGCTGCGGATGATGGCGGTGGTCGCGGTAGAAGAGGCCGGGCTGGAGGCGACGGCGACCGCGGGTCAAGTGGTGGCTGGAGAAGAAGTGATGGTTGCAACGGTGGGGGGACGGCCATGGAGATGGTGGTTGAGGGAGACGACGAAGATGATGGTGGTGGCCGCGGCGGAGCCAGCCGGGTCAGACGCGGGGGCGAGAAGGAGAGGGATCTCGGGGAGAGGGAGAGAGCAGTGAGGGGGAGAGAAGAGGATAGGAGAGAGAGAGAGTGGCTGGGAGAGAGAGATGAGCGAATGAGAGGGGGCTACTCCAGTAGGGGAGTGAGGAGAGCTGAGAGAAAGGGGGAGGGAACGTCGGCGTCCAGGTCGCCCGTGGGGGAGAATGAGAGGGCGTCGACGTCGCTGGCGCCGTCGTCGTAGGTGCGGAGGAGGCCCGGAAGGGAGAGTCCGGCGGTGCCGGGGAGGACGAAGTCGGAGTAGGTGCGGAAGACCTCGTCGAGGATGGCGGACTGCAGGGCTTCGGTGGCCCTTAGTAAACTTGTGCAACTTTGGTTGCTCTTAGTAAAAGAAAAAAAATTCATGGTTGCCCTTAGTAGGAGGGTTGCTCTTAGTAATTTAAGGGTGGCCTTTAACATTTGCCTTCATTTAAACCATTATTTGAGAATCCACAGCAAGTTTTATTACTTTCTGTGAATGGCTCTAACTAAGGCTATCAAATAGCTTAGTTATTAAGAAGAATGAATGGTGGGCTTTAGTGTTTGCTGTTGGTTTCTTTGACTCTTCCTTCTCCAAAACCGTAGGCTTTCGGTTTTCAAAACCGACCAACTGTCGGGCCTCTCCGACTTCCCACCGCCGGCGCCATCATGGTGGTTGTTGGCCCTTCTTCTTCCCTAATGGTAACCCCCACTCTCTCTAGTCCTATATAAACCCATCTTCCCCAGACCATCCACCACACCAAGTTTCCCAATCTTCTTCTTTCCCTCTAACCTAGCTTTCTCCACCCATCTCCGGCGAACCACCTCCCGTGGCCGACCCCCACCGGGCCGAGCACTCCCCGGCGAACTCCCTAGCCGGCCGCCCCCTTCCCGCTGCCATCCCGGCGCCGCCCGCTGCCGCTGTTTCCGCTGTGGCCGCCGTTCCCGACCGTCCGCCACCGCCCCGACAGCCCCGATCCGCTGCTGGACGCGTGTACAGCGTGTCCCGAGTTCCGATTCCGCGTTTTCGGATCCGAGGCTACCCTTCGGATTTCGTTTTGGGGTAAATTCTGGATAGTCCCGTAGTTTTCCCCTTGGGTTTAGTCTGTGATGAATAATTGGTCCACCGATTCCTTCGGGAATTCAGATTTTTGGTTACGTTTCGGTTACGTAACGTTTTCGGATTTTCCGATAGTTTTGCGGAAATTAGTTCTGTGGGTTTTGGAATTAGTTATTGGCTTTGGAAATTATTTCTGAGAAATTTCGAATTGGTTTCAGGAATTTCGATTTTGTTTCGGGTTTCCGAATTAATTTCGGGAAATGATTATTAGATGTTTTATATATATAAATTGGGTGTCCCTGGTTTGGGATTATTTTGCAGAAAAATTGGCACACTTTTCCAGTTTTTGGGTTGACCGAAAATAGAGGAAGTGCTGCCGGATTTTTACAAAATCTAAAATATGATTTTAAGTGATTTTTGGAAATAATATTATTTTAAATATTATTATTGGGCGACGACCTTATCGGTCAATGGGCCCCAGTGAAACGCAAACGTACCGGTCCGTCCGGACGTTGAGGCAGAGTAACTGTAAAGTGATGATTGGACCAGTTCTGAGACTCATATATTTTCTACAATTTAAATTAGAATTATTAATTAGTATTATTTAATTTTGTAGGCAGTTTACAGGACTAATGAATTTTCTCTTATTTTAATTCTTGGGAAATGTAAGGGCATAAGCCCATTAGTTTATATTTCTGTAAAATTTGTAATAAGTAGGATGTTAGCTTTGAGATTTTCTGGATTGTGCAAGCGCGTAAAGTTAGGAATAATCAATATTAATATTGATTATAATTAAGAAATCCACAATATTTCTCATTTAAAAGAAAAATATATTTTATATATATAATAATAAAAATACCAAGTTTTTCCAATAAATTGATAAATACAAGTTTTTCCAAAATAAAATATAAATTGAAATTTCTTAATTGCAACTCATTAGTAAACGCGTTTTTGTTAGCTAAAACAAGACTAAAATTGACTAGGGATCAAATAGGGATTACAACTAGTATGGTTAACTCTGGTTTCTGAGACAAGTTTCTCGGATGTAGGATTTCGAGGAAGTTCCTGACCGTCAATCCCGAAGTACCGACTTTTCCAGTCAAGCAAATTGAGGCAAGTACATTTTGTGTTAGTTTACAATTATTTAGTAATCGTTTTAATGCAAGTTTAAACCACGATAAAACACGGAACTCTCTTGGAGAGCACTGACTGTAACTACTGTACTGTTTACTGTTGGGGACTGGGGGAGTAGTGTAATGATTATGACCAAATCCAAAGCCATATCTTATAACTGTTTACCCAAGCCATATCTTATAACTGTTAACCCAAGCCGGTCATATTTCATTGCCTATTCACATCACACCACTGTAACTGTTTTAAAACTGTATTTACTGCAAAGCTGTAACTATTTGAAAACTGTTTTATTTCAAAATTGTTTAAAAGTGCATGATTCTATTATTATTTCAATTGTCAAATTAGCATGAATTGTACTTTGCTCACTCCTGACTGGAGACCCAACATTTTTAGGTTATGTTGAGGACTACTCGTTCCACGGTGATTCTGAGACTGATGGGCTGGTTGATTTGAGTTTTCTCCTGCATGAGTTTTGTATAAATTTCAGTTGTAAGGATTTTAGTTTATTGTAAAAAAGTTTTTTAAATTTCGGAATAAATAAAGTCGTGGCAATTTTTATTGTGTTGTTGATATTACCTGCAAATGGAGATACAGCTTACTGCCGCCGTCTCATCAACGGTGCAGGCTGGGCATGATCCGATTCAACCCAAGAAATTGGGACCGGGTCGTGACATATATTAACAAACTTTCCAACTTATTCACATATATTTATATATTTATTATTATTATTTTTTTTTTTGATAAAATTTCTATTATTAGTAAAAATTAGTATTTTTCCTATACCAGATATAGTATGTTTAAATTCCAATAAGTATAAAATTATTCTAATTAAGTCAAAATAGAAGAAAAGAAATTTCCACATGTAGAATGAAATTTTCTTCCCTAATTTAATATATTAAATATTTATTTTACAATAAGCTTATTAAATTGGAGCATCATAAAGAGTCACATAATCTATGTATATGTTTTTCATATTTACTATAATCAATAAAAATAGTAGATTTTTAGGGGGTTTACATCGATGTAATCCCCCAAAATTTTGGAGGATTTTTCTTTTCTTTTTGCTAAAATAAATTACTTTGAAATTATTTTGTTATTTACTTATTTATTTATTAATTTAGTCATAGTCAGGCCTAAATTTTGTTATACATGGTAACTAGCCAATATGGCACGACAAGTACCGTCGAGTAACTTGACTAGTACATTAGCTGTGGGTGCCATTACATTTATATAGTTGGAAAATTTTATTTGTTTACATTTACTAAATCAAATTAGGGCTATCCTTTATTTTTATAATTGAATTATTTATTATTTTTGGAAATTTAGAAATTATATTGGTTTGTAAAAAAATAAAAGAAAAATAATAAAATTGCAAGTATTCTTGTTGTTATTTCGTATTTAAAATATCTTTTGAGTATATTATGATTTTATAGATTTTTTTTACACTTAATATATGTGATATATATAATGTTAACTATCTGAATTATATTAATGAAAATATATAATATATACTTACTAAAATCTTTTATGAATAAATATTGTGAGGAATATAATATTCCATCTATAAAATCATTACATTTTGAGAATATAGAAATTTTTATAAAATTATTTGGATTTTAGTTTATTAGAATGTATTTATAAATGGTAGGTTTAAAAGAAAAAGAAAAAGAAAAAAAAAGAAAAGAAAAAAGGAATCCTCCTTCTCACGAGGCAATTTCTCGTGAAAAGCTAAACCTCCAAAAATCGACAGCAGTAAACATCCCCCCCTTCGTTTCTTCCCATCCGCGAACTCGAGAGAGGAAACCTCGAATTTTTTTTATTTCGAATCCTTCTCAAATCTTCATCAAATAACTCCAAATCTTCTCCAATCCAATCCCCATTAGATCCTCTTCCATCTAACCTAAATCATTGATTAAATCCAGATCTAAATTTGGATTTAAATCAAGTGCAAACCCTACATCTCGAGTTTGAATATATACGAACGAGTATTCACATACTCGATGCTTCCCCCTCAATCCTTCTCCTCAATCCAGCCCTTTGACGTCGAAGCCATCCCAACACCTTGGCGCACGTCCTGGGCCGCCTGCAGCAGCTAGGAGATCGCCGGAGTGGCTCGTGCGCACGGCAGCAGCGTGGTCGCTGCAACAGCCGCGTAGCAGCAACAAACGGCAAGGTAGCCAACTTTGTGATCTTTTTTCTCTCTGTATAATCCATCATTTTTGATTCTGTCATATGCTATCGAAAGCCCATATGACCCTCTAGGGATACCAGTAGGTAGATTTGGGCATAGACAAATACCTAGACCCAGGAGTCGATGCAAAGTCGATGGAAAACAGCCCTGAAACAGGATAATTCATCAAGTCCTAAACCCATATTTGGAAGCCGAAACTTTGTCGATTCTTCGACAGGTTTGTAAATCTGATTGAATAGGCTTATTGACAACATATACAAGATAGAAACGCAACTGATAGTTTTAATTTTTAATGATTATATTGTGAATAACTTGATTTCAAAGTTTAAGAAAAACCCGTGTTTAAAACCTTAGAAATTTAGAAAATTTCCCGATAAGGCACGTGCCCCGACAAACCGGGCGACGTGGTCGCGCACTATACGTATCGAAAGGCGCGTATGGGCATTGCCGACGTGTGGGAATAGACGGAACTCGATTTTGTTGCGCGTGCGCGACGAAATCAGTGCGTATCCGTCGAGATACCCCCGTATCGACACTTTGCAAACTTGGCCCTAACTTCGTGTACGTGTCACGCCCCGAGTCGGCAACGTCCGTCCCCGATGTTATTTTGCCGATTCGATCGTCCTCGCTAAGGCGTGATGCCGTACGAGTCTGGAGTTGCACTCGTACAAGGCAAGAACGTTACGTTTAGATTTGCATATTAATACGCCAAGTTGAAACTTCACAAATCACATCAGAATATAAGACGCAGTATAGGAAGATAGAAATGCTTTTCATTCATAGCTTGCAACGAAGTACAAGTCGTAATTTACATTGGATGCCGTTGCGGCTACATTGATTGAAAACATGAAAGGAAACACACTCGACAAGTTGCCTGAACTAACGCTTGCCGTTCCATACATTCGTCCCTTTATACATAGCCGTCGACTGAATTGGCTTCAAAATACTTCAGCATAGGAAGAGCTTCAAAACGCCTCTCCGCACTTCAGCTTTTGTTTAGGTTGGAGCGCCCGTCGCACCTGGGGGAAATTGGGGGAGGGGATTAGCACACTTGCTAAGTGGACGAGACGAACCAAGTCGTCTAAACCGACTCTGATTGATAGGATAAGCATGCTTTAGAGTTGTCTTTCTATTAGAACTAAATGAGTTCAGTTCATGTTCGATAGCAGTCTTTACGAAATAAGCATACGATGAAACATAGCAGTTTTCATATTTCTTACCACGGCCGTGCTCGTCCCTGCATGAAAACACAGAGATAATATCTACCCTGCATAAGACAATAGGTGAGCATGCTACTATCTTACATGTGGTCGTTTATGGACTTAATCGAAATTGGCATGCGACGCTACCCTTTCAGCCTAGGTTGCAAGCCTTACTGAAGGTCCCGCATGCATCGCGTCGAAGCGCGATAATTTATTTCCCCCTAGGACGAATCGGTTCCGATGCCCCGGATACCGTTTCGAGGAAAACGAACTTGTGCACAAGCTGTCCATGACCATGCCTATGTGTGAACAGTTTATATATGCAAACAGTTTATGTATAGCGCGGATAGTATCGAACGACATTATCATTTTCCGCAACTCATGCAACGATTCATTTTCCCCAAAGCCGTACTCCCGAGTTAGCGTCCCGTGGGCACCGAATAGTCCGATGCATCATTTCATAATATTTTGCAACACTTGAAATAGTCTATCTTTTTCTGTAAACCTTAAACTTTCTAGGATATGAGATACTTGTGTTTTTCAGAATAGACTACTTTGAAATCGATACGTTATTCCCGAGTTCTTGACTTAGTGGATTGGCATGCAATTAACTTGGCATCGTTCGATTTGAATGAATGCGAGACAAGGAATTAAGTTTGCGGGACGGAATGGAAAAGAAGGCCGAATCACCCACCGATTACTCTGCGTCGCGCCGATCGTCCAAGTGCTTCGCAATGTCAAACTTCAGTTATGCGAGCTCCTGCAATGGCACTAACGCTTGTTAGAATTCCTTCTTTTCTCCTTGCTTCGAAATTGTAATTGCATCCATGAAAACGACGCGAAAGCACTCATCAAAATCCAGCGGCAAAAACTCCAAGAAAACCATACAGCGGTCCGGTCCCGTCGAAGGGACTCTTATAGAGAGCTCACTCGCCGAGACGCAGCCCGCTGCATCTAGGACTTGTTCCAACAGAAGTCGTTCCATTAGTTGGATCGATTCTCGTATCTTCCGTCCAAATCGATTTGATCGATGCCGCAAGGCGTTAACGTTTACCAAGCTTAGCGATCGAGTCGGATGACCATCTAAGTTCCCGGCCGATCCGACTCGACGCAAGCATATTATGAAGTTCCGTCGCCTATCGAAAGCGGGGCGCTACAGTACGTTCGTCGTGTCGAGACGAAACTTGCGCCAGCAGGTCCGGATCGAAATTCTGGTCCTGTATGCCAAGTTTGGTTCGATTCTGAGAAGGTCGACCGGGACGCCTATTTGGCGGGCCCCGCGGCCCACTCAAACGGGCGAAATTGTACACGGCTCATCGGAATCCAAAATTGGACATACCGTTGAGTTCGTCTCGAAAAAACAAATCCATAGACATGAAGTTTGACGACTTTAGAGACCGTAGGTTCTGGCGCGTATTTCGGTGCAAAATGGGTCCAACGGCGGACATCGTTTTGACCCAAAATTACGATTTTGCTCCTGTTCCAGAATCTGACTTTTGGACAGGCGTTTCCTAGGTATATCTTCTTCACCAGGAACGTTCTTGATGTTTGTTTCAGCATCTGGAGTCATTCATGGATTTTGAGTTTCTTGCTTCATCGATTTGCTGGTTTTAGCTACTGGATCCTGCTCTTGTGCACACAACCTCAGGCAAGATACCTTGCCATTATACTCTGTGATTAGTTTATTATGTTTTGTTATTTAGTTTTAGTTTATATCTACTGTATGTTTATTTTTCGTACTTTTAATTGCATACCTGCCATGATTTACTTACTGTGCTTTTAATTATTATAATACAACTGCTAGCTATATTTTCCTATTATCTTTCAAAATACATGTATAACTAGTCTGTCAATGACGTCCGGGAGGGGAGAAGACAGTAGATGTATGGGCTACATAAATCCAAAAGTCGTAGTAATTGCGTACTATGGCAGTCGTGTCGCGAGGGTCACTAGCCTCGAGCTAGGTGGACTGATGGGTCACGTGTGCCGCTAGCCTCGAGTTATGCCGGCTTATAGCATTGGTTCCTGACGTGTGCGTGTTGTGAGATGTTACCTTGTCCTGGGGGAGTCAGCCTTCACCTGCCCATACATTGAAATGTCTTCTAAATTGCATATTAGAATGGTTAGGTCACACCCCGTCCTAGTCATGGCATGGACAATGTCACGTCACGGGATAGTACTACCCCTTGTCCTTGTTTGGTTGTAAAGGTAGTCCACTATTTCGATGATGGGATATTGGGCTATGTTATGATTTGGGGCACCTTACTTTACTTTTACTCTATGTATATTTTATATCCAGTTTATATGGCATGTTCTTCCTGTATCTTGATACGTCCCTCTGAGGACCTGGTTATCTCTCCAGGTGTGTGTTCATATTTTCTGCAGGTATTCTAGCCGAGATCGTGGTCTTCTCCACTTATTCGAGGATGACGAGTCTTGGTTCTAATTGCTACCTTCGTCGTTCTTTTGTATATCTTGTACATTTTCTCTTCTACTTGTTGGTAGTGGATGTGTCTCCATCCAACACATTGTATCAAAACTATTCATTATATGATATCTTTATTTCCTTATTTTGTGGATGAGATTAGTTTTTATGGTGTTACTGTATTTTACAGCTTATGTGTACATACGAGGTTTCCATATATTGGAGTATACTTCGTATGTATACAGCTGGCATGTCTACGTGCTTAGTCCTAAGTATTTTGGGACTGGGGCGTTACATGTTTTTGTGGTGGCCCATGCAGGTCGAGTTTATCACTTCAGTTACGTTACTGTACCGATGTGAGCCTGCGTATAGGATTAGAAGTCTAGGATCTTATCCACATACTTGACCTTTTCCTTCGATTCTAATTCGAACTACTGTTTGACTCATCGATTGCATCTTGCTTGATCCTTCTATCGTAAATCTTACCTTTCCTTCGTGCTTGATAGGGATTAGAAGAAAGACTTGTAGGCCTCCTTGGTTCAATTACACCATTAGTTTAATTCTTATAAGTTGGGTAGACTGTCTCACGACCTAGTATTTTCTTTGTTCTTATGACCCATTGTAGAGCATACTACATAGAAGACCTAGACTATAATTCCTTAGAGGACCATACCTCATTTGATTAACCAAAGCCTTAGACAACAAGATAGTAGGACGACTACATAGGCACAAACCCCGAACAAGATTTAGATTCTCAAGGAACTCGAATTATTGTATTTTTCTTTTCGTCATCATCTCGCGTACTCATACTTTACCATCTTGACCAATACTACTACTATAGCCTAGTTTTGCAAGCTTACCCTTTTATCGAGCTTGTTTCAAGACATATGTTATTGGGCATGTCCACTAACATATCGTCTAATCAGAACCGGTGTATAATGGTCTGATCAACCAAGTGCACTTTGGTTCGCCCTTCGATTATTTTACATGGATTGAGATATAGTTAAACTTGTCCTTTAGGGTCTCATCCGCAACAGTCTTGACAAACTCCCATTTTGAACTATTCAATCGCCCTTGAAACCATATTTACAATTCGATTCCATCTCCCTCGAACTCTTATTGTTTTTCGTCACCTCTTTCGAAAAACAAATGCTTGTAGACATGAAGTATTCCCCTACGGCCATGAAGGCTGTATATACAAAATCAATTCCATCTATCGAAATTAGAGAATGATCTTCAACTCGATTCATATCTACCATACCACATTATCTATTTCATCGTGTAGTATCCTTTTATAATCCAGAGTCGAGGTACAACCTCATGACTTTGAATTTCCCTAACCTCATCAACCCTGAATCCATGTCTTAGTCATATGGAGTATAGATTGGAGAGCCCTTCAGAATTTTAGGAATTTCTAGAATTATCAATTGATTAAGGAAAATTGGTTTTTGTTAGATAATAAACTAGTACCTCTTGAACTCCCACTTTTTATCTAGATCATTTGGTGTCCCCGCCCGTGACATTGAAATTCGGAGCACGAGACCAGCTGTTACCTTCCAACAAATTGCACATACAAGATCCAGACGAGTCCACCTTCATGTAGATATATCATGTCCTACTGAAACACGTCCCCTTGTACTCTATTTTCGTGATACGACTTTCAGGTCAAAATGGCTAGCTATAACCCTTACCATAACACCTATGTACCTTCCGACCTCAATTAGAAGTCCAACCTTGACTCAAAACTCTTGACCCAATATATGGTTGGGACCTACTCGAAGCCCACTACACACATGCCACTAGTGTGCCACCCAATAGAGGCCCCTTGTGCTACTTAAACACAAAAGTCACAGAAGACGTACCTCAAGACTTACAGAACCTTCTTAACCAACTCGACGGACTAATAGGCCAACCCTTTGAGTTAAAACCTATTCTAGGCTACCCTCACCCAGTAGGAATTGTTCATATTGGTTTTAGGAATCTTGCCCAGCTAATAGAGGCTAAAATCCAGGATTTAAGTAATCAATGATTGGATCCAACAAAACTAATAAATCATTGGTTTATAAGATTTATTTATATCCATATTATTTTGATACCTCACCGTGACTTTGATATTTGAAGCACAACACTAGCCATTTCCTTCCAACAAAATTTACCCCCATGAACTAGACGAGCCAATCTACACACAAGACATACCTGTCTCACACAAACACACCATCTTGTGCTCCATTTTAACTACACCACCTGTACGACCTATTTATTTCCTTAGAACAAACCACATACTCCTATTTTCACCCATTGATTTTAACTGTGCAATATCGACCCATACCTCTAATGAACTGAATACCCATGATCCATAAAAGACTAGGAAACCCTTTCGTGTAGAAAATGTTGCCAATTTGGATCCCTCTATAACTACCACCTACAACTTTTCGAAAACCGATTTATGATTTGATGCACTTACTCTTCATTCGTATTATATATATTTTTTTCTGTTATATTAAGTTTTATTTTAATTTCGGGGACGAAATTTTTATAAGTTGGGTAGGATGTAATCCCCCAAAATTTTGGAGGATTTTTCTTTTCTTTTTGCTAAAATAAATTACTTTGAAATTATTTTGTTATTTACTTATTTATTTATTAATTTAGTCATAGTCAGGCCTAAATTTTGTTATACATGGTAACTAGCCAATATGGCACGACAAGTACCGTCGAGTAACTTGACCAGTACATTAGCTGTGGGTGCCATTACATTTATATAGTTGAAAATTTTTATTTGTTTACATTTACTAAATCAAATTAGGGCTATCCTTTATTTTTATAATTGAATTATTTATTATTTTTGGAAATTTAGAAATTATATTGGTTTGTAAAAAAATAAAAGAAAAATAATAAAATTGCAAGTATTCTTGTTGTTATTTCGTATTTAAAATATCTTTTGAGTATATTATGATTTTATAGATTTTTTTTACACTTAATATATGTGATATATATAATGTTAACTATCTGAATTATATTAATGAAAATATATAATATATACTTACTAAAATCTTTTATGAATAAATAGTGTGAGGAATATAATATTCCATCTATAAAATCATTACATTTTGAGAATATAGAAATTTTTATAAAATTATTTGGATTTTAGTTTATTAGAATGTATTTATAAATGGTAGGTTTAAAAGAAAAAGAAAAAGAAAAGAAAAGAAAAAGGAATCCTCCTTCTCACGAGGCAATTTCTCGTGAAAAGCTAAACCTCCAAAAACCGACAGCAGTAAACATCCCCCCCTTCGTTTCTTCCCATCCGCGAACCCGAGAGAGGAAACCTCGAATTTTTTTTTATTTCGAATCCTTCTCAAATCTTCATCAAATAACTCCAAATCTTCTCCAATCCAATCCCCATTAGATCCTCTTCCATCTAACCTAAATCATTGATTAAATCCAAATATAAATTTGGATTTAAATCAAGTGCAAACCCTACATCTCGAGTTTGAATATATACGAACGAGTATTCACATACTCGATGCTTCCCCCTCAATCCTTCTCCTCAATCCAGCCCTTTGACGTCGAAGCCATCCCAACACCTTGGCGCACGTCCTGGGCCGCCTGCAGCAGCTAGAAGATCGTCGGAGTGGCTCGTGCGTACGGCAACAGCGTGGTCGCTGCAACAGCCGCGTAGCAGCAACAAACGGCAAGGTAGCCAACTTTGTGATCTTTTTCCTCTCTGTGTAATCCATCATTTTCGATTCTGTCAGATGCTATCGAAAGCCCATATGACCCTCTAGGGATACCAGTAGGTAGATTTGGGCATAGACAAATACCTAGACCCAGGAGTCGACGCCAAGTCGATGGAAAACAGCCCTGAAACAGGATAATTCATCAAGTCCTAAACCCATATTTGGAAGCCGAAACTTTGTCGATTCTTCGACAGTTTTGTAAATCTGATTGAATAGGCTTGTTGACAACATATACAAGATAGAAAGCAACTGATAGTTTTAATTTTTAATGATTATATTGTGAATAATTTGATTTCAAAGTTTAAGAAAAACCCGTGTTTAAAACCTTAGAAATTTAGAAAATTTCCCGATACGGCACGTGCCCCGACAAACCGGGCGACGTGGTCGCGCACTATACGCATCGAAAGACGCGTATGGACATTTTTGACGTGTGGGAACAGACGGAACTCGATTTCGTTGTGCGTGCGCGACGAAATCAGTGTGTATCCGTCGAGATACCCCCATATCGACACTTTGCAAACTTGGCCCTAACTTCGTGTACGTTCGTCGTGTCGAGACGAAACTTGCGCCAGCAGGTTCGGATCGAAATTCTGGTCCTGTATGCCAAGTTTGGTTCGATTCTGAAAAGGTCGACCGGGACGCCTATTTGGCGGGCCCTGCGGCCCACTCAAACGGACGAAATTGTACACGGCTCATCGGAATCCAAAATTGGACATACCGTTGAGTTCGTATCGGAAAAACAAATCCATAGACATGTAGTTTGACGACTTTAGAGACCGTAGGTTCTGACGTGCATTTCGGTGCAAAACGGGTCCAACGGCGGACATCGTTTTGACCCGAAATTACGATTTTGCCCTGTTGCAGAATCTGACTTTTGGACAGGCGTTTCCTAGGTATATCTTTTTCACCAGGAACATTCTTGATGTTTGTTTCAGCATCTGGAGTCATTCATGGATTTTGAGTTTCTTGATTCATCGATTTGCTGGTTTGAGCTACTGGATCCTGCTCTTGTGCACACAACCTCAGGCAAGATACCTTGCCATTATACTCTGTGATTAGTTTATTATGTTTTGTTATTTAGTTTCAGTTTATATCTACTGTATGTTTATTTTTCGTACTTTCAATTGCATACCTGCCATGATTTACTTACTGTGCTTTTAATTATTATAATACAACTGCTAGCTATATTTTCCTATTATCTTTCAAAATACATGTATAACTAGTCTGTCAGTGACGTCCGGGAGGGAAGAAGACAGTAGATGTATGGGCTACCTAAATCCAAAAGCCGTAGTAATTGCGTACTATGGCAGTCGTGTCGCGAGGGTCACTAGCCTCGAGCTAGGTGGACTGATGGGTCACGTGGGCCGCTAGCCTCGAGTTATGCCGGCTGATAGCATTGGTTCCTGACGTGTGCGTGTTGTGAGATGTTACCTTGTCCTGGGGGAGTCAGCCTTCACCTGCCCATACATTGAAATGTCTTCTAAATTGCATATTAGAATGGTTAGGTCACACCCCGTCCTAGTCATGGCATGGACAATGTCACGTCACGGGATAGTACTACCCCTTGTCCTTGTTTGGTTGTAAAGGTAGTCCACTATTTCGATGATGGGATATTGGGCTATGTTATGATTTGGGACACCTTACTTTACTTTTACTCTATGTATATTTTATATCCAGTTTATATGGCATGTTCTTCCTGTATCTTGTTACGTCCCTCTAAGGACCTGGTTATCTCTCCAGGTGTGTGTTCATATTTTCTGCAGGTATTCTAGCCGAGATCGTGGTCTTCTCCACTTATTCGAGGATGACGAGTCTTGGTTCTAATTGCTACCTTCGTCGTTCTTTTGTATATCTTGTACATTTTCTCTTCTACTTGTTGGTAGTGGATGTGTCTCCATCCAACACATTGTATCAAAACTATTCATTATATGATATCTTTATTTCCTTATTTTGTGGATGAGATTAGTTTTTATGGTGTTACTGCATTTTACAGCTTATGTGTACATACGAGGTTTCCATATATTAGAATATACTTCGTATGTATACAGCTGGCATGTCTACGTGCTTAGTCCAAGTATTTTGGGACTGGGGCGTTACATGTTTTTGATTATATATATCACATATATTAAGTGTAAAAAAAATCTATAAAATCATAATATACTCAAAAGATATTTTAAATACGAAATAACAACAAGAATACTTGCAATTTTATTATTTTTCTTTTATTTTTTTACAAACCAATATAATTTCTAAATTTCCAAAAATAATAAATAATTCAATTATAAAAATAAAGGATAGCCCTAATTTGATTTAGTAAATGTAAACAAATAAAATTTTCCAACTATATAAATGTAATGGCACCCACAGCTAATGTACTAGTCAAGTTACTCGACGGTACTTGTCGTGCCATATTGGCTAGTTACCATGTATAACAAAATTTAGGCCTGACTATGACTAAATTAATAAATAAATAAGTAAATAACAAAATAATTTCAAAGTAATTTATTTTAGCAAAAAGAAAAGAAAAATCCTCCAAAATTTTGGGGGATTACATCAGGATGTAAACCCCCTAATTTTTTTGAAAATATTAAATTGAATTTTTACGTAATTTTTTTTTTTTGCTAAGCTAAATATGTAAATAATATTAGGAGTGTTAATTAATAATAATAATAATAAAAATAATTAATAAAAATATCAATGGGATTATGTGTATACAAATATATATATGATTATATATATGGCTATATACATAAAGTTTATAGAAAAATAATTATAAATGGTCAAAATAAATATATATACATGTATATGTATAAACATATACACGTGTGCATAAATAATAAATATAATTTAATGCAAAAGTAATTAAATTTAAAATAAATATAAAATAGAATTAGAAATGGAAATAGAAAATAAGGAATAAAAACTGAAAAAAGAAATGAAAGGGGAAAAAAAAAAGAAATTAAAAGAAGAAAAGGAAAAGAAAAGAATAAGAATAAGAATAAGAAATGAAAAAGAAAATAAGTAAAAGAAGAAAAGAAATTAAAAATATATATATTTGTGGCCGACCCAACCCAAAAAGGGAAGAGGGGCCGGCCCAAGGTGTCTCAGTAGCACCTTTGTAATGGTGCTTTTATAAGGAAAAAAAAAAAAGAAAAAGAAAAAAAAGAAGAAGAAGAAGAACTGTATTTGCTACAGTACTCGCCACTCCCGAGCCGAGAAGGGAGGGGTTCCGTCTAAACTGTGGATTTTTGTAGATTGAGAGATTCGAATTTAAATCAATTCTCACTCTAAAAATTCCAAATAAAATCCTATGAAATCCCCACGAGATTCTCTTCCAACTAAATTTAAACTTGGACTTAAATGCAGATTAAATCCCTGTTAATTTAAATCAAATCCTAAATTATATCTAACTCGATTACCTTCGTATAAACCAAACTATTAACCTAAAATACCAACGAATCTCCTCAAATTTCTCAAACCCGAAGCTTCCCCAAGGACCCTAGCATCCCCACGCTTGTCCCCGACCACCTGGCCGCAGCGTCCGACCGCCGGAGCGCCGCCACGGCCAATAAGCCCGAGGAGAAGCAGAGAAGTGCTCTGTTCTCGAGCAGTCCAGGTACCCCACTTTCGAACCCCCGTTCTTCATTTCTAACTGCTTAATTCTCGATCCTCAAATTTATACGGATAGACAACATGACCCCCTTCGAATCCCTTCAAAGAGATTTGGCCATCACCCAACGAGTCGAGCAATATCTCAACTCGAAAAACCCGAAAAACAGTGAGGAAACTGAAACTGAAACTGTTTCCCGAACGACAACTTGTCGGCCGTTTTTCTCGCTGACTACTAAACCTATTTAGAAACTAATTGAAGGCAGTTAATAACAACCTAACCGAGATCGCAACGCGCCTCTCGGATCATCGTTTAGATTAACGTGTAAAAAGTTACATGACGTTAAACTTGTACGAAAAACTGATTTATAAACATTAAAAATCCAGAAAATTTTCCCGATACGGCACGTGCCCCGACAAACCGGACGACGTGGTCGCGCGCTGTACGCATCGAAAGGCGCGTACGGATATCGCCGACGTGTGGGAACAGACGGAACTCGATTTTGTCGCGTGCGCGCGACGAAATCAGTGCGTATCCGTCGAGATACCCCCGTATCGACGTTTTGCAAACTTGGCCCTAACTTCGTGTACATTCGTCGTATCGAGACGAAACTTGCGCCATCAGGTCCGGATCGAAATTCTGGTCATGTATGCCAAGTTTGGTTCGATTCTAAGAAGGACGATCGGGACGCCTATTTGGCGGGCCCTGCGGCCCACTCAAACGGGCGAAATTGTACACGGCTCATCGGAATCCAAAATTGGACATACCGTTGAGTTCGTCTCGGAAAAACGAATCCATAGACATGTAGTTTGACGACTTTAGAGACCATAGACTTCGGCACGCGTTTCGGTGCAAAGCGGGTCCAACGGTGGACATCGTTTTGATCCGAAATTACGATTTTGCCCCTGTTCCCGAATTTGACTTTCGGACAGGCGTTTCCTAGGTATATCTTCTTCACCGGGAACGTTCTTGATGTTTGTTTCAGCATCCGGAGTCGTTCGTGGATTTTGAGTTTCCTTTGCTGACGTGATTGACTGTTGGAGTTGCTATTCCCGCTCTGCCAGGCAAGATACCTTGCCACCTCTCTGTGATTTACATATTCTTATTTTTAGTTATTTATATTCAGTATGTTTTTTTATATGATTACATCACTGTGCGTCCAAGTCACACTTGGGTGCAAGCGACTCTATTAGTCGTCTTATTTTGTTTTGATTATTCTCTTGCATTGACCTAGTCTAGTGACCACCCATTGTTGATGGGATATTGATATATCTCATAGGCCTTTACACATGCTCTGTCACGAGTTATGAGTCACATGTAGGACACGTTTTCGCGTGATCGGCTGGCCACCGATACGTACGAGGCGTGCGACGGTTAGGAGTAACTGCCAATAGATTGCATGATAGTAGACTTGGCAGTTACTAGAGGTATATAAGAGTCATGGATGTGACTCTAATAGGCATTGGATGGGAAGAACAGTTCCTTAACGTATGGGCCACATATGCACTTCTTCTTGCCGGTTATCTCCGTGGGAGATACGGTCCTGATTGCCGGTTATCTCCGTGGAAGATACGGTCCTGATTGCCGGTTATCTCCGTGGGAGATACGGTCCTGATTCCTGGTCGACCTGATCATGCCCATGCGTCAAAGGTTTGTTCTTGTTGCATTATCACTGTAGTATGGTTAGGCACCCGATTGCATGCACCCTTCTTTTATTATATTATATATCACAGTTTATCGTGGCATGTTGTTTGTATCTTGTTACGTCCCTCTGAGGACCTGGTTATCTCTCCAGGATTAGACGACTTCCCGCAGGAGTACGGAGCGGCATTGGATCCATCTTTTGTGGACGACGAGGCTTATCCTTCCGGCTTTTAGTTTCATATCTTATTTGAGACTTATTGAGACTATGTAGTGGACATCTTATCTCTCTTTATTTCTTTATTTGCGGAGGTTGGACTCCGTTCGTTTGAGACTATTTTTCATAGCTGTTTGGAGTGAGTATGTTGACCCGGCTATCTCTTTGATACATTTATTATTATCTGGACTTATTTATCATCTGTGTTGAGCTGTGATGAGATTAGTTAGTATGTTCTGGCCTGTGATTACATTATTTACAGCTTATGCGCGAATACGAGGATTCCATATATTGGAGTATTCTTCGTATAAGTGCAGCTGGCATGTTGGCGTACTCGGTCCTTAGTATATTGGGACTGGGACGTTACTTGTTTTTGTGTGATGTAAGCCCCCTAAATTTTTCCTAATTTTTTTTTTTATTATTTATTTCTATTTTAACTCGAATATTGATGTTGCTTTCGTAATTGTACCTCGAATACGAGGTTGCGTTTCGTACGGCTAGTCGAGTGCGAATATGTGCGAAATACATATTTTTGTAAAAATAATTTTATTTTAGAAGCATGATTTTTTTAAATAATAAATGAAAATATTTCCAATTACTTAAAATTTTAAAAGGACGTCACGTCGAGATTTCGAACAGCCTATTTTACTATGATAAAGGGGATTGTTTATTTTATTAGTGGTTTTGAAAAAAAAATATGTTTGTTATAAATTTTTCATGCGAATACTTAGAAATATAAGTTATGTACAAACTGATTTAAAAAGGTATCTCAAATATTGTAACTATTATAATGATTTTCGAAATTTATTTTTAATATATTTTTATTATTTATAAAAAGTTACTTTGGAAGTTGTTTGAGTTATACTAAATTAATTATGAAGATTTAAAGTTTATAAGAAATTTTTGACGAGGTTATCTATATTAATTTGGATTGGATTTATATAGATTTAAATGGAAAATTTATTGGATCGATTTGAATTAAATATGTGAATTATCTAATCGGGATTTAAAACTCCCAATCCCTATCCAACTGGGAATTTCCACCTCCTATATAAGGAGAGGTACTCTTCCATAATTTTCTACCATCCACCCCATTGTGCATTGTGTCCGTGCCTCCACCTCCTTCCACTATAAAATATTTTTTACATATACACAACTCCGTGTCCGACATGCCGGACACCACCTTGCCCCCATGTCACGCAGGACGCCGACGCCGACACCACCCCAACCCTAACTCTAACCCGACACCACCACCAGCGCCCCATCCGCTCCCGGTGACCACCAACAGCCAACCTCATCTCATCGCCTTCACCGCCCATGTTTCTGGCTAAACCCACCATCACCCAAACCCGGACACCGCCACCGTCGAACTTCCGCCCCGAACTCCTCATTCAACACCATCGTCAACACCACGTCCACCGGCAGCGACCATCGTCACCAGCACCCTCGCAACTCTCCTGCTCCTCCCTGTCGTTTCCGTACATCACCACAGCCACCAGAAATTCCATCACCGCCTGCCAGTCACGACCCAGCCACCACCTTCCTTGGCCGCACGTCCATCGCCATCACCTCCCTGCCGTCCCTGCCGGTACCACCAGCATCCGAGCACCCGCTCCTACAACCGGGACTTCACCACAACCATCCCGAATACCGGGAACAACCGCCAGCCTCCTCCCGGCACGACCCCGACTTCCCAAATCCCCACCACCTCTGGCCTCGACACCAGAACTCAACCCACGCTCCCGCTCCCAGCTACCAGAACACCACCTCGCCACCACCCTCGCAACCCAAACAACCACCACCCGAACCGGCCGCCACCACGGCACGCCCAATCCACCATTACCAGAGAAACCAACAATGAATTAAAAGCCCTAACCTGATCCCGGCCTCGTCCCGGCCGCCCACTGCCACGAGATCTCAGCCGCGACATCTGCACGCGACGGCTTCTCCCACGTGCGTGCGCCAAATTCCTCACTACCGAGCCGTGCGCCGCCCCCTCTTGTCTGGCGCTGCGCCACCAGGTCTGCTCTGGACGAGCCGCACAGACGAACGCGTCTGCCCGACAGCCACAGCGGCATCTCCGGAGCGGATCTCCCACCGGGTGCCAATTTTCGAGCACCATAACTGATCTCCAGCCGGATCGCCTCCATCCGCGCGCCGGCGATCGCTGGAACCACCGTGTGAAGACATTCCGCGCCGCCGCTGCGCCTCCAGCCGAACCGCGAGCGCCATCCCCCGGCTCCACCGTCCGACCGACTCCCGTCCAGATCCGCAGCCTCCATCCCCTTTCTGGACCGAGCCGTCCCGCCGCCCTCCGTCGACGAGCCACCGCCGCCGCCCAGATCGGGTACCGGCACCAGACCGCCGATCAGCCGCCGCCGCGTCGACGAGACCCTTCGCGGTGAGCACCCTTCCTCCTTCGCCGTTGCCGGCGAGATCTGGGGCCTGACTTCGCGCGCTCGCCAGATCCGGTCACCCGACCGCCTTCGCCGAAGTCCGCGCGCCAGGGCTCGCCTCCGGTTCCTCCTCCCGAACTCGCTGGTAACACTCTCCCTCTCTCTTTCGATCTCCCCTTTGCTCACTCTCCCTCTTTTCTAACAGAACCTAGATTTGATAAAGAGATTATGGGCCGGACCATAAGGGCCGGTTGTAAAAAAAAAAACAAAAGAAAAAAAGAAAAAGAAAAAAAGAAAGTTAATACCTATATAGTTTGGGCAGGGCCTATGGGCTGGGCCATATAAAAATATATATATGTAATTATATAATATAAGTTTTAACACCTATATATTTGGGCCGAGTTTTGTGTTAATTAATAGGTTTTATTAACTATAAATTTTATTATGTTTTCAATAGCAATACTTGATTAGAGTTTCATAAGTAAAATATTTTTAAACATTATTATTATTATTATTATTATTATTATTATTATTATTATTATTATTATTATTAACATTACTAACAATTTTAAATTATGTTATTTAAATATTTAGACAAAATATATCAATTAAATTATTTTCTTTTGGAAAATATATTAAGATACATTTTGGAGTTTGAAATCCTACATAAAATTTATTATTTTTGGTTGTTCAGAATTATGGCTATCTTCAAACGATTCTTTTGAAATTTTTAGATATTTATGAAAAAAAATATATATATATATTTTAATAACATACAGATTTCAAATAATACAATATATATTTTCTAGCTAGTTATGAATACTTCTCTAGATAAGTATGCACATTTTTATTTAAGTATTACCTTTTTCATAAATCCAATCTAAATCAAATCTTTTTTTTTAAATGGATCACTTCTAACCATAACTAATCGTATCCTTATTTCTTCGTACCTCTTCATATCGAGCTTGGCCATCAGACTATTCAAGACTTGTCGGGATATTGCACCACACCAGACGACACACCAGGCAAGATACCTTGCCATTATTTACTGTTTATAAATTTGTCTACATCTTATTATATTCACTGTTCATTTAGTTCCAGTTCTTATAGTTTTCGTTTTACTAAATGTTCAGTGATATTATTGTATTTGTTATTATCCTTTGATTGCATGTGGACCTAGAGTTAAGGAACTACCATCTGTAGTGTATTGCATATCCCTTGACACAGTTGTACCACGAGGATGTGTGAGATGAGTGTCATGTAGAGTCCTTGTGCGTGGGCTGATCCCCCATGTGCATGCGTTAGGGCTAACTTCTAATAGAGGCATGTTAGGAGACTTAGTGGTTAGTAAAGAAACGTGGTCGTGGATGCGACTCGATAGGTGCATTGGGTGGGGAGAACAACACCTGGCGTATGGGCTTCGATTGTACTTCCCCTGTAACCCGGAAGCTCCGCTGGAGATACGGGTATGATGAGCCTCTCAGGTTGGCCACTGTCGTTTTTCAACGTCATGCGCTTAGGTCACTGGTGCCCAAGTGGGGACTATACCAGATCCTATTATCAGCCAGGGCTCATGCGTCGAAGGATTGTTTTTCAATTGCATGTTCACTTTAGTACGGTTAGATTACCTTATTTATGTCTTGTCACTTTCTTTGATTGTGGCATATTTTATATTCAGTATTATGGCATGTTGTTTGTATCTTGTTACGTCCCTCTGAGGACCTGGTTATCTCTCCAGGTGTGTGCTTCTGTGATATTTGCAGGTGCTCTAGCCGAGACCGTGATCTTCTCCATCCTTTCGAAGATGATTGCAACTGGCTCGTCTTGTTATTTCATCTATTCCTTTTTGTACCTTTGCTTTGAGATAGTTGGTAGTGGACTTTGTCTCCGCCCAACTTTTGTACAGATTACAATCCAGTATTGATTCCTATTTTATATTGATTCTTTATTGTGGATGAGATTAGTATCTTGGATTACTGCATTTTACAGCTTATGTATACATACGAGTTTCCATATATTGGAGTATACTTCGTATGTATGCAGCTGGTATGGATACGTACCTAGTCCTAAGTATTTTGGGACTGGGGCGTTACATGTTTTTGTGGTCAAAAATATGTAACGCCCCAGTCCCAAAATACTTAGGACTAAGCACGTAGACATGCCAGCTGTATACATACGAAGTATACTCCAATATATAAAAACCTCGTATGTACACATAAGCTATAAAATGCAGTAACACCATAAAAACTAATCTCATCCACAAAATAAGGAAATAAAGATATCATATAATGAATAGTTTTGATACAATGTGTTGGATGGAGACACATCCACTACCAACAAGTAGAATAGAAAATGTACAAGATATACAAAAGAACGACGAAGGTAGCAATTAGAACCAAGACTCGTCATCCTCGAATAAGTGGAGAAGACCACGATCTCGGCTAGAATACCTGCAGAAAATATGAACACACACCTGGAGAGATAACCAGGTCCTCAGAGGGACGTAACAAGATACAGGAAGAACATGCCATATAAACTGGATATAAAATATACATAGAGTAAAAGTAAAGTAAGGTGCCCCAAATCATAACATAGCCCAATATCCCATCATCGAAATAGTGGACTACCTTTACAACCAAACAAGGACAAGGGGTAGTACTATCCTGTGACGTGACATTGTCCATGCCATGACTAGGACGGGGTGTGACCTAACCATTCTAATATGCAATTTAGAAGACATTTCAATGTATGGGCAGGTGAAGGCTGACTCCCCCAGGACAAGGTAACATCTCACAACACGCACACGTCAGGAACTAATGCTATCAGCCGACATAACTCGAGGCTAGCGGCCCACGTGACCCATCAGTCCACCTAGCTCGAGGCTAGTGACCCTCGCGACACGACTGCCATAGTACGCAATTACTACGGCTTTTGGATTTAGGTAGCCCATACATCTAATGTCTTCTCCCCTCCCGGACGTCACTGACAGACTAGTTATACATGTATTTTGAAAGATAATAGGAAAATATAGCTAGCAGTTGTATTATAATAATTAAAAGCACAGTAAGTAAATCATGGCAGGTATGCAATTAAAAGTACGAAAAATAAACATACAGTAGATATAAACTGAAACTAAATAACAAAACATAATAAACTAATCACAGAGTATAATGGCAAGGTATCTTGCCTGAGATTGTGTACACAAGAGCAGGATCCAGTAGCTCAAACCAGCAAATCGATGAAGCAAGAAACTCAAAATCCATGAATGACTCCAGATGCTGAAACAAACATCAAGAACGTTCCTGGTGAAGAAGATATACCTAGGAAACGCCTTTCCAAAAGTCAGATTCTGGAACAGGGGCAAAATCGTAATTTCGGGTCAAAACGATGTCCACCGTTGGACCCGTTTTGCACCGAAATGCGCGCCAGAACCTACGGTCTCTAAAGTCGTCAAACTATATGTCTATGGATTTGTTTTTCCGAGACGAACTCAATGGTATGTCTAATTTTGGATTCCGATGAGCCGTGTACAATTTCGCCCGTTTGAGTGGGCCGTAGGGCCCGCCAAATAGGCGTCCCGGTCGACCTTCTCAGAATCGCACCAAACTTGGCATACAGGACCAGAATTTCGATTTGGACCTGCTGGCGCAAGTTTCGTCTCAACACGACGAACGTACACGAAGTTAGGGCCAAGTTTGCAAAGTGTCGATACGGGGGTATCTCGACGGATACGCACTGATTTTGTCACGCACGCACAACGAAATCGAGTTCCGTCTATTCCCACACGTCGGCAATGTCCACACGCGCCTTTCGATGCGTATAGTGTGCGACCACGTCGCCCGGTTTGTTGGGGCACGTGCCGTATCGGGAAATTTTCTAAATTTCTAAGGTTTTAAACACGGGTTTTTCTTAAACTTTGAAATCAAATTATTCACAATATAATCATTAAAAATTAAAACTATCAGTTGCGTTTCTATCTTGTATATGTTGTCAATAAGCCCATTCAATCAGATTTACAAAACTGTCGAAGAATCGACAAAGTTTCGGCTTCCAAATATGGGTTTAGGACTTGATGAATTATCCTATTTCAGGGCTGTTTTCCATCGACTTTGCGTCGACTCCTGGGTCTAGGTATTTGTCTATGCCCAAATCTACCGACTGGTATCCCTAGAGGGTCATATGGGCTTTCGATAGCATCTGACAGAATCGAAAATGATGGATTACACAGAGAGGAAAAAGATCACAAAGTTGGCTACCTTGCCGTTTGTTGCTGCTACGCGGCTGTTGCAGCGACCACGCTGCTGCCGTACGCGCGAGCCACTCCGGCGATCTCCTAGCTGCTGCAGGCGGCCCAGGACGTGCGCCAAGGTGTTGGGATGGCTTCGACGTCAAAGGGCTGGATTGAGGAGAATGATTGAGGGGGAAGCATCGAGTATGTGAATACTCGTTCGTATATATTCAAACTCGAGATGTAGGGTTTGCACTTGATTTAAATCCAAATTTAGATCTGGATTTAATCAATGATTTAGGTTAGATGGAAGTGGATCTAATGGGGATTGGATTGGAGAAGATTTGGAGTTATTTGATGAAGATTTAAGAAGGATTCGAAATAAAAAAAATTCGAGGTTTCCTCTCTCGGGTTCGCGGATGGGAAGAAACGAAGGGGGGGATGTTTACTGCTGTCGGTTTTTAGAGGTTTAGCTTTTCACGAGAAATTGCCTCGTGAGAAGGAGGATTCCTTTTTCTTTTCTTTTTTTTTTCCTTTTCTTTTTCTTTTAAACCTACCATTTATAAATACATTCTAATAAACTAAAATCCAAATAATTTTATAAAAATTTCTATATTCTCAAAATGTAATGATTTTATAGATGGAATATTATATTCCTCACAATATTTATTCATAAAAGATTTTAGTAAGTATATATTATATATTTTCATTAATATAATTCAGATAGTTAACATTATATATATCACATATATTAAGTGTAAAAAAAATCTATAAAATCATAATATACTCAAAAGATATTTTAAATACGAAATAACAACAAGAATACTTGCAATTTTATTATTTTTCTTTTATTTTTTTACAAACCAATATAATTTCTAAATTTCCAAAAATAATAAATAATTCAATTATAAAAATAAAGGATAGCCCTAATTTGATTTAGTAAATGTAAACAAATAAAATTTTCCAACTATATAAATGTAATGGCACCCACAGCTAATATACTAGTCAAGTTACTCGACGGTACTTGTCGTGCCATATTGGCTAGTTACCATGTATAACAAAATTTAGGCCTGACTATGACTAAATTAATAAATAAATAAGTAAATAACAAAATAATTTCAAAGTAATTTATTTTAGCAAAAAGAAAAGAAAAATTCTCCAAAATTTTGGGGGATTACATCCTACCCAACTTATAAAAATTTCGTCCCCGAAATTAAAATAAAACTTAATATAACAGAAAAAAATATATAATACGAATGAAGAGCAAGTGCATCAAATCATAAATCGGTTTTCGAAAAGTTGTAGGTGGTAGTTATAGAGGGATCCAAATTGGCAACATTTTCTACACGAAAGGGTTTCCTAGTCTTTTATGGATCATGGGTATTCAGTTCATTAGTGGTATTGGTCGATATTGCACAGTTAAAATCAATGGGTGAAAATAGGAGTATGTGGTTTGTTCTAAGGAAATAAATAGGTCGTACAGGTGGTGTAGTTAAAATGGAGCACAAGATGGTGTGTTTGTGTGAGACAGGTATGTCTTGTGTATAGATTGGATCGTCTAGTTCATGGGGGTAAAATTTTGTTGGAAGGAAATGGCTAGTGTTGTGCTTCAAATATCAAAGTCATGGTGAGGTATCAAAATAATATGGATATAAATAAATCTTATAAACCAATGATTTATTAGTTTTGTTGGATCCAATCATTGATTACTTAAATCATGGATTTTAGCCTCTATTAGCTGGGCAAGATTCCTAAAACCAATATGAACAATTCCTACTGGGTGAGGGTAGCCTAGAATAGGTTTTAACTCAAAGGGTTGGCCTATTAGTCCGTCGAGTTGGTTAAGAAGGTTCTGTAAGTCTTGAGGTACGTCTTCTGTGACTTTTGTGTTTAAGTAGCACAAGGGGCCTCTATTGGGTGGCACACTAGTGGCATGTGTGTAGTGGGCTTCGAGTAGGTCCCAACCATATATTGGGTCAAGAGTTTTGAGTCAAGGTTGGACTTCTAATTAAGGTCGGAAGGTACATAGGTGTTATGGTAAGGGTTATAGCTAGCCATTTTGACCTAAAAGTCGTATCACGAAAATAGAGTACAAGGGGACGTGTTTCAGTGGGACATGATATATCTACATGAAGGTGGACTCGTCTGGATCTTGTATGTGCAATTTGTTGGAAGGTTACAGCTGGTCTCGTGCTGCGAATTTCAATGTCACGGGCTGGGACACCAAATGATCTAGATAAAAAGTGGGAGTTCAAGAGGTACTAGTTTATTATCTAACAAAAACCAATTTTCCTTAATCAATTGATAATTCTAGAAATTCTTAAAATTCTGAAGGGCTCTCCAATCTATACTCCATATGACTAAGACATGGATTCAGGGTTGATGAGGTTAGGGAAATTCAAAGTCATGAGGTTGTACCTCGACTCTGGATTATAAAAGGATACTACACGATAAAATAGATAATGTGGTATGGTAGATATGAATCGAGTTGAAGATCATTCTCCAATTTCGATAGATGGAATTGATTTTGTATATACAGCCTTCATGGCCGTAGGGGAATACTTCATGTCTATAAGCATTTGTTTTTCGAAAGAGGTGACGAAAAACAATAAGAGTTCGAGGGAGATGGAATCGAATTGTAAATATGGTTTCAAGGGCGATTGAATAGTTCAAAATGAGAGTTTGTCAAGACTGTTGCGGATGAGACCCTAAAGGACAAGTTTAACTATATCTCAATCCATGTAAAATAATCGAAGGGCGAACCAAAGTGCACTTGGTTGATCAGACCATTATACACCGGTTCTGATTAGACGATATGTTAGTGGACATGCCCAATAACATATGTCTTGAAACAAGCTCGATAAAAGGGTAAGCTTGCAAAACTAGGCTATAGTAGCAGTATTGGTCAAGATGGTAAAGTATGAGTACGCGAGAAGATGACGAAAAGAAAATACAATAATTCGAGTTCCTTGAGAATCTAAATCTTGTTCGAGGTTTGTGCCTATGTAGTCGTCCTACTATCTTGTTGTCTAAGGCTTTGGTTAATCAAATGAGGTATGGTCCTCTAAGGAATTATAGTCTAGGTCTTCTATGTAGTATGCTCTACAATGGGTCATAAGAACAAAGAAAATACTAGGTCGTGAGGCAGTCTACCCAACTTATAAGAATTAAACTAATGGTGTAATTGAACCAAGGAGGCCTACAAGTCTTTCTTCTAATCCCTATCAAGCACGAAGGAAAGGTAAGATTTACGATAGAAGGATCAAGCAAGATGCAATCGATGAGTCAAACAGTAGTTCGAATTAGAATCGAGGGAAAAGGTCAAGTATGTGGATGAGATCCTAGACTTCTAATCCTATACGCAGGCTCACATCGGTACAGTAACATAACTGAAGTGATAAACTCGACCTGCATGGGCCACCACAAAAACATGTAACGCTCCAGTCCCAAAATACTTAGGACTAAGCACGTAGACATGCCAGTTGTATACATACGAAGTATACTCCAATATATGGAAACCTCGTATGTACACATAAGCTGTAAAATGCAGTAACACCATAAAAACTAATCTCATCCACAAAATAAGGAAATAAAGATATCATATAATGAATAGTTTTGATACAATGTGTTGGATGGAGACACATCCACTACCAACAAGTAGAAGAGAAAATATACAAGATATACAAAAGAACGACGAAGGTAGCAATTAGAACCAAGACTCGTCATCCTCGAATAAGTGGAGAAGACCACGATCTCGGCTAGAATACCTGCAGAAAATATGAACACACACCTGGAGAGATAACCAGGTCCTCAGAGGGACGTAACAAGATACAGGAAGAACATGCCATATAAACTGGATATAAAATATACATAGAGTAAAAGTAAAGTAAGGTGCCCCAAATCATAACATAGCCCAATATCCCATCATCGAAATAGTGGACTACCTTTACAACCAAACAAGGACAAGGGGTAGTACTATCCCGTGACGTGACATTGTCCATGCCATGACTAGGACGGGGTGTGACCTAACCATTCTAATATGCAATTTAGAAGACATTTCAATGTATGGGCAGGTGAAGGCTGACTCCCCCAAGACAAGGTAACATCTCACAACACGCACACGTCAGGAACCAATGCTATCAGCCGGTATAACTCGAGGCTAGCGGCCCACGTGACCCATCAGTCCACCTAGCTCGAGGCTAGTGACCCTCGCGACACGACTGCCATAGTACGCAATTACTACGGCTTTTGGATTTAGGTAGCCCATACATCTAATGTCTTCTCCCCTCCCGGACGTCACTGACAGACTAGTTATACATGTATTTTGAAAGATAATAGGAAAATATAGCTAGCAGTTGTATTATAATAATTAAAAGCACAGTAAGTAAATCATGGCAGGTATGCAATTGAAAGTACAAAAAATAAACATACAGTAGATATAAACTGAAACTAAATAACAAAACATAATAAACTAATCACAGAGTATAATGGCAAGGTATTTTGCCTGAGGTTGTGTGCACAAGAGCAGGATCCAGTAGCTCAAACCAGCAAATCGATGAAGCAAGAAACTCAAAATCCATGAATGACTCCAGATGCTGAAACAAACATCAAGAACGTTCATGGTGAAGAAGATATACCTAGGAAACGCCTGTCCAAAAGTCAGATTCTGGAAAGGGGCAAAATCGTAATTTCGGGTCAAAACGATGTCCGCCGTTGGACCCGTTTTGCACCGAAATGCGTGCCAGAACCTACGGTCTCTAAAGTCCTCAAACTACATGTCTATGGATTTGTTTTTCCGAGACGAACTCAACGGTATGTCCAATTTTGGATTCCGATGAGCCGTGTACAATTTCGCCCGTTTGAGTGGGCCGCGGGGCCCGCCATGTCACGCCCCGACCCGGAATCACCCGAATCATCGTCCTCGCAGGGGGCGTGATGCCAATTGAAATAGAGATAAGCGAACTTGCTTGGTTGTATGAAAGACAATATGTGTTGCATGGTCAAATGGACTTAAAGATATAAATGCCCGTGCATGGGTATTCCCTCGAACGGGCACACCAGGGCGCTGGGACCGTTCGGCCTAGGAGGGATGCGATTACGGTATTGTTGGTGCACTTCATTTAGACGGATAGCGCCCTGCTAGTGAATGTGATAAGCCACTTGCTGCGATTATTTAGATGTCCTCTGGAAGTCGGTTAGCAACCGCACAGAGTTAACATCGTCTTATGTTTCGATTTCGATAAGTATAAGTCCATTCTAGCCCGGAAAGCTAGTGACCTTCATATAGTTAAGGGCGATGGGTTGGAAGTGCAAGGTAAATGTATATCCTGCATGGACGGATCCTGGGTCGAAAGTGTACGGTACACTCATATCGTGCACATATTGATCCGCGTAGAGAGCACTTATAACATGACAGGGGAAAACGGATAGGCGTATTCACCTTGCGTCGGTTGCAAGGGCGAGTACGTCGACTTGGTAAGTCGCGCCACGAATCAAACACGAAGATTGCTTGCTTGCCTATTTCAATTCGATAACATGCTTGCTATGCTAACATGCTTTACGCTTTCGAATATGCCATGAAATTGACCCTAAGGAGAACATAGCAAGATCATAAGCTAAGTTGCATGCTCAACATGAATATAAAAATGTCGGTTTGGAAAGTTAGTCTTTTCGTCAGCACATGCGAGGACAAACGTGCTGATCCCCCACCAGCTTTCATGCAGGACACGGGGAATGGAAGGCTCGCGGCGAAGCGTTGCTTGAACGCGTTGAGGCTTGGAATGCCGAAGCGTATTGAAGCGTGCGATCGCCTGACGCTCGGATATGCAACATGATTGATGCGGCCGAGATATAGAAGGCATGATGTATGGAACGGCGAAATCCTTTTTGGGCAAGAGAGAACCTGAGTGTTGTAGCCAATCTGGCAATTATCGTTGGGCTATCAGAAGCCTTTGTAATCTCATTTCGATTATCAATAAAGTGAATTGTTTTGTATACTCTATTTCCTTTCGTTGTGAATATCAAATCAAAAAGATAACCATTTGAGAACTTGTCATCTTGCCTTGCACGAGCGCAACTCCAGGCTCGTGCGGCATCACGCCCCCTGCGAGGACGATGATTCGGGTGATTCCGGGTCGGGGCGTGACAAATTGGTATCAGAGCTCTAGGCTCAATTCCTCTGGACGTTTGCTTCATTTCAAATTCCAAAGCATTGCCCACCACCAATCGAAATCACTCTTGACTCTACTCGATGCCGCACTGGATGTTCCATACAATAAGTCTAATACAAATCATGTAATTTTACCGCGTGTTGTTTGGAAATTACATGATAGTTGCTAGGAAAGTTGCGAGATATGAATTCAAAGATTTGTTACCGCGGATGCAACACGTCGAGAATCGTAATTTGAGATATTCGTTGGTTGCAATGATCGATACGAGAAATGTTGGTTGCATCGAATACAATGAAAGTCGTAGAATGTTGCTGCAGCAATTGCCACACGTTGATTGTAAATGATGCGTTGAAAGAAAATGAAAGTTGATATTGAATGTGTCGAACGGATTCGCGTATTGACTTTGAATGTCGAAAATGAATAAATTGCGCAAGATGTAACGGAAGAAAGCGAAAGTTATAAATCGAAATACGAGATCGGTTCGGTAGCGCGCTGAACTTGTGTTGGCGAATGAATGCATTGGCCGAAGTGTGTCGGATGTTGATAGAATTAAAGTTACGGTAGTGATCGAGCACGATCACTGCGAAAATCGTGAGTCAGAAGGGATTGTTGGTTATAGTGAATATAGTGCGAGGGAAATAGCTTGATTCCGAGTGGTATATTCCATACCACGAAGGCGATGAATGACTCGATTTCGAGTGGTATATGGGATACCACTTGTACGATGAATTGCATCTACATGTTGTGAAATTATGGAAGGTTTGTCCGCAACAGACGGGAGAGTACCGAGACTCGATTGAAAATTTGTATGACGGTATGTTGATGCAAGTGTTCTTCGAAAATCGGTTGGGACGGTAAGACGAGACCCGTATAAATGAACGATACGTCGGACGGAAACTATAAGTCGGTCGGACGACCGAGACTAGCTGAACGAACGATTATGCCTTGAAGCGATAATCGGATCGACGGGAAAGGGAAACTCGAACTTACAATGAGTCGCACGACTTGCGATCTCAATAGAAACGTGGGACGAGACGAATCGAATCGCACGACTTGCGATCTTGATAGGAATGTTCGGCTATGCGAATCGAATCGCACGACTTGCGATATCGATAGAAGTGTTAGGCGAGGCGAATTGTAATCGGACCGCACAATGTGCGACTTCGATGAAGAGTTGGTTGGCGCGAGCAATCGTGCCCAAGAGATAGTTGACTACGTTACGGCGAAACTCATTTGAGTGCGACTGAAAAACACGCGAAACTTAGAGGGCGAGATCGTATGACTTGAGGGTTCAATGTTGGATAATCGGTAACTCGGTTACACGATCAAAGTATAGCGGGATGCGGCAAATTGGAAAACAAGTTGATGCGTATAGAAAAGTTTGTTGCGAACTTGGAAGTATGTGATGCGAGTTAAGTTGACGTTGGAACAGATTCAAAGTTGACCCTTGCGCTATCGAAATTGATACGTGTATCAAGATCGATACGTAAGGAAACGTAAGCACGATGAGAGAATACAAAATGGAGTACGCTTTGCGCTATCAAAGTTTTGTAAATAACGATACGAGAAGGAACGAACTGGTTGATCATGAACTGTGTGATTAAGCAAGGCGAGACTATAAGTCGTCGACGATTGTTCGATGCGTATAGCATCTCGTGTGTCGACCGTAATTAAGATAAACTCGAACTCGGTACGAGTAGATGTTGCGTAAATTGCGGAATCATCGACGGTAGTGCATGAAGTTAGTCGGAGGCTAGTTGCGCATCAGTTGCGCCGATAGAAATGGTTATGTACGGAATTGGATAGTCGCGTAGAAATTCGTCGGAACGTGATTTGGCTCCGAATTAAGATGTAGCATGGTTCGTAGTAAACTGTCCTTCGGTGATGATCCACAATTATCGAGCGTAGCTTCGGGGCAGCTGACCCTAGAAGACTTGACCGCCAAATCAAATTGAATATTGCAGACCGTAAGATGACCCATGCGATATCGTATATGAGATTGCACCGATAACAAGTATAACGCGGTACATTTTGACGATAAGTCTAGGCAAATCGAGAATTGTTGGAACAACTTTCAATTGAGAGTGATATAGTTGGATTTGAGTATTCGTCGAATGAATGCTTGAATGGTTATGTTGGTTGACGGTCAAAACTATAAACTCACCAACGAACTTGGTGATACGAGTAGGCGATTGCGAGAAACGTGCTATGCACGAGAGGAAACGATAAGGGAATAGCTTGCGAGTCATGTCGTTAGATTCGGATTCACCTTGCAATTGAGCTTGCATGAATCAAACTTATATTCGATGTTACGAGACGGACAAGTATAGAGTTTGGTTAACGTAAGACGTATCGTAAAGACCTTTGTGCTAAGGCGGTCGTTGCCTTGAGCGTTATCGACTTGAGGTAATCTTCGTGTCGGATAGATTGTGGCCTTTGTGCAATATCAATTTAAAGTTGCGTAGGAAGAATTTAAGCACGGTGTCTACTAAGTCACCTAGCGGACATAGTCCTGAATGTTGATGTGTTTGCAAGTCAACGAAAGGAATCGTGTCAAGATAAGTGTATAGCTAGACTTCGGAAATCGTTGGATAGTGACGTCGAACGCAAGGCGTTGCGGAGACTCATTGCGATCGGATGCATGACGGCTTGACGCGATGCATAAAATTGATAGTCCCGATGAAACTTACGAAGTACGAAATACGATTCTTGAATCGTATCGTGTGCCTTAACTTTTGTTGGATGATCGTGTATGTATCAATATGCATGTGCACGAGAATTTCGAGAACAAGCGCTAGAGCCAAGTCCGATCAAGAGTACGAGATGCAAGTAATTGAGAATAAGAAAACATGTTTGCGTTGTTCCGATATCTTACAACTGAGCTCGGCTGAAATGCATATATTGGTGGGATGCCTAAAATATGTGTATGATTCCAAACTTAGTTGTACGATCCAAACGATAGTGAGACGAGATCGTGGAACGATCTAGTGAAACCCTTGGAAATTTAGTATTGGTTTCGGTTCGAGGACGAACCTTGTTTTGAGTGGTATATTATGTAATGCCCCGCTCCGCACGGTGCATTATGCTGAGTCGTTGACTCGAAGAGTTTCGTTGACCTGATTACGTATCGATGCGAATCGATACAAAGAGTTACGTTGCCCCGAACAACGCATCGAACTAAGTCGATACGTAGAGTTGCCTTGTCCCGAAGAATGCATCGAATGAATCGATGCGAAGCGTCGTGTTGCCCCGAAGGATGAGTGCGTTGAATCGGCTCGAAGATTCTAAGAAATCGAATCGACCAAGGCGCAAGTCCAAAGCGATGCAAGTGTTAACTTTAGTTGGTTTCATGTGCAGGCTATACGTTGACGCGTAAATATTAGAGGTCGGCATTCTGCCCTATTCAGTAAGGGGTCCGCGAAAGCAAATCGTCGCCTTGCGACGGGCTGAGGCGTTGGCACGCTAAGGCTAATTGGACATATAATTCAATGAAACATGACGTGCTCGAATGGCTAAGTCAGGAAAGTCGTCGTGCAACGAAGTTGGGAAATCGAGCCGCATTGGCTCGGCAAAACGACGAAGACCTATCGACTCAAGGTGGGAGGATTGGCTTCTTTTTACTCCTTCATACGATAAGTCAAAATATAACATTGTATGCTAAGTTAACCTATCGAAGCCACGGGCGTGGTCCGATCGAAAGATAAGTCGTAGTGTGAGTCGAACACTAAGTTAGATCAATTGAAATGAAACGTGCATTATATGCACGCGTCGCTATGGAACATTGGATATCGCAAAGGCGAGCGCCTCGGTGCGTAAGCCGTAAAGAACAGGGATAACTGTACTCGGCGAGTGCCTTAGTGCACGAACCATACCGTGCCTTCGTGCGCGAGTTAGAACGGCTAGAATATTGAAAGACAATAGGCGAGCGCCCTAGCGCGCAAGCCCCGAACATTGATCGCTAAGTTATAGAACATGGAAATACGGTCGAAACGTGCCTACGTGCACGAGATAATAGACGATGGCTTCGTTGCGAAAGAATACAGTTGTGGCATGAATGTGGCAGAACTGTCGGATATGACATAATGTCTCGAAAGGTGTTCGGGACCCTCGGGTCGTCCGGTTGATGAACATTGAGTTGAGGCATAATGCCATTGAACATTGAAAAGAAAGATGAAACGTAAGAACATAAAAAGGTAACGGAAGAAATACGATATGGTAATGCGGCATGGTGCCTTCGAAATGTTCGAAGCCTTCGGGCGTTCGTTGAGAACATTGGGGCATTGTGCCAATTGAAATAAAGATAAGCGAACTTGCTTGGTTGTATGAAAGACAATATACGTTGCATGGTCAAATGGACTTAAAGATATAAATGCCCGTGCATGGGTATTCCTTCGAACGGGCGCACCAGGGCGCTGGGACCGTTCGGCCTAGGAGGGATGCGATTACGGTATTGTTGGTGCACTTCATTTAGATGGGTAGCGCCCTGCTAGTGAATGTGATAAGCCACTTGCTGCGATTATTTCGATGTCCTCTGGAAGTCGGTTAGCAACCGCACAGAGTTAACATCGTCTTATGTTTCGATTTCGATAAGTATAAGTCCATTCTAGCCCGGAAAGCTAGTGACCTTCATATAGTTAAGGGCGATGGGTTGGAAGTGCAAGGTAAATGTATATCCTGCATGGACGGATCCTGGGTCGAAAGTGTACGGTACACTCATATTGTGCACATATTGATCCGCGTAGAGAGCACTTATAACATGACAGGGGAAAACGGATAGGCGTATTCACCTTGCGTCGGTTGCAAGGGCGAGTGCGTCGACTTGGTAAGTCGCGCCACGAATCAAACACGAAGATTGCTTGCTTGCCTATTTCAATTCGATAACATGCTTGCTATGCTAACATGCTTTACGCTTTCGAATATGCCATGAAATTGACCCTAAGGAGAACATAGCAAGATCATAAGCTAAGTTGCATGTTCAACATGAATATAAAAATGTCGGTTTGGAAAGTTAGTCTTTTCGTCAGCACATGCGAGGACGAACGTGCTGATCCCCCACCAGCTTTCATGCAGGGCACGGGAAATGGAAGGCTCGCGGCGAAGCGTTGCTTGAACGCGTTGAGGCTTGGAATGCCGAAGCGTATTGAAGCGTGCGATCGCCTGACGCTCGGATATGCAACAGGATTGATGCGGCCGAGATATAGAAGGTATGATGTATGGAACGGCGAAATCCTTTGTGGGCAAGAGAGAACCTGAGTGTTGTAGCCAATCTGGCAATTATCGTTGGGCTATCAGAAGCCTTTGTAATCTCATTTCGATTATCAATAAAGTGAATTGTTTCGTATACTCTGTTTCCTTTCGTTGTGAATATCAAATAAAAAAGATAACCATTTGAGAACTTGTCATCTTGTCTTGCACGAGCACAACTCCAGGCTCGTGCGGCATCACGCCCCCTGCGAGGACGATGATTCGGGTGATTCCGGGTCGGGGCGTGACAAATTGGTATCAGAGCTCTAGGCTCAATTCCTCTGGACGTTTGCTTCATTTCAAATTCCAAAGCGTTGCCCACCACCAATCGAAATCACTCTTGACTCTACTCGATACCGCACTGGATGTTCCATACAATAAGTCTAATACAAATCATGTAATTTTACCGCGTGTTGTTTGGAAATTACATGATAGTTGCTAGGAAAGTTGCGAGATATGAATTCAAAGATTTGTTACCGCGGATGCAACACGTCAAGAATCGTAATTTGAGATATTCGTTGGTTGCAATGATCGATACGAGAAATGTTGGTTGCATCGAATACAATGAAAGTCGTAGAATGTTGCTGCAACAATTGCCACGCGTTGATTGTAAATGATGCGTTGAAAGAAAATGAAAGTTGATATTGAATGTGTCGAACGGATTCGCGTATTGACTTTGAATGTCGAAAATGAATAAATTGCGCAAGACGTAACGGAAGAAAGCGAAAGTTATAAATCGAAATACGAGATCGGTTCGGTAGCGCGCCGAACTTGTGTTGGCGAATGAATGCATTGGCCGAAGTGTGTCGGATGTTGATAGAATTAAAGTTACGGTTGTTATCGAGCACGATCACTGCGAAAATCGTGAGTCGGAAGGGATTGTTGGTTATAGTGAATATAGTGCGAGGGAAATAACTTGATTCCGAGTGGTATATTCCATACCACGAAGGCGATGAATGACTCGATTTCGAGTGGTATATGGGATACCACTTGTACGATGAATTGCATCTACATGTTGTGAAATTACGGAAGGTTTGTCCGCAACAGACGGGAGAGTACCGAGACTCGATTGAAAATTTGTATGACGGTATGTTGATGCAAGTGTTCTTCGAAAATCGGTTGGGACGGTAAGGCGAGACCCGTATAAATGAACGATACGTCGGACGGAAACTATAAGTCGGTCGGACGACCGAGACTAGCTGAACGAACGATTATGCCTTGAAGCGATAATCGGATCGACAGGAAAGGGAAACTCGAACTTACAATGAGTCGCACGACTTACGATCTCAATAGAAACGTGGGACGAGACGAATCGAATCGCACGACTTGCGATCTTGATAGGAATGTTCGGCTAGGCGAATCGAATCGCATGACTTGCGATATCGATAGAAGTGTTAGGCGAGGCGAATTGTAATCGGACCGCACGATGTGCGACTTCGATGAAGAGTTGGTTGGCGCGAGCAATCGTACCCAAGAGATAGTTGACTACGTTACGGCGAAACTCATTTGAGTACGACTGAAAAACACGCGAAACTTAGAGGGCGAGATCGTATGACTTGAGGGTTCAATGTTGGATAATCGGTAACTCGGTTACACGATCAAAGTATAGCGGGATGCGGCGAATTGGAAAACAAGTTGATGCGTATGGAAAAGTTTATTGCGAACTTGGAAGTATGTGATGCGAGTTAAGTTGACATTGGAACAGATTCAAAGTTGACCCTTGCGCTATCGAAATTGATACGTGTATCAAGATCGATACGTAAGGAAACGTAAGCATGATGAGAGAATACAAAATGGAGTGCGCTTTGCGCTATCAAAGTTTTGTAAATAACGATACGAGAAGGAACGAACTGATTGATCATGAACTGTGTGATTAAGCAAGGCGAGACTATAAGTCGTTGACGATTGTTCGATGCGTATAGCATCTCGTGTGTCGACCGTAATTAAGATAAACTCGAACTCGGTACGAGTAGATGTTGCGTAAATTGCGGAATCATCGACGGTAGTGCATGAAGTTAGTCGGAGGCTAGTTGCGCATCAGTTGCGCCGATAGAAATGGTTATGTACGGAATTGGATAGTCGCGTAGAAATTCGTCGGAACGTGATTTGGCTCCGAATTAAGATGTAGCATGGTTCGTAGTAAACTGTCCTTCGGTGATGATCCACAATTATCGAGCGTAGCTTCGGGGCAGCTGACCCTAGAAGACTTGACCGCCAAATCAAATTAAATATTGCAGACCGTAAGATGACCCATGCGATATCGCATATGTGATTGCACCGATAACAAGTATAACGCGGTGCGTTTTGACGATAAGTCTAGGCAAATCGAGAATTGTTGGAACAACTTTCAATTGAGAGTGATATAGTTGGATTTGAGTATTCGTCGGATGAATGCTTGAATGGTTATGTTGGTCGACGGTCAAAACTATAAACTCACCAACGAACTTGGTGATACGAGTAGGCGATTGCGAGAAACGTGCTATGCATGAGAGGAAACGATAAGGGAATAGCTTGCGAGTCATGTCGTTAGATTCGGATTCACCTTGCAATTGAGCTTGCATGAATCAAACTTATATTCGATGTTACGAGACGGACAAGTATAGAGTTTGGTTAACGTAAGACGTATCGTAAAGACCTTTATGCTAAGGCGGTCGTTGCCTTGAGCGTTATCGACTTGAGGTAATCTTTGTGTCGGATAGATTGTGGCCTTTGTGCAATGTCAATTTAAAGTTGCGTCGGAAGAATTTAAGCACGGTGTCTACTAAGTCACCTAGCGGACATAGTCCTGAATGTTGATGTGTTTGCAAGTCAACGAAAGGAATCGTGTCAAGATAAGTGTATAGCCAGACTTCGGAAATCGTTGGATAGTGACGTCGAACGCAAGGCGTTGCGGAGACTCTTTGTGATCGGATGCGCGACGGCTTGACGCGACGCATAAAATTGATAGTCCCGATGAAACTTACGAAGTACGAAATGCGATTCTTGAATCGTATCGTGTGCCTTAACTTTTGTTGGATGATCGTGTATGTATCAATATGCATGTGCACGAGAATTTCGAGAACAAGCGCTAGAGCCAAGTCCGATCAAGAGTACGAGATGCAAGTAATTGAGAATAAGAAAACATGTTTGCGTTGTTCCGATATCTTACAACTGAGCTCGGCTGAAATGCATATATTGGTGGGACGCCTAAAATATGTGTATGATTCCAAACTTAGTTGTACGATCCAAACGATAGTGAGACGAGATCGTGGAACGATCTAGTAAAACCCTTGGAAATTTAGTATTGGTTTCGGTTCGAGGACGAACCTTGTTTTGAGTGGTATATTATGTAATGCCCCCCTCCGCACGGTGCATTATGCTGAGTCATTGACTCGAAGAGTTTCGTTGACCTGATTACGTATCGATGCGAATCGATACAAAGAGTTACGTTGCCCCGAACAACGCATCGAACTAAGTCGATGCGTAGAGTTGCCTTGTCCCGAAGAATGCATCGAATGAATCGATGCGAAGCGTCGTGTTGCCCCGAAGGATGAGTGCGTTGAATCGGCTCGAAGATTCTAAGAAATCGAATCGACCAAGGCGCAAGTCCAAAGCGATGCAAGTGTTAACTTTAGTTGGTTTCATGTGCAGGCTATACGTTGACGCGTAAATATTAGAGGTCGGCATTCTGCCCTATTCAGTAAGGGGTCCGCAAAAGCAAATCGTCGCCTTGCGACGGGCTGAGGCGTTGGCACGCTAAGGCAAATCGGACATATAATTCAATGAAACATGACGTGCTCGAATGGCTAAGTCAGGAAAGTCTCCGTGCAACGAAGTTAGGAAATCGAGCCGCATTGGCTCGGCAAAACGACGAAGACCTATCGACTCAAGGTGGGAGGATTGGCTTCTTTTTACTCCTTCATACGATAAGTCAAAATATAACATTGTATGCTAAGTTAACCTATCGAAGCCACGGGCGTGGTCCGATCGAAAGATAAGTCGTAGTGTGAGTCGAACACTAAGTTAGATCAATTGAAATGAAACGTGCATCATATGCACGCGTCGCTATGGAACATTGGATATCGCAAAGGCGAGCGTCTCGGTGCGCAAGCCGTAAAGAACAGGGATAACTGTACTCGACGAGTGCCTTAGTGCACGAACCATACCGTGCCTTCGTACGCGAGTTAGAACGGCTAGAACATTGAAAGACAATAGGCGAGCGCCCTAGCGCGCAAGCCCCGAACATTGATCGCTAAGTTATAGAACATGGAAATACGGTCGAAACGTGCCTACGTGCACGAGATAATAGACGATGGCTTCGTTGCGAAAGAATACAGTTGTGGCATAAATATGGCGGAACTGTCGGATATGACATAATGTCTCGAAAGGTGTTCGGGACCCTCGGGTCGTCCGGTTGATGAACATTGAGTTGGGGCATAATGCCATTGAACATTGAAAAGAAAGATGAAACGTAAGAACATAGAAAGGTAACGGAAGAAATACGATATGGTAATGCGGCATGGTGCCTTCGAAATGTTCGAAGCCTTCGGGCGTTCGTTGAGAACATTGGGGCGTTGTGCCAATTGAAATAGAGATAAGCGAACTTGCTTGGTTGTATGAAAGACAATATGCGTTGCATGGTCAAATGGACTTAAAGATATAAATGCCCGTGCATGGGTATTCCCTCGAAAGGGCGCACCAGGGCGCTGGGACCGTTCGGCCTAGGAGGGATGCGATTATGGTATTGTTGGTGCACTTTATTTAGACGGGTAGCGCCCTGCTAGTGAATGTGATAAGCCACTTGCTGCGATTATTTCGATGTCCTCTGGAAGTCGGTTAGCAACCGCACAGAGTTAACATCGTCTTATGTTTTGATTTCGATAAGTATAAGTCCATTCTAGCCCGGAAAGCTAGTGACCTTCATATAGTTAAGGGCGATGGGTTGGAAGTGCAAGGTAAATGTATATCCTGTATGGACGGATCCTGGGTCGAAAGTGTACGGTACACTCATATTGTGCACATATTGATCTGCGTAGAGAGCACTTATAACATGACAGGGGAAAACGGATAGGCGTATTCACCTTACGTCGGTTGCAAGGGCGAGTGCGTCGACTTGGTAAGTCGCGCCATGAATCAAACACGAAGATTGCTTGCTTGCCTATTTCAATTCGATAACATGCTTGCTATGCTAGCATGCTTTACGCTTTCGAATATGCCATGAAATTGACCCTAAGGAGAACATAGCAAGATCATAAGCTAAGTTGTATGCTCAACATGAATATAAAAATGTCGGTTTGGAAAGTTAGTCTTTTCGTCAGCACATGCGAGGACGAACGTGCTGATCCCCCACCAGCTTTCATGCAGGGCACGGGGAATGGAAGGCTCGCGGCGAAGCGTTGCTTGAACGCGTTGAGGCTTGGAATGCCGAAGCGTATTGACGCGTGCGATCGCCTGACGCTCGGATATGCAACAGGATTGATGCGACCGAGATATAGAAGGCATGATGTATGGAATGGCAAAATCCTTTGTGGGCAAGAGAGAACCTGAGTGTTGTAGCCAATCTGGCAATTATCATTGGGCTATCAGAAGCCTTTGTAATCTCATTTCGATTATCAATAAAGTGAATTGTTTCGTATACTCTGTTTCCTTTCGTTGTGAATATCAAATAAAAAAGATAACCATTTGAGAACTTGTCATCTTGCCTTGCACGAGTGCAACTCCAGGCTCGTGCGGCATCACGCCCCCTGCGAGGACGATGATTCGGGTGATTTCGGGTCGGGGCGTGACACGCCAAATAGGCGTCCCGGTCGACCTTCTCAGAATCGAACCAAACTTGGCATACAGGACCAGAATTTCGATCCGGACCTGCTGGCACAAGTTTCGTCTCGACACGACGAACGTACACGAAGTTAGGGCCAAGTTTGCAAAGTGTCGATACGGGGGTATCTCGACGGATACGCACTGATTTCCTAGGTATATCTTGTTCACCGGGAACGTTTTTGATGTTTGTCACTTCAGGTTGTCGCGAAGTTGGGGGGTCTTGAGCAGCCATTACTGCAGCAGATTGCTGCCCTTCTTGGCGGTTGCTGGTCCGGCGGCCGGCCGGCGTCCGCCGCAGTGACGCGCGCGCACGATTTGACGGGGGGTCGGCCTGGGTAGTCGGTAGGATTAGGGTTTCCAGTCGATCCCCTTCCCTTCCTCGACATATATAGGGGTCTCTGCGCGCGGGTCTGGGACCTGGCTTGGGCTCGGGTTCTTCCTTACTGTAAGGGGGTCGGGCTCCCTATATGCAGCTATTGCTGCTGCTGCTATATATATATATATATATTTTTTTTGTGGTTCGTGGGTTTTCAAGGGGGTCACTCGCGAGAATTGGGCCACAAAAATTGGAGGCTAGCTTTAGCCCAGTGGTGGCAGTTTTTGTTTTTTTTTGCTTTTTTTCTTTTTCTATTTCTTCTTCTTTTCTATAACTAATTATTTCTCTATGATAATAGAATTAATACTAGAATATAAAAAAGACTTTTAAAATAATAACAAAAAAACCGAATCTCTTAAACATATATTAACAAACTTTCCAACTTATTCACATATATTTATATATTTATTATTATTATTATTTTTTTTTTGATAAAATTTCTATTATTAATAAAAATTAGTATTTTTCCTATACCAGATATAGTATGTTTAAATTCCAATAAGTATAAAATTATTCTAATTAATTTAAAATAGAAGAAAAGAAATTTCCACATGTAGAATGAAATTTTCTTCCCTAATTTAATATATTAAATATTTATTTTACAATAAGCTTATTAAATTGGAGCATCATAAAGAGTCACATAATCTATGTATATGTTTTTCATATTTACTATAATCAATAAAAATAGTAGATTTTTAGGGGGTTTACATCCTACCCAACTTATAAAAATTTCGTCCTCGAAACTAAAATAAATCTTAATATCAAAGGACAACGAGATTAATACAAAGGAAGAGTGGGTACGTCAATTCGTAACTCGATTTCCGCAACGAAGGAGGAGGAGGTTATCACAGGAATCCAGATTGATGCCATATTCTACAAGGTAGGATGTTCTTGTTTCAAGGCCCTACCCAACTTATAAAAATTGACCATCCGTAAAAATTGTCGTTACAACATTTTAGAGGGACACTTTCTAGGGAGAGGCACGAGATTATCGGACACTTCTGTACGCAGCTACAGATCTAAGTGAGCCTAATATTGTCAGGACATTCTAGGTCAATAACTCCTATAGAGGATTGCTACATTCTATCCTCGCTCCTAGCGGCCATGTTTTCCACAAGATTGGTAGGAATCTCTTGTTCGACTATATCTTAAATGCGTTGGTTCAATGGGATTTCAGTTTTCGCCTAAGGAAAGAAGGGGTTTTATAGCCAAGTGTTGAGAATATATAATAAGTACAGACAGCTGGCTATAGAATATGATTAGGTAAGTATTTGGAATTTTTAAGTCATGAGGGCTCGGGTGTGCGGATTGGCGTTTGGTACCGTATAGGAGACATGTGCTTGTTTGGGTGGAATGCATACATATTAGGTGTGGTGTATCTCGCGACGATCCTGGGTATTTAGTTTAGTTAAGAAAATGGTGGATATTTTATGGTTAAAATCAAATAAACAAATGGACATCTATGGTTTGTTCTAAGGAAAAAATGTCATACATGTGGCGTAATCGAAATGGAGCACAAGAAGACACATTTGTGTGAGATATGTATGTCATGTGTGTAGCTCGACTGGTTTAGTTTATGAGTGTGATCTTTGTTCGAAGGGAATGGCTCGTGTCGTGCTCAAAATATCATAGTCACGATAGAGGGTATCAATTGATACAGATAAAAGTAGCCGTTTTATGAATCACGAAATTATTGGCCAGGCTCGGAACCAATCATTTCCAATCACGTGCTAATTCTTGAGAGGCTGGCCTGTATAGTTCAAAATTTTGAAATTGAAACTAAGGCACGTTCTATGATTTGAGAAATTTGGAGAATCAAGTTTGCGATTTTTTATCGCGACTATCTAACGCACGAGCAAGGGATACAAAACGTCGTACGAAAATAGTACCGTAACTTTCAACCAGATGGAAGAAGAATTAGAGGGTCAAGAATTGGGGACTACATAGCAGGTGTAGGACTTATTTCACCAAGTTTGGGTTCCCTAATTAAACATCAATCTTAGACTGCATGAACCTTAGATTCTACTCTTATAGTGGTTGGACAAACTCTCATGGATTTAATTTAACCCATACCTATGAGATTAGGGTAATGTAGAATAGGTTCCCATTCAAGTGGTTGGGCTGAATGCTAGACGGGTGGGTAAACTAAATTTCTTAAGCCCCAAAAATGTGTCTTCTGTGACTTTTTGTGTTTAGGTAGCACAAGGAGACACAATTGAGGGGCACACTAGTGGTGTGTGCGCATTAGGTTTCAAGTAGATCACAACCATCTATTGGGTCGAAAGAGTTGGGTCAAGGTTGAGTCTCTATTTGGAGATTGGAAGTATATCAGTATTATGGTAGGGTTATCATTAGCCGTTTTGACCTGAAAGTTGTATCATAAAAATAGAGTACAAGGGGACACATTTTAGTGGGATATGATATATCTACATGAAGGTGGGGTCGTCTATGTCTTGTATGTGAAGTTTGTTGGAAGGTAACAGCTGGTCTCGTGCTCCAAATATAAATGCCACGATCGAGGACACAAAGTGATCTAAATAGAAAGTGGGAGTTCATGAGTCACTAATTTATCATCCTAGTGGGAACCAAGTTACCTCAATCAATCGGTGACCCCATATTCCTAAAATTATGAATGGCTTACAATCCTTCCACTCCTGAGACTAGGACATAATTTTAGGAATAATGAGGCTAGAAGGGTTTCAAAGTCTGGATATTGTACCTCGACTCTTGATAATAAGGGATAAGGCATGGTGTGACATGATATGGTAGGTATGAGTCAAGTTGAAGGTGTTCTCCGATTTGAGTAGATGGTATGATTGTGTATAAGGATACACTAGTCGGTAAAATAGTATGATCCGCTCCCCATAGCATACGAGAGTCTATCGATGGGGTAATGAACTCTAAAGCACGTCCTATGAAATATCTTATAACGACTAAGTTGTAAATTTCTATTTGTGTCAAGTCTGCCAGACTATGGTTATAAGATTTCCAATGGTGTCGAATGTAGTACCCATGCATTGCAGTTGATGGCTAGTAATCATAATATGACAGGGTATTAGGCTATGGTATTGGCTAATCTAGTGTTTGTGAGGCTCCAAGGCTAAGTCAGGTCTTAATAACAAAATTTGCATATCTGGCATAATATCTGTTGGATTCCAACCTCGGGATGGGTGTCTATCATAGTCATGGTAGATACGGGTCCTTGTTTCTATCTATTCCTCTCATGTCTAGGCTGTGGGTTTGGTCGTGTAAGGGTCGGATTAAGGCATAAGGGTTGTTGGTTAAAGCAAGGATTGAGAGAATAATCAGAGGCAAAATTTAGTTCCTTGGGAAAATTTAGTCGCCTTGGTTGGTGTTTCGACCAAGGGTACGATTCTAATCATTATCAAATTGAAATGACTAAAATGTCACGATAGTAGTTTTAGGGTAGAGGAGAGGGCGAGTAACTCTAGGCAGGATTGTAGTCACATGGCTGGCCGAAGGTAGCTACACTTATGTATACAACTAGCATGGCCATGGGGGATCCTCTGTATCTATCTACCAAATACGAGCGTTTTGTGTTTCCAAATCAGTGAAAGACAAACAATGAAGAGCTCAAGGAAGATGTCATTGAGTACATTCACGGGATTCAATGGCGGATATATAACTCATGAGGAATTGTCAAGGCAGTCGCGGATGAGATCCTAGATACCTTTATATCTCAATCCACGTGGGATAATCATATGAATAGCGAACCAAATGCATCAAGGTTGATCAGACCATAATACACTGCTTCTGATTAGACAATATGTTAGCGGGCGTCCCCAATAAACATATGGCTTGAACAAGCTCGATAAAAGGATAAGCATGCAAAAATTAGGCTATAACAGCGACGTTAGTAAAGATAGTACCAAAATATAAGTACACTGAATAATGATGAAAGAATAAAATCAAGATAGTTCATTTTCCTTGAGAATTTAAGCCTTGTCCGGTATTCGTGTCTATACTGGTGTACTACTGTCTTCCTCTCTAAGGTGTTGCTCTCCCAAAAGGGTTATGGATCTCCAAGCTCTGTAGTCACGGTAATCCTCTTAGTATCCTATTTAATGGTTTGCGAGGACAAGGTCATGCTGTATTCTACCCGGCTTATAAGTGTTCAACTAGTAGGGTAACTTGAACAATATAACATATATACCTTAACATATGTCATTTTCCTAATCTGCTTTATCAAGCACGAAGGGAAGAAGATAATAGTTACAGTGGAAAGGAATCAAGCAGAAGGAAATCAAGGTAGTCGGATGAGAGTCGGGAATTGGAAGTCAAGGTAGGAGATCAAGAGTGTGGATGAGATACCTAGATTCTAATCCTATATTGCAGGTTCAAATCGGTACAATTACGTAACCAAAGTGACAAACGTGACCTGCATGGGCCACCACAAAAACATGTAATGCCCTAGTCCCAAATCATATAGGACTAGATACGTGAACATGCCAGCTGTAGGTATACGAAGAATACTCCAATGTATGGAATCCTCGTATAATTACATAAGCTGTAAAATGCAGTAATCTACGATACTAATCTCATCCACAATAAAAATAATGAAATAGAATCAACTTGAGTAGTTATGGTACAATCGTTGGGCGGAGACAAAGTCCACTACCAACTATCTAAATGAGAAGGAAAAAACAAATATGACAAATAAAGGTAAGGGAAGATCCAAGAGCGGTCCTCCTTGATATAGAAGGGATGACCACGATCCTGGCTAGAGCACCTGCAAAATATCACAAAAGCACACACACCTGGAGAGATAACCAGGTCCTCAGAGGGACGTAACAAGATACAAACAACATGCCATAAATGCTGAATATAAATTGTGCCACAATCAATGAAAGTGATAAGACAACAAAAGGTAATCTAACCATACCAAAGTGAATATGCAGTTGAGAAACAATCCTTCGACGCATGAGCCCTGGCTGTAATGGGATCTGGTATAGTCCCCACTTGGGCACCAGTGACCTAAGCGCATGACGTTGAAAAACGACAGTGGCCAACCTGCGAGGCTCATTATACCCGTATCTCCGGCGGAGCTTCCGGGTTACAAGGGAAGTGTAATCGAAGCCCATACGTCAGGTATTGTTCTTCCCACCCGATGCACCTATCTAGTCGCATCCACGACCATTTTTCTCTAATAACTGCTAAGTCTCCTAACACACCTCTATTAGCAATTAGCCCTAACGCATGCACATGGGGGATCAGCCCACGCACAAGGACTCTACATGATACTCATCTCACACATTCTCGTGGTACAACTGTGTCAAGGGATATGCAATACACTACAGACGGTAGTCCCTTAACTCTAGGTCCACATGCAATCAAAGGATAATAACAAAATAAGATAATATCACTGCACAGGTAGTAAATCTAGAACCGTAAAACTGTAACTACATGAACAGTGAAATATAAATAATGCAAACAAATTATAAACAGTAAATAATGGCAAGGTATCTTGCCTGAGGTTGTGTGCACAGGATCAGGATCCAGCAACTCAAACCAGTAAATCGATGAAGCAAGAAAATCAAAATCCATGAACGGCTCCGAATGCTGAAATAAACATCAAGAACGTTCTCGGTGAAGAAGATATACCTAGGAAACGCCTGTCCGAAAGTCAAATTCCAGAACAGGGGCAAAATCATAATTTCGGGTCAAAACGATGTCCGCCGTTGGACCCGTTTTGCACCGAAATGCGTGCCAAGGTCTATGGTCTCTAAATTCGTCAAACTACATGTCTATGGATTCGTTTTTCCGAGACGAACTCAATGGTATGTCCAATTTTGGATTCCGATGAGCCGTGTACAATTTCGCCCGTTTGAGTGGGCTGCGGGGCCCGCCAAATAGGCGTCTCGGTCGTCCTTCTCAGAATTGAACCAAACTTGGCATACAAGACCAGAATTTCGATCCGGACTTGCTAGCACAAGTTTTGTCTCGATACGACGAACGTACACGAAGTTAGGGCCAAGTTTGCAAAACGTCGATACGGGGGTATCTCGACGGATACGCACTGATTTCGTCGCGCACACGCGACGAAATTGAGTTCCGTCTGTTCCCACACGTCGACAACATCCATACGCGCCTTTCGATGCATATAGTACACGACCACATCGTCCGGTTTATCGGGGAACGCGTCGTATCGGGAAATTTTCTAAGTTTCTGAAAACCGTTTTTTCATATTTTTCCTCAATTTTAATCCAATTTTTCCTACTGTCTAAATCAATAAAAATAAAACTAATAATGGGTTTTTCATATTGGTTAGGTTGAGTATAATCCTCTTCAAAAGGATTTTGAAAACTATCGGTGGTTTGGTTGAAAATCGCCTTCCAAATAGATCTCGGGTTTGAGTTTTCTGTTAAATTTTTAACAGATTTCTCGGGATTTTGGCATCGGTTTTTCGAACAATTTAATGTACTAGAATTAAATCTATTTGAAGGATATTGAAGAGGTTTAGGTTGTGATCGAACCTGAGAAATCGGTTTGTAAATCGAGCGATCGAGGAGGTAGAAAAGTTGTCGCGAAGTTGGGGGTCTTGAGCAGCCATTACTGCAGCGGACTGCTGCCCTTCTTGGCGGTTGCTGGTCCGGCGTCCGCCGCAGTGACGCGCGTGCGCGATTTGGCGGGGGGTCGGCCTGGGTAGTCGGTAGGATTAGGGTTTCCAGTCGATCCCCTTCCCTTCCTCGACATATATAGGGGTCTCTGCGCGCGGGTCTGGGACCTGGCTTGGGCTCGGGTTCTTCCTTACTGTAAGGGGGTCGGGCTCCCTATATGCAGCTATTGCTGCTGCTGCTATATATATATATATATATTTTTTTTTTTTGTGGTTTGTGGGTTTTCAAGGGGGTCACTCGCGAGAATTGGGCCACGAAAATTGGAGGCTAGCTTTAGCCCAGTGGTGGCGGTTTTTATTTTTTTGCTTTTGTTTTTTTTTCTTTTTCTATTTCTTCTTCTTTTCTATAACTAATTATTTCTCTATGATAATAGAATTAATACTAGAATATAAAAAAGACTTTTAAAATAATAACAAAAAAACCCAATCTCTTAAACATATATTAACAAACTTTCCAACTTATTCACATATATTTATATATTTATTATTATTATTATTATTATTATTATTATTATTATTTTTTGATAAAATTTCTATTATTAATAAAAATTAGTATTTTTCCTATACCAGATATAGTATGTTTAAATTCCAATAAGTATAAAATTATTCTAATTAAGTCAAAATAGAAGAAAAGAAATTTCCAATAGAATGAAATTTTCTTCCCTAATTTAATATATTAAATATTTATTTTACAATAAGCTTATTAAATTGGAGCATCATAAAGAGTCACATAATCTATGTATATGTTTTTCATATTTACTATAATCAATAAAAATAGTAGATTTTTAGGGGGTTTACATCCGTAGATGCTGCTCATGCTCCTCTTGACTCTTGGAGTAAATTAAGATATCATTTATAAAGACGACTACAAATTTGTCCAAGTATTGGTGAAAGATCTTGTTCATTAAGTTCATAAAGACAGCGGGAGCATTGGTCAGACCAAAAGGCATAACCAAGAACTCGTAGTGTCCATACCTTGATCGAAAAGCCGTCTTCGCAATGTCTTCCTTCCGCACCTTCAGTTGGTGATAGTCCGATCGTAAGTCAATCTTGGATAATACTTTTGCTCCACTCAGTTGATCGAATAGATCGTCTATGCGCGGCAAGGGGTACTTGTTCTTCATCGTCACTGCATTCAATGCTCTATAGTCAATGCACATGCGCACTGTCCCGTCTTTCTTTGGAACAAAAAGAACGGGTGCTCCCCATGGTGACGCACTGGCACGAATAAAGCCTTTCTCCAATAAATCATCAATCTGCGTCTTCATCTCTACCAACTCTTTGGGTGCTAGTCGATAAACTCGAGATAAAATAGGCTCGGCTCCCGGAACAAGCTCAATAGAAAACTCGATGTCTCGGTCAGGTGGAAGTCCCGGCAAATCCTTGGGAAATACGTCTTCAAACTCCGAGATGACAGGGTGCTGAGGGGTATCTTGCATCATCATGTGAGTCCCCGAGGTGGGTGCATCACAACTCTCTCCTGCCTCCTTGGTGAACTCAAACTCCGATTCATTTGGGGGTCTAAAGATGATACTGCTCCTATGGCAGTCTATAAGAGCGAAATGCTGGCTCAACCAGTCCATTCCAAGAACCACGTCGAATGTAGGCATAGGAAATACAAGAAGTCGTGCTCTCATCTCTCTACCACATATCACTACAGGACATAATCTACAAACGCCACTAACAGGTACAACACCTCCTCCAGTGAGGATTCTAACATTCTTAGCTAAGGGTGTGATGGGAATGCTATGTCTAGTGGCAAAACTAGTGGCTATGAATGAATGAGTGGCTCCAGTGTCAAATAATGTAATAGCAGGAAAAGATGCAACTAAAACCATACCTGCTATGACCTCTGCCTCTGCCTCTATCTCCTCAACAGCTAGAGAGAATGCCTTTCCTTGGTTCTGTCCCGGGCCTTGAGCTCTGGCCTTGTTGTACTGTGCTGTCTGCGGTGGTAATGGTGGACGAGGTGCTGGGGCTGTAGGCCTCTGGGCCTGATGTGCATGAACTAGAGCCTGCTGCTCAGGACAATCTCTAGCCAAGTGCTGTCCTGATCCACATCTCATACATAATCCCAAACGAAGTCGACAGTCATCTCTGATATGACCTTGTTTCCCACAAAAGAGGCAAGTGGGCTTCTGATAGGGAGTAGTCCTCTGCTGGTACCGTCCTGTGGGTCTCCTGATAGGTCCTCCCTGAGTAGCTCTAGTCGGTGTAGCTGCTGGTGTATGGTGCCTCGATGTCTGGTGTTGCTCCTTGCGAAGAAGCTCCTGAGCACGAGCCTCTTCCAAGACAGCAGAATGGGAAATGCGAGACTGCGTAGTCGTAAAAGACTTGAGCTCTGGTGCGAGCCCCTAATGGAATCTCCTCGCCTTCTCTATCTCCGTTGGGATCAATCCCGCACCAAATCTGCTCAATCGGTTGAACTCAGAATCATACTCATCAACTGTCATGTTTCCTTGCTTCAGATGAAGGAACTGATCGTATAAGCCGTCTCGAACATGAATGGGGAAGAATCTCTCATATAATAGATCATAGAACTGCTTCCAGGTGATCCCCGTGCCTAATCGCCTCTCTTCTGCCTTCCACCAGTGATGAGCATTATCTTCTAGAAGTAGATCTACTGCTGTCATCCAATCTCTAGCTGGTAACTGGGATGCCTTCAGTAACTTCTCCGTGCTAATGAGCCATTGGGATACCTCCAGTGGCTTCTCTGTTCCTCTGAATGGCTTGGGGTTCATGTCGGTGAAGTTCTTGATAGAGCCTTCATAAGGATGCAGTGCCGGTGCTGGTGCTGGTACAGGTGCTGGTGGTGGAGGTCTAGCAATGGCTGCCATCATAGTCTGCCTCATCAACTCATTCTGCTGCCACTGGGTTTGCATCATGGAATACATGAACTAAAGAGTAGGGTTCCCATCAGTCGGTGGTGGAGGTATCTGTGGTCCCGACTGAGGTGGGAACTGCTGAGGGAATGGTGGTGGTGGTAATGGCACATCCCCTCCTTGTGGCACTGCAGTAGTCTGCCCAGTCGGATTGGCTGGGGGTGCCTGAGTCCCTTGGTGTACTGTAGATGGAGGTGTATTAGTTTGCAGCTGTCCTGGCTGGTACGGCGTCACTGGCATCATCGGCTGGTTCTGCTCCTCCTGAGCAGTGGTATTGTCAGTCCTGGGTACCCCGGTAGAAGTGCGTCCGCTTCGAAGATTCATACTGTTGGCACGAAGAAGATAAGATAAGATACTAAAAGTCGGAAGGATAAGCCTCGTCGTCCAAGAAAGATGGGTCCAATGCCGCTCCGTACTCCTACGAAAAGTCGTCTAATCCTGGAGAGATAACCAAGTCCTCAGAGGGACGTAACAAGATACAAACAACATGCCATATAACTGTGATAATATATAAAGGGGAGAAGTATGCAATGTAAGAGTTCCTAACCATTCTACTGTGAATATGCAGTTGAGATACAATCCTTCGACGCATGAGCCCTGGCTGATAATAGGATCCGGTATAGTCCCCTCTTGGGCACCAGTGACCAAGCGCATAACGTTCCAAGAACGCCAGTGGCCAACCTGAGAGGATAATCATACCCGTATCTCCAGCGGAGCTTCCGGGTTACAGGGGAAGTATAATCGAAGCCCATACGTCAGGTATTGTTCTCCCCACCCAATGCCTAGTACCATCAAGTCCATGATCGATATAAACCTCTAGTAATCGCCAAGTCTTCTAATATGCAATTCTATTGGCGATTACTCCTATCCGTCGCACGTTCCATACGTATCGGTGGCCAGCCGACTACGCGGATACGTGTCCTACATGAGACTCACAACTCGTGGTAAACAAGTGTCAAGGCCGTATGAGACATACCAATATCCCATGAACAATGGGTGGTCTCTAGACTAGGTCCATGCAAGAGAGTGAGTAAAACAAGAAAAGACGACCGATATGGTCGTTTGCACCCAAGTGTGACTTGGACGCCCAGTGATACAATAATAAAAACATATAAGTAAATGCTGAACCTAAATAACTGAAAGTAAGAAATAGTAATCACAAAGATGATGGCAAGGTATCTTGCCTGGTGATGCAAAACTGGTAAGTCCCAAATCACAATATCCACAGAAGAAACGTCACAATCACCAAACAACTCTGGACGCTGAAACAAACATCAAAAACGTTTCCGGTGAACAAGATATACCTAGGAAACGCCTGTCCGAAAGTCAAATTCCGGAACAGGGGCAAAATCGTAATTTTGGATCAAAACGATGTCCGCCGTTGGACCCGCTTTGCACCGAAACGCGTGCCGAAGTCTATGGTCTCTAAAGTCGTCAAACTACATGTCTATGAATTCGTTTTTTCGAGACGAATTCAACGGTATGTCCAATTTTGGATTCGGATGAGCCGTGTACAAAATCGCCCGTTTGAGTGGGCCGCGGGGCCCGCCAAATTGGCGTCCCGATCGACCTTCTCAGAATCGAACCAAACTTGGCATACAGGACCAGAATTTCGATCTGGACCTGCTGGCGCAAGTTTCGTCTCGATCCGACGAGTGTACACGAATTTAGGGTCAAGTTTGTAAAACGCCGATACGGGGGTGTTTCGACGGATACGCACTGATTTCGTCGCGCACATGCGGCAAAATTGAGTTCCGTCTGTTCTCACACGTCGGCGATATCCGTACGCGCCTTTCGATACGTACAGCGCGCGACCACGTCGCCCAGTTTTCTGAAGAACAGGGGCTGTTCTTCGTCGGGTTGGGCCGGTCTCCGACGATTCCAGCGGTGGCGCGGGGTGGCAGGCGGCTGGGGAAGCTCGTCGGGAGTCGGGGGAGAGGTCGGGATGGCTCTGGATGCGGGGGTGTGGTGAAACGATGAAATTTTTGAAGGAAATCCAATCTCGGGTTCCTTTTATTCCGCAAATTTAAATCCTAATTTAGATAGGATTTAGACTTGGATTTGGATTTGAATTTGGTTTATCCATGTAGAGAACCTCCTTAGGGATATAGGGAAATTTTCTAGGATTTTATTGATGAAGATTTGATGGGGTTTCAAATCTTCGGGATTGAGCTCCTGGGCTCGCTGCCAAGGAAACGGGGTCGGGTTCGGGGAGTACTGTAGCGAGTACTTGCTAATGTAACCTTTTTATTTTATTTTATTTTATTTTTTTTCCCAAAGAGCTATTGCTCTTGCCATTAGCCAAGAAAGGGGGGAGGGATGTCGGGTTGCTTAGGAGGGAGGGTCCCACCCAACTGGGTGCGGCCGACCTATGCAGCAGAACTGCATGCTATTTCTTTTTTTTTTTTTTCTTTTTTTTTCTTCTTAATCTTTTGCTTTTTCTTTTTCTTTTTTTCTTTTTCATTTCTATTTCTTTTTCTTTTCTATTTCTTTTTCTTTCTTATATATATTTCTTATTTTCTATTTTTCATAATTCTATTTTCTATTTTATTTTAATTTCTAATTCTACTTTCTATTTTCCTTTTCTTAGTTAATTACTCATGTACATATGTACACACATATACTACTTATGTAATATATATGTATATAAATATACATTTGTCCATATAACACACACATATATATAGGCTTACATATATAAATCAACATATCCATATATTGTTGCGGTTTTGTTCTTATGCTAGTAAAGTTTAGTCCCACATCGGATAGCCAACATGAGTTATCTCAACATATATAGGCTTCTATGTATTGTTGGGATGTGCACATGGGGTGGTGACCCAAAGGAGGGAACCATGTGGGTGATTTTACTAGGAGGTAAGAATAAGGCTCTATGGTAAGCTTCTAGCTTTTTGCTCTTGGGAAAATTCATTTCCATGGGAGCTAAGCCCCGTAGGGGCTTAGCGACTCGGACTCGGACTCGGACTCGGGCTCATTGGCTCATGTGGCATTTTGTTGGCGCACTTTGCACTTAGCACGTCAGCTACGTCGCTAGGCGCATAGGTGCCAGGGCCTATAAAAGGTCTCCTCTCTCACAGGGCTGCGCACACAGAGGTGAATTCTAACGGTGGCAAAGTTTACAAGTGTTTGTTAACACAAGTAAACAGAGAGATCAGAAGTGTTTGTTAACACAAATTCTGATCAGAATTCCTTGCAAGTTCCAGCAGTCTTTGTGAGAGGAAGGCGTCGTACCAGTGTTGCTTTTGCACGGGAGTTCGTGTCCATCCGAGGAGTCAGAAGAGCAAGAGTGTTCCAAGTTCTCCGACGAACTTGCTGGTTCCTGGAAGCTATTCGTGTGGGGCGAATAAAGCTTTGAGCAACGGTGATCATTCACCCCAGCAGGAGTTCCTCCATCTTCCGCCAGTCATCTTCTTCGCTGCTACCAGCAATTCTGATTGTAACTTCTTGTTAGAAGTCCTACGATCGTCTGCTGTTGATTACAAAATCTTTTTAGATTCTCGTAATCTAAACGAAATCTTTTTTAAGATCCTCGTTTACCAGAATCCTCCAAGGATTTATGTTGCGCACCTTCCTTGAAGCGTTGCGTAGAAACGTTGTCTTTACAATCGTTTCATTTTCTCTGTTTTCTATCGAAAATTGTGCCCCGGCACTAACAATCTCAAAGCTTTATTGCTACGATGGAAAACATTAATGCTTCACTCCTCCAAACTGACTTCTGTAAGTTAGAGAAGTTTGATGGAGAGCATTATCAAGTTTGGAAGAGGAAGGTTTTACTCCATCTTCAACTCAGAGACGTTGATCACGTGTTGACTGAAGAGGAACCTACTGTTCCAGATACAGGGTCTACTGCCGCTATCGCCGCGGCTACTAAATCGCAGGCCAAATGGAAGAGAGAGAATAGCATTTGCAGGCTTCTAATCCTGAATGCTATGGAAGATTCCCTTGCAGAATCTTACAGTAAGAAGACTGTTGCCAAAGAAATATGGGAGTCTTTGGAAAAACTTTACGAAGAAGACAAGAACCGAAGTAAAATCTTTGTGGTTGAAAAGTACCACAAGTGGTTATTTGAGGACGAGAAGTCCATGCTGCCGCAGGTGAAAGAGTTCCTAAAGCTGCGACAGAAGTTGGAAGACGAGAAGATGCCCCTCCCCGACAAGTTTGTTATTGGAGGGATTGTCTCGAAGCTCCCCGCTGGGTAGAGCAAGTTCTATGCTAACATGCATAGGAAGAAGCTGGAGATCAGCCTTGAGGATCTCCTGCAGGAAATTTATGTTGAGGACCAGATGAGGGCTCAACAGAAAGTGGACACTCTGTCCAAACAATTGGCTAAGGCTAATCTGGTTCAAACCAGGGAACCAAAGGGAAAGCAGGCGGCTTCCCACAATAAGAAGAAGGACCTTAACAATCTGAAAGTTAAGGAGACCCCCTTCAAGAAGAAGAAGCCAAAGACACATGGGGCTTGCTTCAAGTGTGGCAAGATGGGCCACTTCAAGAGTGAATGCAAAGCAAAGGCCAAGCAATCGGAGCAAGGAGACCTAGCAAGGTATCTATGATCACTGACTTTGTTGCTATGATTGCGCAGGTTGATGCGGTTAGGACTGATGCTGACTGGTGGGTAGACACTGGAGCCACCTGCCATGTCTGCTCCAGCAAGGAGTGGTTCACCACCTACACCCCTACTACTGAAGTGGTTATGGTGGCGAACCAGGCACAAACTGAAGTGCTCGGGATCGGGACAGTGGTATTGAAGCTGACTTCTGGCAAGTCTCTGACACTTCAAGGCGTGAAGCACGTACCTGCTATCGCCAAGAACCTGATCTCGGGAGGCCTACTCTGCAATGCAGGCCTCAGGATGGACATCAATGCTGGCCAGATGGTGATGTCTATCAAGGGAATATATTTCGAAAAAGCTTTTTATACCGAAGGAATGTTCAAAATTCAGCTTGTAAATCAGTCCAATGTTGTTAATGCAATCACTCCTTCTGTGTATTCTTTTGAGTTGTGGCATAATAGGCTAGGACATGTTCATTGTAAACGTATAAACAAAATGTCTAGTCTAGGGCTTATCTCTAAGTGTGGGGGTAAGGTAGAGAAATGTGAAGTTTGTGCACAAATAAAGATCACAAGGAAACCCTTTCCTCGGGTTAATCGAAGCACAGATCTTCTGGAGTTGGTTCACTCCGATATCTGTGACTTCAGGCAATTCTCTACAAAGAATGGGATGAAGTATTTCATAACCTTCATCGATGACTTCTCTAAGTATGCGTTCGTCTACTTACTAAAGGCTAAAGACGAAGCATTTGAGAAGTTCAAGGAGTTTAGGGCCGAGGCTGAACGGCAAACTAGACAAGAACTCAAGAGAATAAGAAGTGATCGAGGTGGAGAGTACAAGTCTCATGAATTCGCATCGTTCTGCAAAGAACATGGAATTGTTAATGAGACTACGGCTCCGTACTCTCCTCAATCAAATGGAGTAGCTGAGAGGAAGAACAGGATGTTGACAGAGATGATTAACTCAATGCTGTTGATTGCGGGTCTTTCTAAGTGCTACTGGGGAGAAGCTGCATTGACGGCCACTTTTATTCTAAATAGAGTGCCTCATGCAACTTCTGACATTACTTCTCATGAACTCTGGTTCAAGGTCAGACCCAACTTGAATGTCATTCGAGTGTGGGGGTGTCTGGCATATGTGAAGCTTCCAGATCTGAAGATTCAGAATCTTGGAACAAGGACTACAAAGGCGATCTTCTTGGGGTATGCTGAGAAGAGTGATGCTCGGAGATTTCTTGATATTGAGTCAAATCATATCATTGAATCTTGCGACGCAGAATATTTTGAAGACAAATTTGCAAGGCACAAGAATGTTATTCTAGCGGATGTTGCAGAGAACAACGAGGGTGTACAAGGTACTGAAGTCTTCAATGAGGATGTGGTCCAAGAAGATGTTGTTGAGACAACAGTTGAACCAGAACTAGCTGAGCCGTCAGCTAAGCGTATGAGGAGGCCGAAGGACTTCGGAAATGACTTCGTCACCTATCATGTGGAAGCAGATCCGCTTACCTATGATGAGGCGATGAAGACCAGAGACGCTGTTTTCTGGAGGGAGGTGATTGACAATGAAATTGATTCCATCACCTCCAATAACACTTGGGTGTTGGTTGATCTTTCTGAAGGAGCAAAACCCATCGGAGGCAAATGGATCTTCAAGAAGAAGATGAAAGCAGACGGAACTATTGACAAGTTCAAGACTAGGCTGGTAGCCAAGGGGTTTTCTCAGAAGCAGGGGATCGACTACTTCGACACATATGCTCCAGTAGCCCGGATGACTACCATCAGGGTGTTGATTGCTCTCGCAGCAATACACAAGATGGTGATACATCAGATGGATGTGAAGACGGCTTTCCTAAATGGTGAGCTGACCGAAGAGATTTACATGCAACAGCCAGAGGGATTTGTCGTCAAGGGTCTTGAAGACAAAGTCTGCAAGTTGGTGAAATCTTTGTACGATCTTAAACAGGCTCCCAAGATGTGGCATGATAAATTTGACAAGGTTATAAGGTCAAATGGCTACATGGTCAGCGAGACGGACAAGTGTGTTTACACAAAGTTCGCTGATGGAAGAGGTGTAATCGTTTGTCTCTACGTGGACGACGTGCTAATCCTAGGCACGGATATGAGCTATGTCACGGAGACAAAGAAGTTCATCTCGAGCAAGTTCAGTATGAAGGACTTGGGGGAAGCTGATGTGATCTTAGGGATCAAGATCATCCGGATAGACACTGGACTAGCGCTGTCACAGTCTCATTATATTGAGAAGATGATCGCACGCTACGGGTATCGGGATCTTCCAGGGATCGATACGCCGTACATGTGTGATCTGAAGCTGAAGCCCAATTCAGGGGAAAGCGTCAGGCAGCTGGAGTATGCAAGCGTAATCGGGAGTTTGATGTATGCTACTACTGCCACAAGGCCTGACATAGCTTTCGTCGTAGGAATGCTGAGTCATTTTACGAGCAATCCAGGTATTGAACACTGGAAGGCTGTGAAACGGGTTATGAAATATCTCAAGAAGGCTCAGGCATATGCACTGTACTACAGCGGAGATCCGCAGGTAGTGGAAGGCTTCAGTGATGCCAGCTGGTGCTCAGAGGTGGAGAGCGAGAGGTCCACAGGTGGATTCATTTTCACAATGGGTGGAGCTGCTATATCGTGGAAGTCGAAGAAGCAGACTATGCTCTCGCGGTCATCCATGGAATCTGAGTTCTTTGTACTTGATACCGCAGCCGAGGAAGCAGAATGGCTTCGGGAGCTCATGTATGATCTTCCAGTGGTTGGGGCGCAAATACCGGTGATACCAATATACTGCGACAACCAGGCGACTGCGGCGGTGGCATCAAATGACCTCTTCAACGGGAAGAAGAGAACTGTGCGGTTGAAGCACAGGGCTGTACACGATCTTATTAAGAGAGGTGTAATTGCTGTAATTGATGTTCGGAGTCAGGGAAACCTGGCGGATCCGTTCACCAAGGGCCTCAAGCGCCAGCTGGTCGAGGACTCAGCATGTAAAATGGGCTTGAAGGCATTCTGATATTTGTTATTGTAATCCTACCATAAAGTTTTATGCTATTAGTTCAAAGATTTATCTACTAGGCATCTAGCTTTTGGTTCAAGGGAGGACCATTGACTGGAATAATATCAGGAACGGTGGGTACATGTTCTATTGGGCATGGAGAGGTTACGGACCTACAACCACTGTTGTCTACTGTTGTTTTCTGCGGAAAACAGGTTCCTATGGGAAGGTTGGCTAAATTGCCTTAATGAGTTCTCAGGCATTGTGAATGTCTGGTGTGCTTTACAGGAAGCATGGTAGCTCAGCACTACAAGGAGTGAAACGCCATGCTACAGTGGGGTGACTCCACTATGAGGTTCCTACATGTGGGGTGCTTCCCAGGAATAGGGTAAAGCCTTGGCATTACTGGCCAAGTCACATCGGCATATCACCACAAATAGGCAGGTAGCCTAATGCTGTATGTTAAAATTAAAGAGGGAGTAGTCAGCACTACAAAGAGGAGGTGTTCCTCATGTTACAGTGGCACGACACCACGATGAGGTACCCAGTTAGGGATAAAGCCTCGGCCTTGCAAGCCATGTCGTTGCGGCGTAACACCGCAAAGGAGCCTAAGGCTTCATGCTGGGTAGTTTGGCACTACAAAGAGGCGGTTGACCTCATACTACAGTAGTATGACACTACGATGAGGTTCCCAAATACGGGGTGATTCCCGAGTGGGGGTAATGCCTCGGCTTCGGGCCATGTCATAGCGACGTAGCACTGCACAGTTGCGCAAAGCGCTTCATGCCATGTCTCTTTAAGAAAGAACTCACCTATAGTGTATGGTCAGAGATATCAGGCCGTCTCTTGAGGGTTAGCTTGTAGACGCCCAAAATAATACACTGAAACCAGGCTGGCACAGGGCCTTTAATGTGCATGCCAGAAGCACATGTGACTACATTATGTGAGTGGGAACAACTTCAGCTATGGTGCAGAATTCAAGGCTTAGTCCATTCTTATATTATAGTCTGTCGTTTAACCCATGTGGGAATATTCAAGTCATTGCGACATCTCTCCTAATGCATGATGGCCAGTCACTGTGGGGAACACTCAAACCCATATATATTGAGATATGTGGGGGATTGTTGGGGTTTTGTTCTTATGCTAGTAAAGTTTAGTCCCACATCGGATAGCCAACATGGGTTATCTCAACATATATAGGCTTCTATGTATTGTTGGGATGTGCACATGGGGTGGTGACCCAAAGAAGGGAACCATGTGGGTGATTTTACTAGGAGGTAAGAATAAGGCTCCATGGTAAGCTTCTAGCTTTTTGCTCTTGGGGAAATTCATTTCCATGGGAGCTAAGCCCCGTAGGGGCTTAGCGACTCGGACTCGGACTCGGACTCGGACACGGACTCGGACTCGGGCTCATGGGCTCATGAGCTCATGAGGCATAATGTAGCATTTTGTTGGCGCACTTTGCACTTAGCACGTCAGCTACGTCGCTAGGCGCATAGTGCGCTTAAGTTGCGCTCGTTACGCGAGCCACGTTGCGCAGGCCCAGGTGCCAGGGCCTATAAAAGGTCTCCTCTCTCACAGGGCTATGCACACAGAGGTGAATTCTAACGGTGGCAAAGTTTACAAGTGTTTGTTAACACAAGTAAACAGAGAGATCAGAAGTGTTTGTTAACACAAATTCTGATCAGAATTCCTTGCAAGTTCCAACAGTCTTTGTGAGAGGAAGGCGTCGCACCAGTGTTGCTTTTGCACGGGAGTTCGTGTCCATCCGAGGAGTCAGAAGAGCAAGAGTGTTTCAAGTTCTCCGACGAACTTGCTGGTTCCTGGAAGCTATTCGTGTGGGACGAATAAAGCTTTGAGCAACGGTGATCATTCACCCCAGCAGGAGTTCCTCCATCTTCCGCCAGTCATCTTCTTCGCTGCTACCAGCAATTCTGATTGTAACTTCTTGTTAGAAGTCCTACAATCGTCTGCTGTTGATTACGAAATCTTTTTAGATTCTCGTAATCTAAACGAAATCTTTTTTAAGATCCTCGTTTACCAGAATCCTCCAGGGATTTCTGTTGCGCACCTTCCTTGAAGCGTTGCGTAGAAACGTTGTCTTTACAATCGTTTCATTTTCTTTGTTTTCCATCGAAAATTGTGCCCCGGTACTAACAATCTCAAAGCTTTATTGCTACGATGGAAAACATTAATGCTTCACTCCTCCAAACTGACTTCTGTAAGTTAGAGAAGTTTGATGGAGAGCATTATCAAGTCTGGAAGAGGAAGGTTTTACTCCATCTTCAACTCAGAGACGTTGATCACGTGTTGACTGAAGAGGAACCTACTATTCCAGATACAGGGTCTACTGCCGCTATCGCCGCGGCTACTAAATTACAGGCCAAATAGAAAAGAGAGAATAGCATTTGCAGGCTTCTAATCCTGAATGCTATGGAAGATTCCCTTGCAGAATCTTACAGTAAGAAGACTGTTGCCAAAGAAATATGGGAGTCTTTGGAAAAACTTTACGAAGAAGACAAGAACCGAAGTAAAATCTTTGTGGTTGAAAAATACCACAAGTGGTTATTTGAGGACGAGAAGTCCATGCTACCGCAGGTGAAAGAGTTCCTGAAGCTGCGACAGAAGTTGGAAGACGAGAAGATGCCCCTCCCCGACAAGTTTGTTGTTGGAGGGATTGTCTCGAAGCTCCCCGCTGGGTGGAGCAAGTTCTATGCTAACATGCATAGGAAGAAGCTGGAGATCAGCCTTGAGGATCTCCTGCAGGAAATTTATGTTGAGGACCAGATGAGGGCTCAACAGAAAGTGGACACTCTGTCCAAACAATTGGCTAAGGCCAATCTGGTTCAATCCAGGGAACCAAAGAAAAAGCAGGCGGCTTCCCACAACAAGAAGAAGGACCTTAACAATCTGAAAGTTAAGGAGACCCCCTTCAAGAAGAAGAAGCCAAAGACACATGGGGCTTGCTTCAAGTGTGGCAAGATGGGCCACTTCAAGAGTGAATGCAAAGCAAAGGCCAAGCAATCGGAGCAAGAAGAACCTAGCAAGGTATCTATGATCACTGACTTTGTTGCTATGATTGCGCAGGTTGATACGGTTAGGACTGATGCTGACTGGTGGGTAGACACTGGAGCCACCTGCCATGTCTGCTCCAGCAAGGAGTGGTTCACCACCTACACCCCTACTACTGAAGTGGTTATGGTGGTGAACCAGGCACAAGCTGAAGTGCTCGGGATCGGGACAGTGGTATTGAAGCTGATTTCTGGCAAGTCTCTGACGCTTCAAGGCGTGAAGCACGTACCTGCTATCGCCAAGAACCTGATCTCGGGAGGCCTACTCTGCAATGCAGGCCTCAGGATGGACATCAATGCTGGCCAGATGGTGATGTCTATCAAGGGAACATATTTCGGAAAAGCTTTTTATACCGAAGGAATGTTCAAAATTCAGCTTGTAAATCAGTCCAATGTTGTTAATGCAATCACTCCTTCTGTGTATTCTTTTGAGTTGTGGCATAATAGGCTAGGACATGTTCATTGTAAACGTATAAACAAAATGTCTAGTCTAGGGCTTATCTCCAAGTGTGGGGGTAAGGTAGAGAAATGTGAAGTTTGTGCTCAAACAAAGATCACAAGGAAACCCTTTTCTCGGGTTAATCGAAGCACAGATCTTCTGGAGTTGGTTCACTCTGATATCTGTGACTTCAGGCAATTCTCTACAAAGGCCGGGATGAAGTATTTCATAACCTTCATCGATGACTTCTCTAAGTATGCATTCGTCTACTTGCTAAAGGCTAAAGACGAAGCATTTGAGAAGTTCAAGGAGTTCAGGGTCGAGGCTGAACGGCAAACTGGACAACAACTCAAGAGAATAAAAAGTGATCGAGGTGGAGAGTACAAGTCTCATGAATTCGCATCGTTCTGCAAAGAACATGGAATTGTTAATGAGACTACGGCTCCGTACTCTCCTCAATCAAATGGAGTAGCTGAGATGAAGAACAGGACGTTGACAGAGATGATTAACTCAATGCTGTTGACTGCGGGTCTTCCTAAGTGCTACTGGGGAGAAGCTGCATTGACGGCCACTTTTATTCTAAATAGAGTACCTCATGCAACTTCTGACATTACTCCTCATGAACTCTGGTTCAAGGTCAGACCCAACTTGAATGTCATTCGAGTGTGGGGGTGTCTGGCATATGTGAAGCTTCCAGATCTGAAGATTCAGAAGCTTGGAACAAGGACTACAAAGGCGATCTTCTTGGGGTATGCTGAGAAGAGTGATGCTCGAAGATTTCTTGATATTGAGTCAAATCATATCATTGAATCTCGCGACGCAGAATATTTTGAAGACAAATTTGCAAGGCACAAGAACATTGTTCTAGCGGATATTGCGGAGAACAACGAGGGTGCGCAAGGTACTGAAGTCTTCAATGAGGATGTGGTCCAAGAAGATGTTGTTGAGACAACAGTTGAACCAGAACTAGCTGAGCCGTCAGCTAAGCGTATGAGGAGGCCGAAGGACTTCGGAAGTGACTTCGTCACCTATCATGTGGAAGCAGATCCGCTTACCTATGATGAGGCGATGAAGACCAGAGACGCTGTTTTCTGGAGGGAGGCGATTGACAATAAAATTGATTCCATCACCTCCAATAACACTTGGGTGTTGGTTGATCTTCCTGAAGGAGCAAAACCCATTGGAGGCAAATGGATCTTCAAGAAGAAGATGAAAGCAGACGGAACTATTGACAAGTTCAAGACTAGGCTGGTAGCCAAGGGGTTTTCTCAGAAGCAGGGGATCGACTACTTCGACACATATGCTCCAGTAGCCCGGATGACTACCATCAGGGTGTTGATTGCTCTCGCAGCAATACACAAGATGGTGATACATCAGATGGATGTGAAGACGGCTTTCCTAAATGGCGAGCTGACCGAAGAGATTTACATGCAACAGCCAGAGGAATTTGTCGTCAAGGGTCTTGAAGACAAAGTCTGCAAGTTGATAAAATCTTTGTACGGTCTTAAACAGGCTCCCAAGATGTGGCATGAGAAATTTGACAAGGTTATAAGGTCAAATGGCTACATGGTCAGCGAGACGGACAAGTGTGTTTACACAAAGTTTGCTGATGGAAGAGGTGTAATCGTTTGTCTCTACGTGGATGACATGCTAATCCTAGGCACGGATATGAGCTGTGTTACGGAGACAAAGAAGTTCATCTCGAGCAAGTTCAGTATGAAGGACTTGGGGGAAGCTGATGTGATCTTAGGGATCAAGATCATCCGGACAGATACTGGACTAGCGCTGTCACAGTCTCATTATATTGAGAAGATGATCGCACACTACAGGTATCGGGATCTTCTAGGGATCGATACGCCGTACAGGTGTGATCTGAAGCTGAAGCCTAATTCAGAGGAAAGCGTCAGGCAGCTGGAGTATGCAAGCGTAATCGGGAGTTTGATGTATGCTACTACTGCCACAAGGCCTGACATAGCTTTCATCGTGGGAATGCTGAGTCGTTTTACGAGCAACCCAGGTGTTGAACACTGGAAGGCTGTGAAACGGGTTATGAGATATCTCAAGAAGACTCAGGCATATGCACTGTACTACAGCGGAGATCCGCAGGTAGTGGAAGGCTTTAGTGATGCCAGCTGGTGCTCAGAGGTGGAGAGCGAGAGGTCCACAGGTGGATTCATTTTCACAATGGGTGGAGCTGCTATATCGTGGAAGTCGAAGAAGCAGACTATTGTCTCGCGGTCATCCATGGAATCTGAGTTCTTTGCACTTGATACTGCAGCCGAGGAAGCAGAATGGCTTCGGGAGCTCATGTATGATCTTCCAGTGGTTGGGGCACAAATACCGATGATACCGATATACTGCGACAACCAGGCGACTGCGGCGGTGGCATCAAATGACCTCTTCAACGGGAAGAAGAGGACTGTGCGGTTGAAGCACAGGGCTATACACGATCTTATTAAGAGAGGTATAATTGCTGTAATTGATGTTCGGAGTCAGGGAAACCTGGCGGATCCGTTCACCAAGGGCCTCAAGCGCCAGCTGGTCGAGGACTCAACATATAAAATGGGCTTGAAGGCATTCTGATATTTGTTATTGTAATCCTACCATAAAGTTTTATGCTATTAGTTCAAAGATTTATCTACTAGGCATCTAGCTTTTAGTTCAAGGAAGGACCATTGACTGGAATAATATCAGGAACGGTGGGTACATGTTCTATTGGGCATGGAGAGGTTACGGACCTACAACCACTGTTGTCTACTGTTGTTTTCTGCGAAAAACAGGTTCCTGTGGGAAGGTTGGCTAAATTGCCTTAATGAGTTCTCAGGCATTGTGAATGTCTGGTGTGCTTTACAGGAAGCATGGTAGCTCAGCACTATAAGGAGTGAAACTCCATGCTACAGTGGGGTGACTCCACTATGAGGTTTCTACATGTGGGGTGCTTCCCAGGAATAGGGTAAAGCCTCGGCATTACTGGCCAAGTCACAGCGGCGTAGTACCGCAAATAGGCAGGTAGCCTAATGCTGTATGTTAAAATTAAAGAGGGAGTAGTCAGCACTACAAAGAGGAGGTGTTCCTCATGTTACAGTGGCACGACACCACGATGAGGTACCCAGTTAGGGATAAAGCCTCGGCCTTGCAAGCCATGTCGTTGCGGCGTAACACCGCAAAGGAGCCTAAGGCTTCATGCTGGGTAGTTTGGCACTACAAAGAGGCGGTTGACCTCATGCTATAGTAGTATGACACTACGATGAGGTTCCCAAATACGGGGTGATTCCCGGATGGGGGTAATGCCTCGACTTCGGGCCATGTCATAGCGGCGTAGCACCGCACAGTTGCGTAAAGCGCTTCATGCCATGTCTCTTTAAGAAAGAACTCACCTATAGTGTATGGTCAGAGATATCAGGCCGTCTCTTGAGGGTAAGCTCGTAGATGCCCAAAATAATACACTGAAACCTCGCTGGCACAGGGCCTTTAATGTGCATGCCAGAAGCACATGTGACTACATTATGTGAGTGGGAACAACTTCAGCTATGGTACAGAATTCAAGGCTTAGTCCATTCTTGTATTATAGTCTGTCGTTTAACCCATGCGGGAAGATTCAAGTCATTGCGACATCTCTCCTAATGCATGATGGCCAGTCACTGTGGAAAACACTCAAACCCATATATATTGAGATATGTGGGGGATTGTTGGGGTTTTGTTCTTATGCTAGTAAAGTTTAGTCCCACATCGGATAGCGAACATGGGTTATCTCAACATATATAGGCTTCTATGTATTGTTGGGATGTGCACATAGGGTAGTGACCCAAAGGAGGGAACCATGTGGGTGATTTACTAGGAGGTAAGAATAAGGCTCCATGGTAAGCTTCTACCTTTTTGCTCTTGGGGAAATTCATTTCCATGGGAGCTAAGCCCCGTAGGGGCTTAGCAACTCAGGCTCGGACGCGGACTCGGACACGGACTCGGACTCGGACTCGGACTCGGGCTCATGGGCTCATGAGACGTAATGTGGCATTTTGTTGGCGCACTTTGCACTTAGCACGTCAGCTACGTCGCTAGGCGCATAGTGCGCTTAAGTTGCGCTCGTTGCACGAGCCACTTGTGCGACCATATTGCGCAGGCCCAGGTGCGCGCCCAGGTTGCGCCTAGGTTGCGCTGGGTTGCGCGGGCTGCGCTGGACTGCACTGGGCTGCGCTGGGATGCGTGGGCTGCGCTGGCTGCGTGGGCTGCACAGGCTGCTCGGGTTGTACGGGTGCGCGAGTTGTGCTGGTTGCGCTGCGTGCGCAGTTGGCGCTGTGCACGCAGTGCGCAGCGTGCGCAGTTGGGTACAGAGTGCGCTGGATGTGCACGGTTGGCGCAACTCGCTACAGAACGTGCATTTGCACGTTCTGGGCGGTTGCTGCATGTTCGGGGTGGTTATTACCACGTCCCTAACATTGTGGCAATCGAGTAGCAGTTGCCAGGGCCTATAAAAGGTCTCCTCTCTCACAGGGCTGCGCATACAGAGGTGAATTCTAACGGTGGCAAAGTTTACAAGTGTTTGTTAACACAAGTAAACAGAGAGATCAGAAGTGTTTGTTAACACAAATTCTGATCAGAATTCCTTGCAAGTTCCAGCAGTCTTTGTGAGAGGAAGGCGTCGCACCAGTGTTGCTTTTGTACGGGAGTTCGTGTCCATCCGAGGAGTCAGAAGAGCAAGAGTGTTCCAAGTTCTCCGACGAACTTGCTGGTTCCTGGAAGCTATTCGTGTAGGGCAAATAAAGCTTTGAGCAACGGTGATCATTCACCCCAGCAGGAGTTCCTCCATCTTCCGCCAGTCATCTTCTTCGCTGCTACCAGCAATTCTGATTGTAACTTCTTGTTAGAAGTCCTACGATCGTCGGCTGTTGATTACGAAATCTTTTTAGATTCTCATAATCTAAACGAAATCTTTTTTAAGATCCTCAGTTACCAGAATCCTCCAAGGATTTCTGTTGCGCACCTTCCTTGAAGCGTTGCGTAGAAACGTTGTCTTTATAATCGTTTCATTTTCTCTGTTTTCTATCGAAAATTGTGCCCCGGCACTAACATATATTTTCATATCTATTTCCATTCTCATGCGTATTATTATACTACAAATTTGTTTTTATTATTAATAGTATTATTATTAATGACACTTATCACTATTGTTAATATTATTTAACAAACATAGTTACGACTTAACAAAAATTACCAAAATAATAATTAAAGAAATTTAGGGGACTTTACATCACGGCCCAATATCTCATCATCGAAACAGTAGACTACCCCTACAACCAAACAAGGACAAGGGGTAGCACACTCTTCCGTGATGCGACATTGTCCCATGCTACTATTGGAACGAGGTAACATGACATCAACTGAGGTCACCTAACCATTCTACTGTATTCATGTAGTTAAGAACAAACCTCCAATACAAGGACACTGGCTGTAAATAGGATCAGCATAGTCCCCAATTGGGCACCAGCGGCCTACGTCCGTAACATTCTGTGATGTCAGAGGGAATCAGTAAAATACTACGTCCGTAATATTTTGTGACCGTCAGAGGGCATCAATATAGGGGTACGTCCATAATGCTCAGTGAACGTCAGAGGGCATCAATAGCCTGCGTCTCTGACGGAGCTCACAGGTAATCAAGGAAAGCGTAATAGCAGCCCATACATCAAGGTATTGTTCTCCCCACCCAAATGTCTATCTATGTTATCTCTATAACATATATGAACCTCTAATAACTGTCGAGTCTCCTATAATGCATCTATTGGCAGTTAGTCCTAACACATGCGTACGTGTGATCAACCAACACGCAAGTACCTCTACATGCTACTAATCTCACACATATATTGTGGTATAACTGTGTCAAGGTTTATGAAATACACTACAAGCGATAGTCCCTTAACTTCTAGGTTCATATGCAATGAAAAGGCAAGAAGGAAAGCATCATGTGTACTGAGAGCAAATAAGTGAACTGTAATAAAAATTGTATGAACTGGAAATAGACAAGCAGTGATATGTAATAACTAAAGAAAATAGAGACTAAATATAAGTAGTAGATATGGCAAGGTATGTTGCCTGAGGTTGTGCGCAGAAAGGGCGACGTCCAATAGCTCGAATCGACATATTAGTGAAGCATAGAAAGTCACATCTCACAAACGTCCTCGGATGCTGAAATAAATACCACGAACGAACGTTCGTATAAAAGATATGTCTTGAGACGCCCGCCCAAAAGTCCAATTCTTGATACAGGGGCAAAATCATAATTTTGTGTCAAAAAATGTCCGCCGTTGGACCCGATTTGTACCTAAAAGCGTGCCAGTGCCTACGGTCTCTAAAGTCATCAAACTACATGTCTAAGGATCTGGTTTGAGGAGATGAACCCAACCGTATGTCCAAAGTTGGATTCCGGTGGGCCGTGCATAATTTTACCCGTTGGATCGGGTTACGGGCCCGCCAAAAAGGCATTTTGGTCGACCTTCTCAGAATCGGACCAAACTTGGCATACAGGACCGAAAAAATAATATGGTCATGTTGGCACAAGTTTCTTCTCGATACAACGAACTTGCACAAAGTTATGGCCTTGTTTGTAACGTGGCCGATACGGGGTATCTTGACGGATACGCTTCGATTTCGTCGTGCACAAGCAGCGAAATCAAGTTCCGTCGAATCCCATACGTCCGCGAAGTTGAAATGCACCTTTCAAAACTTTCAGTTTGCGACCATGTCGCCCATTTTGTAGGGGCATACACTGTATCGGTGATTTTTTTTCCTAAAAGTTACTTTTTTGGAAACGAGTTTTTTCTTGATTTTTGAAGTCGATTTTCTCGATGCACAGTTGATAAATTTGGTATCTATAAAAATGGGTTGTGAAGCCCTATAGATTGACTACCACTTTCTTCAGTTAGTCTCAAAAAGTTGTGCATGAGTTGATCAAAATCGATCCTCTAAACAGGGCACCTAAACTGTTTCTAAACTATTTTCGAAACAATTTTTGGGAGATCTTTGGGTCGATCTTGTACGGGTTTGATTAGGTTATACTTAAATATAATTGTTGGAAATTGAAGATGTATATATTAACTATGCCTAGGCTTTGGTAGATCGAGATTTCATGTAGCATCGTGGGAGAAATCGAGAGTTGAAGTTGGTACCTTACGGTGCTTGACTGAACGAAACAGGGCCTTTCCCTGTTTGTGTGTTCGTTGCCGGCGCTGCGGCAACTCCGGTGACTTGGTCGACGGTCAGGCTATCGCGTGGGTTCGCAGGAGGCCGGGGAGGTCGTGCCTGAGGTCGGAGACGGCGATAGTGTGTCTAGGGTTAGGATTTTTAGGTATATGTTGGTTTTGCTATCTTGTGCATCTATATAGCCATGCGGCTATTCCCAGTCGGTTGGAGTAGAGGGAAGGGTCACTGGTTGTTAGCCCAGTTCATCTCGTGAGTTTTTGCGAGAATTCCTTTGGGCCCCTTTTTTTTATTTTTCATTCATTTTTTATACTAATACAAACAGAGCCTTTGTTTGGGCGCACTGTTCACCCAACAATGAGTTGCTATGCATATATATATATATATATATATATATATATATATATATATATATATATATATGTTTATATATATAAATATAGGTATATATTTATATATATCTATCTATTCATATGTGTAACACTATATGTGCATGTAGAGGCCATAAAAATCCTCCTAAATTCTTAAAATTCTAAAAAATTAATTATAACCTTATATAATACTTTTAGGGAAAATATTTGGAAGCAATATACTACGAACAAATTTCTTGCTCAAATTTTGATTTATTAGAAATTTTTTTTATAAATATTTAATAAACTTATAAAATAAATATGACAATGTTATAAACTTTAAAAGAAAATTAATACAAATAGTTTTTGCAATATAGAACCTAAACTGGTATAATTCATTTATGCATGCGGCATTTACTTGCTACCAAATATTAACAAAAATTAAAAAGAGCATAACTTTAAACATACTGCAAATATAATATTTTTTTAATTTAGAGGGTTTTACACCCCTCTATCGAGATCTCGAGTGGTTATCGGCATAACCGATGGAGGAGACACGTTGAGATGAAGCCGAGTAGATCTTGGATTTCATCCTAGATTTGAATTTTGTTTGATCTTAGGAGTCCATGGGTTTAAACAAACCGACTTTATATGACCTTTATCAAAAGAGCAAACTTCGTCCTTATCTGAGATTTTAAACCAATTGATAAGATATTTACACTTATCAACATGATCACCTTCTGTCTTATCTTTGAGAGTGGTGGTTTAAACAAATCAATTGGGTGGGACCATGCCGTCTGCGCTTCTGGTGAAACTTCAGTGTTGCTGCACTTCTGATTCGACAAGTAGACCGTTCCTCGGAGACAACGGAGCCTCTGTGCTTTTGGGCGACGAGTGGACTATGCTTCGAAGATGACGGAGCCTCTGTGCTTTTGGGCGACGAGTAGGCTGTGTTTCGAGTAATGAAGTCACTGCTTTAGGGCGGCGAGTAGGCTGTGCTTCAGGCAAACAAGTTTATTGTGCTTTAGAGCGGCAGGTAGACTTGTGTTGGAGGCCATGGTGTCTCCAAAAAGTCTCTGATAAAGGGGGCCATTGAACGGGCCATGCTTCTTGTTTGAAACAAAAGTCTGCGCTTCTGAGGCGGGGAGGTCGCACGAAGAAATCACTTGCCTGCACCTACGAATAGGAGATTTGGCGCAAGGATGCATCTACACTTTTGGTTTGAGTAAGCTAGCTTTGAAGTCTTTTTAAGAGCAGTTAATGACAGCTCTTTAATGAATGACTCCTTCTTAATTACTACCGTTACTTGGAAAATCTCAAGGAGCTTTTAATGGCCTGGGACTCAGTTGAATAAACCTAATAAATTAGGTTCATCGTGCTGAGTCCTAGGTTTATCCCATTAATGTGGGAGTTTTGACCGACAACTATGTGATCTGTGATTTGGACCACTCCTTCCCTATATAAGGGTTTTTCTTCTTATGAAGAGCCGCGTCTTCTTCTTCTTGGCATTCTCAGCACCATGCTTGATCCAAACTTAGCTTCGAACGACCGTTGGCCTTGCATAAATTGCCTGTTGGTTGGAGATTTCTCCGTTCAAAGAGGTCATGTCTTTGTAGAAGAACTCCTAATTACTCTTGAGAAGTACCTAAGTGTCCACCATAAGGAGTTTGACCCTGGGTCGAAGCTACAGGGTTAGGATTAGTTTCCCACCCGATGAGCCGTTGGACGTGCTCTGTCCCGCTCATCAGTGGCTGTGTGGCTCTGTCGTACTCGAGAAGCTGATGCACTTTTGAAAAGAGCCAGCTGTCGTACTATGGACTGGATTCTCGTCGGGCCAATAGCTTCTTCAGTAGCCATATTGGAGTTCCAACTTGCCTGGCTATGAAGTGGCTTGCACTGGAGAGGCAGCACGTCTGCAGAAAGCAGACTTTGATGGAGACTGTATTCACATCTTCTATCTACAGTCCCTTCATGCATGATGATCACATTATAAAGATCACCCTATAAAGATGATCCCTATCGTAGATCCATAGGTTTTTTTTGGTTATTTTCATGCAATTACAATGTCTTTGTAACAGATCCTTGTAACCATGGTTAATAAAGTTCTTTTTTATGTAATCGTGACGAATCTGTAATAGACCCTTGTAGCCATGATTAATCAAAGAACTTTTCTTGAACTTTCTTCTGTTTGTGTGAGTTTGTCTTTTCTGCTTGCGTATTTGATCACCTGCACTTTTGTGAAGCTGGGTGGTTAACGAGAGCACCAACCCACGCTTTTGACTCCTGCGCTTTTCATGCTTCTATAAGACCCCCTTCAAAGTTTTCCGAACTTGAGTCAAGCTCAGGATACTTTGAACAGAAGCATGACATGTGTTCTTTATAGGTGAAGTTCCCATCACGTCTACTGCCATGCTGGCATCAGGCTTTGGGCTTTAGCATTAAATGCCTTATGCCGTTGCTTCCTTAAGTTTGATCAGACTCCTCGTTTCCAGGGAACGTTTATTATGACCTTTTTTCTGAACCCATATCGTTTTGAAGGTTTACGAAGCATTTTGTCTTCTTCTATTGACGTGGCCATTCCTATAAGTAGGAATGTTGGGGGGGGGGAGAGAGAACTTTCTTGCTTTCACCTACTCTTTACAGAAGCTGTTGTCAGAGTTTATTTTTTCAAACCCTAACTTTTTCTGACATAACACCCAATAAATCAAAGATTCCGAAGGCCCCTAGGGCGAGTTCCAAGAAGACTCGCGGTGCAGTGGCCAACCCCCATCCGACTGTAATATCTACAAGGGCCAGTGCCCGACCGGCTTTAGAGTCCGCAAGCCCATCTAGAATGTCGATCGTGAGGCGAGCCGAAGAGGCTTCAACGAGCATCAGTCAGGCCAAAAGGAAGCAATTGGCCTCCGAAGCTGTCGCCGTCGAGCAACCTTTCATTGTAGAAGACGAACGACCACCTGTCGCTGGTAAGTGTCCGATTTCTTTGCTGGATTCTTGGCTTGCCGTTGTATATGAGCGTCGACTCTTAGGTGCGTCGTCTCGAAGAAATGCTAACGTTCTATCTTGTCGATGTTCATGGATGTTTGTTTCAAATATGTGCCGACGCCATGTCAATTGACTCGTGCAGTCATTACTTTGTTCATAGTAACACTTAGATGCTTTTAATATTCACACATAGTGTCTCGTACGGAGTACCTGTGTGGTTTGTATATTAGTTTCTGTATGGTGCAGTTTGATAGAGCCTGCGTGGATGCTCCATACGCCGGTCGCCTCAGTATCTTCTTTTCCTGGTGCAGTATTTTTGTTCTTGTTTTTCTGATACCCTTTGTGTAGTTTCCCTATCCCCGTCTCTTTTTCGAAGATTTTTTTTTGCCTTAATAGGCTGCGCCGGAGGCAATGGTGCTGGGGAGGCACTCATCACTTCTACTGCGCAGCTGATTGCCTCAGGTCAACCGAGAGGTCGCCTGGCGATGATTCAAGAACAACGACTCACCTACTTTTGTCATACGAGGTAGGCTGTCTGGCCCATCTGATACTGTTAGGATGCTGAAGCCTCGTTTTCTCTTTGGTGATGAGTTCGTAGTACAAAAATGCCAAACTCTTAGAAATAATCGAGAACTAGTATTTCGAGAACTATGGCTTTTCTTTGTTCGTACCTTTAGTCAACCATCATCTTCCACTTTCTGCCTTCTCCTGTTTATCTGAGGCGCGTCTCATGAAGTTGGATTTAACCCCAAGACGTGAGGGTTTGATGACTGGTCGTATTAAGGAGGAAGGATGCTCCAACTAGAGAGACTTCTTCAAAGGTGTGCCTGACGGTCTACCAACTACACAGCGGGTACTACTTCCTGGTCACCTACCTGATGAGTTTGCGACTGAAGTGCATCCCTACTGTGCCTCTTTATTTGTTAATAGGCTGTTGGCTACTGGCTATACCTATCCAAAGGGTGTCTTCTGCGTCGTCGGTTGGATCTATCCTAACCAGAAGTGGAAGGAGTTTTCCCTTTGGGCAGTGGGGAGGTACAAATAGGACCTGAAAGGTACAGGCCTTCGTCATTGCGTTAAGGCCACTGCGCAAGGGATCGAGGTCAACCATCCTATCTTTTTTGCTTTGCTGGAGTTGTTTAACCATCATACCGGGACGTTCTACACTCCTTGCGTAGAGATGGGCTTGGCTCTCCATGAGATGCATGCTATCTTGAAGTTGCCGTGGGGGGATCACCCCTACAAGGAGTATACTCCTTGTAGTGAGGAGTGTCTCAAGCTAGAGAATACATACCCTGAGATGATGGCAGTCTACAAGGAGTTGTTTTGCCGTTATCAGGTGTGTAAGTGTCAGGGCGAGGCATGAAATCCGCTCTACATCAAGGGTTGGAGGGATTATGTTTTTACGAAGCTTCCATCAATGCCGGGGCAGGCTTACTTCACTGTGCGTCGGGCATATACTGCTGATGAAGTGGATGACATGATGAATAAAGCTGGGGTGTCGGCTCTGTCGGTGGATGCCGAGGGGAAGCCCACCTCCGAATTTCATAATTTCTTTAGCCAAAATCTGACTACGCTGAGTCATAAAGCGGCTTCAGCTGCCTTCCTGATGATATGACTACGGAAGGCCGTGGTTCCAGGATGTTCGAGACCTACTGGTCGGATCAGTCAGGATTTAATTTTTCCTGCTGTGAAGCTCAAATTCAGACACTCTTTGGCCTTGCTACCGGCCATGGTATCTCCTACACGGCCTGCAGAAGTTTTCCCGAAGAATAATCGAGTATGGAGGGAGTGATAAAGAATTCCCGTGGGTCGAGCTCCCCTACCACTATCTGATGGGTTGGTTAGCCTTGCGCCGCCCTGGTCTGATAGCCCCTAATACTCTTTCGGGGTATGAGGCAGGGGATGCGACCTTGCGTAACTACGAAGATACGAAGTGGGTCCATCATGATGTTCCTGCTTGTCGATGGATGTTGGGTCGATTAGGAGACTATGCCATCCACATGGTTTCGTCCACCTTTAATGGTTTTTTTCCCATGAAGTGTTAGTGGATACGAACCTAACTTTTGGGGAGTTCCACTGGTTGCAGTCCATCCGTCCCTCATATCTGGTGTATCAGAACCAAAATCGGGTATACTTGGAGCCTTACCTGCCTAGTCGCTTCGTGCGTCAGTTTGGCTATAGCCAAGTTATGATGGGCAATCCAAGCTCATGTCTTGGTTACTGTAGTGCCCCGCTTCCGATAGGCGACGGACTTTATAATATGCTTGCGCCGAGTCAGATCGGTCGGGAAATTAGATGGCTATCTGACTCGATTGCTGAGCTTGGTAAAAATTATAACACCTTGTGGCATCGATCAAATCGATTTGGACGAATGTTATGAGAATTGATCCAACTAATGGAACGACTTCTGTTGGAATAAGTCCTAGATGCAGCGGGCTGCGTCTCGGTGAGTGAGCACTATATAAGAGTCCCTTCGACGGGACCGGACCGCTATATGGTTTTCTTGGAGTTTTCGTCGCTTGGGATTGGTTTTGATTTGGCTTTGATGAAAGTGCTTTCGCGTCAATTTCATCATGCATTCAAGCATTCGAAACGAAGGAATAAAGAAGAAATTCTGACTAAGTGTTGGTGCCATTGCAGGAGCTCGCGTAACTAAAGCTTGAACGTTGCGAAGCGCTTCGACCCTCAGCACGATCAAAGACTTGGTGGGTGATTCGGCTCTTCTACTCCTTCCCGCAAATGAAACCATGTTTGCCTCGAATTCATTCAAATCGATGATGCCAAGTTAAATGCATGCCAATCCACTAAGATCAAGAACTCGGGAAAAATGCATCGATTTAGAGTAATTTACTGGAAAAATATAAGTTTCACCTCGAACAGAAAATTTTTAAGGTTCTAGTAAAAAGATAGACTATTTCATGTGCTGCAAAATATAATGAAATGTCGATTGTGGCTTGCGATGCTCCGGGGTATTTGGTACCTACGGGATGCCGAATCAGATAGTATGGCTTGGGGGAAAGATGACTTGTGACATGAGTTGTAGAAAGACACTACCAAAATAAGTCATATTACCGACGTAATTTGCGACGTTTTAAGAAAACGTCACAGCGAAAAAAACAATAGCGACGTTTTTATATAACGTCGCAAAGACGTCGTTAATAGCGACGTACAGCGACTAACTGGACGATTTTATACTACGTTAACGTTTTAAAAAGCTCACGTCGTGTATTAGTCGGTAAACGTTGCTAACATAGCGACGTTTACCGACGTCATTGGTACTTCATCGCTAATATCACTTAAACTAGCGACGTTTACCGACGTTTTGTTTGACGTTGCTAAAGTGTGAATATAGGTCAGGTTCGAGTTTTCATTCCCCCCATTATTTCCCCCCAATATTTTCCTTCCCCCCCGACCCCGAGCCGGCTTCCCCCACCCCGTCGACCCCCGTCCGACCGCGCCCTCGGCGACCCCCACCGACCTCGGCGACCCCTCTCCTCTCCCCAACCCTCCCCCTCCCCCCCATCAGCTCCCCGGCCGACCGTCGGTGACCGCCGCGAGCACCGACCCCCTCTCCTCTCCCCGACCTTCGTGACCGCCGCGAGCACCGACCCCGTCCTCCGGAGACCGTCAACCCCCTCTTCCCCTCGTCAATTTGGTAAACCCTAACCCTAACGCCATTTTTATTACTTTTTTTTTCTTTTTTTGCATATTATTCTGATCAATGTAAACCCCCATTGGAGATGGCGTAGTCCTTTAAAATTGGGAAAGAAGATGTAAACTAGGTTTGGGGTTTCGGATGGGGCATGTGGGACTGATGGTTTGGGGTTTCCCTACATAACTCTGATACCTACACTGTTCTGGGAATTTTCAGAGATCAATAGGATAATAAATTGGTTAATTAATGTAATGTATGGTTCACTAAATGATGTGGTTATATGATTACATGTCAGGGCTTGATCTTACCAAGTTGGCTTATGTAAATGCATGTTTGGGTTTGTATTTTGGGGTTCAATTTGGGTTTGCATTACATGGGTTATGCTACTCAACTGAACTGTAAGTTTTATATTAATATTGAAATTAAATGATAAATATAGACTGTGATGTAATGTTAATACTGGGATTGATTTGTGGGTTTTAGTTTGTTTAGATATTGTTCACAGTTATGTAGATGTTAAGTTTATTTCATATCTTACATGTTCAAAACTGTCATGATATGAATATATGCAATAACTGAGAAATGAGATGAACTTGAGATATAATGTATAACTAAGATTGTTTTTGAACATTAACCTGAGATTAACTGAACATGAAACCTGAGAATGCATACATGACTGAACTTGATTTTCCTTTCCTTCATGCATATAACTTGAGATTTATATGAACTGTTAAACTTGGAAATGAATGTATGAACTCTTCTTCTTTTACCTTTTTCCTCTCGTAAATCTGAAAACACTTGTTAAATCTGAGATTGAATCTCATTAGACTGACTTGGGTTAGATGTCTAAACCTGGGGTTAACACTCTCCTCACCTGCTGTACATTTTTGAGATACTGCCATGTATGGACTGAACTTTGACATGGTGAACACCCACACACCTAGCCACCACTCTTGTTCCTACACTTGATGTCTGCTCACACCATATCACACACACACACAGTTGACCTTCCCCCTCTCTATACATATGTATATGTATATGAATGTATGTAATGTAGAGATTTTAACTCAAGTATGTATACATGCCTATGAAGATGAAAATGTATGAAATGCCGTTCGGGAACGGAGTTTCGGAGATCATAAAGAAAACTTTTTTTTTGGTGGACTTGGGGACCTAACCGGTGGCGCGGCAGCCGATCGCTGCAGCCACTGGTCGTGGTTCGGCTTGGCTTGGCTTGGCCAATCATAAGTTTAGGAAGGAATGTTTGAGGGCTTTTGTTGTTCTTTTACTTAGTAATGCGCACAAACACGCGAAACAAAAGTTAGTCATGTGTACATATACTGCGGAAAGTGTAGACCGCATGAACTAACAAACGAGAATTTGGGGATCAAAGTTGTAACAAGTAAAGTTGTGTTTTGGATATGTTATATTCTTGTTAAGCTCTTTGTGCACAAAGCAAGCTATAATGAATGCAGAACATCTCTCGAGTTTACGACTCTTGTATGCTCTATACTTGAGGACGAACTCGATATTTGTTCTGTATTCTCTATTTATAGCTTGCTTTGTGAACAAAGAGCTTGCAAGAGTTCTTTTTCCAAAGCACAACTTGACTTGTTCCAGCTTTGAGACCCTTATTTTCGTGCGTCAGTTTATGTCGGTCTTCACTTTCCCCAGTAACTTCCTCCAATTAACTCTATTCCTCGGTTGACCTACTATTTCAAAGCTTTGACACTTGCATATCATTTACTACCTTGATGTATCTACCTTACAGAATTATGGAGCTGAATTACTATCTGCGGAATCGTACTTGGATGTACAACCGTCATCCTGATGACATGTGCGGTGTGCGGGATGAATTCATAGAGGGTGTACACCAGTTCCTGCAGTTTGCCAAGGCGTTCCCTCAGTACATGGACGGTACCAAAATTAAGTGTCCGTGTGTGAGATGTCGCAACTTGAAATATCATCCTGAAGTGGATGTCACGTATCATTTGTACTCGAAGGGTTTCACGCCGAATTACTATCAGTGGAGCGAGCACGGAGAACTTGTGTCTTTAGCATCGGAGTACGAGCCTTATGTGGATGTCCACAACAACGCTCCTTACGAAGATGGGTTGGTGAACATGGTTTTTGACGCGGCCGGGCCTAGTTTCGATCCGGATGATCATGATGCACCTGAGGAGGCACCGAACCCCGATGCTGCACAGTTCGTGGAGTTGCTGGAGAATGCAAGGACTCCATTATATCCTGGTTGTGAGGATCATTCACCGTTGGAGGTGGTTACAAGATTGTTGAGCATCAAGTCAGATTTTAACATGTCGCAAGATTCCTACAACCGTATTATGGAGTTGCTTATAGAAATATTGCCTGAGGGTGCGAAGTTGCCTAAAGACTTCTACCGGTCTATGAAGATGGTTAGATCGCTCTGGATGGGATACGAAAAAATTGATGCCTGTCGTAACGGGTGCATGTTGTACTACAAAGACGACAAGGATGAAGACGCCTACAGATTTTGTGGTGTCGATCGCTACAAGGCCTGTGGTAGAGGAAAGTCTGTCGGTGCCAGAAAGCCTACCTCTTCGATGCACTACTTGCCGTTGACGCCGCGTTTGCAGCGGTTGTTTATGGTGAAGGAAACTGCAGAAAACATGAGTTGGCATAAGCGGGAACATACCGAAGGAGTGTTGGATCATCCATCTGATGGAGAAGCATGGAAGCACTTTGATCGAGAGTATCCAGATTTTGCTTCTGATCCGCGTAATGTCAGATTGGGTCTCTGCTCCGACGGTTTTACCCCATTCGGACTTTCGAGATCCCAGTATTCGTGTTGGCCTGTGATTGTCACCCCGTACAATCTACCGCCTTGGATGTGCATGAAGACTCCATATATGTTCCTCACCGTTATTATCCCAGGCCCGAACAATCCGAAAAGGAACATCGATGTTTATTTACAGCCATTGATTGATGAGTTGAATCAGCTGTGGGAAGTAGGTTACAACACGTACGATGTATCTAGAAAACAAAATTTCCAGATGCGGAAAGCACTTATGTGGACCATCAACGACTTTCCGGCCTATGGAATGTTATCTGGATGGAGCACGCATGGTCGTCTTTTATGTCCGTGTTGCATGGACAGCACTAAGGCTTTCCGTTTGAAACACAGAGGCAAACCGTGCTTCTTCGATTGTCATCGACAATTCCTGTCGAAGGATCATCCGTACCGGAGGAACAGGAATGCTTTTCGTGCTGGCGTTGTGGAGAAGGATGATCCACCGCCAAGGTGGTGCGGAGCCATGATATGGGAGGAGGTTAGAGATTTTCCAAGTGCTATTGAGCAGCCTGCTACGGGCTACAAGTGTGACAGATTTGGTCGCACTCATAACTGGACGAAGAGGAGTATATTCTGGAATCTGCCATACTGGAGCACCAATCTGATTAGAGATAACCTTGATGTCATGCATATCAAGAAGAATGTGTTTGACAACATAATTAATACTATAATGGACGTAAAGGGGAAGACGAAAGACAATCCTAAGGCTAGATTGGACTTGAAAGAAATATGTAGACGTCCTGTATTGCATTTGATAGAGGACGGGAATGGGAAGTTGAAGCAGCCTAAGGCAATTTTCTCACTGGAGAAGGAGGATAAAGTGAGGCTTTGTAGGTGGATTCAAGGTCTGAAATTTCCAGATGGGTATGTTTCGAACTTGAGAAGATGCGTCGACCTCAAGGAGAACAAACTGACAGGTATGAAGAGCCATGATTGTCACGTATTCATGGAGCGGTTAATTCCGATTGCATTTCGGGAATTCTTACCGCAGGCAGTTTGGGATCCATTAACGGAGCTTAGCATATTCTTCAGGGACCTTTGTTCTAAGAAATTGCTCGTTGATCGTCTAGAAAAGCAAGAGAAGGACATTGCGGTAACACTGTGCAAGCTAGAGAGGGTGTTTCCTCCTGGATTCTTCGACTCTATGGAGCATTTGCCGATTCATCTTTCCTACGAGGCACGTGTTGGTGGACCCGTCGAATATCGATGGATGTACCCGTTCGAGCGACATTTGAATCACCTAAAAAGAAAGGTGAAAAATAAGGCTCGGGTCGAGGGTTCTATTTGTGAAGCCTATATTCTCGAGGAGATTACAAATTTCTGCTCCTCCTATTTCAAACCTCATGTTGCTACGAATAGAACGAGGGCTCCGAGAAACGACGACGGATATCAAGAATTTAATGATGGAATACTGAAAGTATTCAATGCGTCCGGAAAGCCTTCGGGAAAAATGAAGAAGAGATATTTGAATGACGAAGAGCTAAGGGCTGTTCAGTTGTATGTATTACTCAATTGCGACGAGGATGAAGTGGAGAAGCTAGAGGGGTAAGTAAGGAATGATGAGTTTACGTCATCTCAATGTAATAGTATAAGCAAATATTATTGTACTAACCGGCGGTTGCTTCGTTGTTTTCCAGCACATATAATGATGAGTTGAGGCTGGTTAGACCCTACCTAACAGACGAAGCATTAGAACAAGAAATGAGACGTCATTTTCCTTCTTGGTTGAGCGAATATGTAAGCAGCTCGTTAATATTTACTGGCCTCTTCTAATGCAACTGCGCAATAAATAACTTATTATCTCTTCTTTGATATTCAGGTCGATCGTCTAATTTCACCCGAGATTGAATTAATTAGAACTCTTGCCAAGGGACCAATTACTTTTGTTAAAACATGGCCAAGTTACTGTGTCAATGGCTTTCGGTTCAAGTCGACAAATGCTCCGATCAGACAGCTTCCTGGATATTGATTCCACGAAGAACAGTTGTTTGTGTATCAAGTCTTCGAACTACAAAGACGTCGATCCAGGAAATGATTTCTTTGGCATCTTGCGAGAGATTGTGGAATTGTCATATAATTATGGCAGAGAACCTGCAAAGATCGTGTTGTTCAAGTGTGAATGGTTCGATCCGATTGAAAATCAAGGCTGGAAAATTGACAAGCATGGTCTTGTGGATATAAACTACAAGCGTAGATATCAAGGCTATGAACCGTTTGTCCTAGCAACTCAGGCTCAGCTCGTGTACTTCACAGCTTATCCGAAACGGGGAGCAACGAAGTCTGACTGGTGGGCAGTATGCAAGACTAAAGCTAGAGATACTTTTGATGTTGACGAAAAAGCTTACCAGGAGGACGAGCTACCTCCTGTAACCAATATTGTCGATGTGGACTCCACGGAAGTTATGCATTACACGATACATAATGTAGAAGATGTAGAATTATCCGAAGAGGAAGACGAAGCCGACGAAGGTGAAGATGAAAGTGAAGATGAGGAGGAAGAGGAAGATGAGGTCGAGGAAGACGAACAAGATGATTATTCTGAAGATGATTGAGAGAAATGTACTTATCTGGACTTAGATGTTTCTTGTAGAATGTATCATCATATGTTGTCTTGGTAATTATCTTGTCTTTGTTGTACTTTCATATTTTTAGTCTCTATTATTAATTTGTTGTATTATCCTATGTTGTTATCAGGTATGGCAGGTCGTCGCGGAACGTACCGACCAGGAGGATGGCGAGGTCATGATCCTCCTACAGGTACTGGTAGAGGACGGGATTTTCCTTTGGTACCTCCTACTGGTACCGGCTCTGGATCCTCGTCGCCGATTAATCCGTCGTATCGGCCAGTAGCTGGGCCTCCTGGGACGATGCCACATGGATTGTCTCCTGGGACGAGTAGTTCCAGGCCTAATAAGAGTGCTCGCCCGTCTAGCGTTCCTACTGCTGATACGACGATGGAGACGACCGATGAGCAGATGGAGGAGGCTACGCCGACGGCCGACCAGCATCATGAAGATGATGTGTGCGCACCTCCGGAGGAGGGGAGGACGGAGATCTGGGCTGACGGTACAAAGTAGGTATTTTGGTTTATGATTTTTTTTCTGTTTTTATCATAAATTAACTTTTTTCATGAATATAATATGTCTGTATAGATATCGTCCTCCAGGGGTACAGAGACGCCTAGGCGATATGCTGAGGCATAATTATGGTGGTCCCTGGATTAACTACTCTGATGCCCCAGACGAAAGGAAGAACTACTGGTTTACGCGCTTCAAGGTTAAAATAGATTTGCTTTTAACATGAATCATTTAATTTATGCATATTATATATAACTGATAAATATTTGGTTTCGTACTGTTCTAGGATATGTTTTACTATCTACCGTACCGGGCCGAGCTGATCGAGGGGATGTTTCCTTCCGTCGCTGCTAAGCTGATCCACGACTCTATTAATGATCAGAAGGAACGTGATCGTGCCGGAAAGCCGATCAAAGATTGGATCACCCCTGATCAGTGGAATGCGATGAAGGCTCGATTCAACGAGCCAAGGTACAAGGAGAAGTCGGAGAGGGCCAAGGCGGCTAGGCAACATGCCTCGAAGTGGTACGGTGGGTCGATTTCGATGACGGAACATTTCCGTCGTCTGGTATGTCTTTCTCTTTTAGAAATATTATTTTAATGCAAATACGATAAATTATTACTAAGATAATATATTTAATTACAGGTAAGGAAGGTCGGTAACGCCGACATGGTGACCGTCTTCCTGGCCACCCATCGGAAGGGCGGAGTCCTTATTGACGAGAGGGCCGAGCAGACCTATGTAAGTATTACAATACGTTATCTTAATTTAATACTTCGTGTCAATTTTAATATAACTTAGAAAATATGATGCAAATAAATATTCATGTAGTTAGTAATAATAAGTATATTAATTAGAAATTAGAAATCATAGAGTACTATCCATACTTTCTAGGCCGAGTATCAGAGGCTGCGGGAACGGGCGGCTGCTAGTGCACCTGATGCAGGAGTGGCCGGTACTTCCTCGCAGCCCACTAAAGCTCCGTCGGCGGACGAGCTGTGGATGACCGCCGCTGGTGGCCTCCATAGGGGTACGTACTACGGTACGGGATCCTATGGCGCCCTAGTTGCGACCCAGTCCTCTAGGGCATCTCCCGCTAGTGTGCATGGTCCACAGCCGTCCCAGGAGTCTGCCCGAGTCCACCAGATGATGGAGTCTCTCCGTGACGACCTGCTACGACAGATCGAGGAGCAGTCTCAGCACCCTACGGACGATTTTGCACTGATAGCACGATTGGATGCGCTCGACCGCGGCATTATGGGGCTCGTGGAGACGACTGAGAGGACAGAGCGCACCGTTGGAGGGTTAGAGCGTACGGTGACGGAGCTGCAGACAGGACAGGTGACCATGGCCGAGAGGCTGAGATTGGCGCAGGATTCGATGGTCCAGAGCAGTGATAGAATGTTATCTATCGTGGATTCATACCACCAGTGACTTACAGCGTTGGAGCATACTAGTACTCCGGGTGCGCCTTCATCGTCGTCGACTCCGCCGCCTCCACCGCCTTCTTCTTCGACACCGACTCCACCGACGTCACAGCCTGGCGCTCCATCTGTATCGATTTCACTTGCGGAGTATGAGAAGTTGTTATCCCTTCGTTGCGGCGTTGCCCCTCCTGCACCAGATCACTAGTAGTCCTAGTTAGGACTTTTGTTTGTGTTTGTATCATCATATGTTTGTGACTTATGATTGGATGTTTGGATTGGATGTTAATTGTGTTTGTATCGATTTCACTTGTGTAGACTTGGATGTTTAGTTTGCAGTTTTTTGAATGCGCTATAATGAGAATGTTAACTTTCAGTATATTCCAGTTTCTTAAACAACTTTTGATAAATAAATTAACTTAGATTAAAGCTATATGTGTAGCATCTTGAATTGTGAGTGGGGGTTTGAATGCGCTGTGATTTGGAATTGTGAGTGGGGATTTGAATGTGTACCTATATGTGTAGCATCTTGAATTGTGAGTGGTAATTTAGAATCTGTGTTTTATTTTTTTTATTTTTTTGCAATTTTAGCGACGTTTAGCGACGCTTACTGACGTTTATCGACGTCATTTTTCGACGTTTACCGACGACTAGCTGCAAAAAATACAAGCTACCGATGTTTTTCCGACGTTTACCGACGACTAACTGCAAAAAAATGTACAGACCTCCGACGTTTTTCCGATGTTTATCGACGACTAACTGCAAAAAAAATGTACAGACCTTTGACATTTTTTCGACGTTTACCGACGACTAGCTGCAAAAAAATGTACAGGCCTCCGACGTTTAAGGACGTCGGAGAACGTCGATGAACGTCGGTGAGTGTCGGTATTATCCAGGACGTTTACCGACGTCTAGCGACTACATACACGTCGCTAACGTACCGATGAAACGACGGTAGACGTCGGTAATGATTCCAGGACATGCACCGACGTGTAGCGACTACATACACGTCGCTAATGTACCGACGACACGATGGCAGACGTCGAGAACTCACCGACGTACAAATACGTCGCTGGATGTCGGTAGTTGCGACGTTCAGCGACGTTTTTGTAATCAGCAACTAAGGAAACGGCGACAAAGCTTAAACGTCGGTAATTGCGTCGGTGCTTACAATTAGCGACGTATTTTCTTGTTTTAGCGATATTTTTGGGCGTCACTAAAACGACTTATTTTGGTAGTGAGATGATAATGCTGTTTAATACTGTCCATGCTATGCAAATTGTTTTCATATCATAAACTGTTCATTCATTGGCATGGTCATGGGCAACTTGTATACAAGGGTTTCCTCGAACGATATCCGGGGCATCAAAAATTGAATCGACCTGGAGGGAATTTAAGATTTCGTGCTTGGTACGAGGCATTACGGGAACCTTTAGATGGGCTTGCAACCTGTCTAAAGGATGCGTCGTAATACCGTTGGAAAATAGTCCCTCGTGGTGAATAACACCAATGACCGAATATCATATAGTTGCATGCTTACCTATTGTCTTATGCAGGTGGTAAGTTATATCTCTGTTTCAATACAGGGACGACCGTGGTAAGAAATGTGATAAACTGCTATATTTCACTGTATGCTTTAAACTCTTCAGGAGGCAATTCGTTATGAACTGAATTCATCTAGTTCTAAATAGTAAGACAACTTCGATGCATGCCTACCTTAATAATCAGAGTCGGTTTAGATGAGTGGTTCATTTCATCCACTAGCAAGTGTCCTAATCCCCAATTCCCCAATCCCTTCAGGTGACGAGAACTCGGGGAACGGACAACGCTAAGCCGAAGCTGAAGTTCGGGAAGGCGCTCTGATAACCTTCATATTTTGAAGTATTTTGAAGCAAATTCATTGAAGGCTTTCCATGTATAAAAGGGCGATGTATAGAACGATAAGTGTCAGTTCAGGCAGCTTGTCGGGTATTTCTTTTTTGTTTTCAATCAACGTAAGCCGCAACGGCATATCCAATGTAAATACAACTTGTACTTCATTGCAAGCTATGAATGAAAAAGCATATTTCCATCTTCCTATTTTGCGTGTTCAATTACTCTGTGATTTATGAAGTTTCAACTTGATGTCAAAAATGAATGTGTCAAATGCAAACGTTCTTGCCTCGTACGAGTGCAGCACCAGACTCGTGCGGCATCACGCCTTAGCGAGGACGATCGATTCGGCAAATCGATCAAGGACGAACGGTTTGTCGACTCGGGGCGTGACAGTTACGGGGGAAGCCTTTTGGATGGCGCCAGGTCCTGGCGTTATTACAATGACGGTCATACCGGTGCGGAATTTACCATTCCCCCGATGCATGGGGAGATGTATCTATTGTATTCTGCTGCGAGGTTTTACTGCATCGCGAATAACTTTTCGTCGGAGTATGACCGTCAGCGGAGCTTGCTCGAGGGGACAAAGTTTGAGATAACTCGATCGTCTTCGCTGCGTCCTCAGGGGCTTGCCTCTTCGGGGAGCAGGACCACAGATGGTTCCAACTCATTACGGGAAGGGAGAGAGGAGGAAATGCTCTTGAGCAACCCCTGAAAGCGTTCAGTTTTTTTTGGGGCGAGCTCTCCTCCTAATAAGAGGGCCAGAATAGCTTTTGCGCACCTACGGGGTGCATCGTCCCGACAATCTTCCTTAGAGCCGAATGCCCCTGTTGTTGGGTCTTCTTCAGGGGTAAGTCCTGGTGTTCCCTTTTTCAAAGTTTTGCATGTTCTTTGTACCTTATCATTGCTTGATTAATGCAGGCAGGGCCCTCGTAGTCAGAGAGGCTCAGGGATCTTTCTGAAGAGCCTGTGCCAGATGTATCCCGAGCCGTCGGGACCGAGGAGGGATTACGACTGCTGCTCGTTCTGACCCGGGGGGTGTCTCTCCTCCCGCTCCCTTCGAGTATGAGGCTCGGGGCTCCTTCGAGCCATTGGCTATGTCTCCACAGAAAGTTGTTGTGGTGCCGACTGGAGGGTTACTTACGATCGGTGTAGTGCCAACCGGAGGGGAGATATCAGAATCTGCTCCAATGGAAGGCTAGAAAAATATGGAAGCTGAAGCTTTTACCCAAGGTCATGTCCTTGCGCCTCTTTCTCATTTTGAAGATGACTCTGTTGTACAGAACGAGGAGGGAGACCGTCTGGTGGAGGGGCCATCCTTGATGCCTCTCGGGGATCCGTCTCTGCATCCGACCGGGAGCTCTTTGGAAGGGCCGACTAAAAAAGTGGTTGAAGCATTGACTGGTCAGGCCGTCGAGGGGCCAACCATTGAACTGTTTGCCGACGAGGTCATTCGAGGAACCGCCGGGGAGGCCATTAAAGAATTTGGTGATCTGATCCTTAGGGAGCCGACCGAGGAGACCCCGGTGAGACCAGCCGATGCGGCTGTCGATGGGTAAATGACTGAAGTCCTAGGTGGGGTGGCCACCAGGATGGTGGTTAATGATACCGCTGCTGATGAGCTTGTCAGTATCATTATAGCAGAACTAGTCGGGGGTATGGTCAATGAATCGGCTGATGAAACACCGGCCATGGAGCTCACCGAAGTGTCGGTCCTGGATACGAGAATGGTGGAATAACCGGCTGTGCCTTCCATGCCATTGGGTGCCACCCATGGCTTCTCCTATTCCGGTTTTGATATCCGGACAAAGTTCAGAAATTGCTGCTGTCCTAGGGCCTTAGGTCGCGGCTTCCCTTATGACCTCGATGAGTTTAGCGGACCATGAGTATTACTTGGATCTCCTCTTGGCACCATCCATCACACTCTATTGTATGGTTTGGGGGGCATCTTACAGAACAATCAATCACTCGGACATGCCTGCCCTATAGTTGATGGCCAACTGTTGCTTCTGCCGTTATCCTGAATGTAAGGCGAAGGCGGATGCAATAGCTGACCTGATGGCTGAGTTGGAAGCTACCATTTTGGAGTTGGAGAATCTTGAACACTACGTATGTCTCGAATCTGATTGTAAAAGAGTTGGAGAAAATAGCTTTTGAAGTTTCCCAGCATGAACAACGACATCAGGATTTGCGTAACCGTCTTGCGGCGATCGAGGTTGCAATCAGAGAGGCGATCGATGCTAACAAGGATTGAGTCCATCATCGTGCAGCCATAGAGGAGTAATACAGGGTCCTCCGAAAGTAGATCAGGAAGTTGAAGGAGTCTATAGCACTTGCTGAGAGTATCTTGGAGAAGCCTGAGGCTCAGAAGGAGGTTCTTCGCCAACGTTCTGAGGCTTTGGCTCAGGAGAAGGAGGATATCGGCAATCGTCAGGCCGAGTTGGACCTTGCATGTCAAGCCCTATCTTCTGTTAAAGATGAAGCTGCTCGATGTTAGGAGGCTGAGCGCAAGGTCCAAGTATTAGTCGACGCCCAGAAGGCTCGTTTGAGGTGTCAGCTAGAAGAGCTTGGGGACCAATTTTCTCAATTCTGACTTCTTTCTTTATTTTTATCTCTCAGTTTATAAGAGATTATTTTTGTAACAAGAAACCTATCTCATTTATATATGAAATTTTTTGCTTTCTTTCCCTGTTTGTCTTCATGGTTGTGAATCTTGTACAAAGATAAGACCTCCCGCAGAGGGGATAACTCTATTGGGGACAGGATATTTACTCAGAGGTGATATGGACATGGTAAACACAAAATTTTTATAGAGAAACTTTATTTACTCAGAGGTAGTATAGACATGGCAAGGATAGATTCTACGGGGGTATAGAACGACTCAGAGGTAATATGGACGTAAGGGGTTCTATAAAATGACAATCACAAGGGATCGTAATGGAAAGTGTGTCTACTCAGAGGTAGTATGGACATGGCCGACATCCTTTACTAGAATAACAGTTCAGAGGTAATATGGACGTAAAATATTTTCTAGCGAATTATGACAACTCGGAGATCACAAAAAGGCACTACCAAAATAAGTCATATTACCGACGTAATTTGCGACATTTTCTGAAAACATCGCAGATAAAAAATAATTTAGCGACATTTTTTAATGACGTCGCAAGACGTTACTACTAGCGACGTTCAGCGTCGTTCAGTGTCGTATTGTAACTACGTTTGCGTATTGAAAAACTCACATCGTCGATATGTCGGTGGTAATATGGACATGGTAGACACGGTATAGAATAATAATTCAGAGGTAATATGGACATGAATTGTCTTCTAGATAGTCATGACGTCACGAGGTCATCATGGAAGAGGCGACTAGTCAGAGGTAATATGAACATGGTAGACGCGCTCTAGGGTATACGGAAACAATCCAAAGGTAATATTTACGTGGAAAGCTTTTGTCTACTGGGAGTAATATATGAGGGATGCAATAAGTTTACCAGGATCAGTGAGCACCCACAGGGATGTGGAGCTTCTGCTGGTATTGCTTGACTTCATACATAGTATTTCTTCAGGAACTTGTCATTGATTTGCATCATGAGCAAGTCACCATTAGGTTTGGCCAGTCGGTAAGCGCCGTTGGGATATACCATCTCTGTGACGAACGATCCTTTCCACTTGGGCTCAAACTTCCCTGCCATTTTGTGAGTCATCACCATCGATCTTCGAACTGCTAAGACGAGGTCGCCCACTTGAAATGTTCTTTCTTGGACCTTTTTGTTGAAGGCCCCAGAAATACGAGCTTGGTAAAGCTCGATTCTCTATTGTGCTAGTAGGAATTTTTCGTCTAATATGTCTAACTCTTGAGCCGTCGGCGCTGGTTGTCTTCGTCAGTCAGCTGGTTGGTGATAGCTACCCGTAAGGACAGGATTTGGATCTTCAGGGGAGTACTGCTTCGCTCTCATAGACCAGGAAGAATGGTGTATTGCCTGTGGGTGTCTGTATGGTCGTACGGTAAGCCCATAGGCACTCGCCCAACTTCTCATTCCAGTCACATTTATTGGAAGAAACGACCTTCTTGAGTAGTTTGACGATGGTTTTGTTAAAGGCCTCGGCTAGTCCATTGATTCCATTTATTTTTGAGTATTGTCTAGAATCAACACTAGAATCATCACAATGATCATTACAAGAACCACCCTACTATAATTATTGATTAGAATCACACTTGATTTACATTGTACCACCTGGACTCATATCACATTATTCTAGTTCAGCTAGTTTTTTTACAGTCTCATTGACATAATATTTAATTTTCCTGTATTTACTTTCCTTATTCTATTTGTTTCTCTATTGTTCATTGCCATGTTCATCAATAAACAGTCTCTAACTGCTTATAGTTTTTGGTATTTACTTGGATTTTCTTGACGAGATGTGTTCGTTCCTTTCCTGATTGGATCATTGATAAATATTACAGATAATAGCCCTGAGGACACATGCCCAACTTGCTATGGACCTGGAAAGGAATTAGCTACCTTTGGCCCCGACTCTCAGGAGTGATCGGGAGACTAGTTTAGTAGACTGTTTTAGATTTCATTACTAGAATTTGAATTATAATAATTTGAGATTTGACTTGCTTTGAGTTGTTTTTGAGATATTATCATATAGTAGTTTTTAATTATTTCATTTAGTCATAGAATTCTGTCAATCCTATCGTGCTTAGACTGTGATTGAGTTATATTATTTCTATACTTGTCCTTCATTCGGAGATAAGATTTAAGACAAGTACATTATATAACTGCATGAGTTGTTTTAGATAGTGACCTAGTACAGCATTCTACCACCGATACCGCGACGTAGGCTGGGCGTTGTTACGCACTTGTACCTTTATATTGTGTGCAGGTCATGACACATTTTTAGTGGTAGCCCAAGCAGGTCGAGATTCGTATTAGTACGATATCGTGGTAGTACGGTGACTTAGTTGTACTTCTATGAGCCTACGATAGGAATTAAGCAATAGGCTAGCGGAGCGGTACTCAATCACAGTTAAGAAAAATTCTGATCAAATTCTTGCCATCTACATCTTCTTGCTGATAATTGCCTTCCTTGAAATTAGCTGTCATCCTTTGATTATATCACTTCTTTCTCAGTAATTGATTCATTGTTTGATCTATCTCGAGGATGGTGCAGACACGATCTCACCGCTCCATAGCAGCAGACACCACTAAGAGGTCTGCCACCTCTCGCCCGATTCCACAGGACTTTGAGACCATAGCACCTCCCATTCCTGCTCATATAGGAGCGTCTGCAGCTTTTAGGGGTGCTCTTCCACCTGTTCAGAGGACTACCTCGACGAATCTAGGTGTAGCTCAGCCGCCACCACCTCCGGCACCAGTTGACACAGCTCAACTTTTTGTGCTCTTCTAAGAGATGATGGAGGCTTAGCGGTGCCAGTAGAAATATATGAGGCTGGGCATCGACAATGCCCATTAGCTAGCCATGGTAGCTGTGGAGAAGGTGACTGCCTAGCCGCAGAGAGGTCAGATACAGCAGTACCAGCTGAGGACCCCGAGCATTCAGGACTTTAAGAAGATGCAGCCGTAAGACTTCAAGGATACTGAGGGTATCCTATATGTCGACGACTGGATCGAGCATATAGAAGTGTCAACCCCACTTTTCTAAAATAAGGGTAATTTTGAACTTTTGTAAAATTTGTCTTTTAATAATGGGATTTAAATCATGTTAGTGATTTTTGCTAATTTTTAATTAGATTAATTCTATTTAAATTAGTAAATATTGATTTTGTTATTTTGCTAGTATAACCTTAGAGCTACATGGCCTAGAGACTAATTATGACCAAGGAGGCCAACCCCATGTGATTAGAATAGCTAATTAGCACTTTTTAGGCTAAGGGTATTTTGGTCATTTTTTATTTTTGTATATTTTTGAATTATTTATTTATTAATAATATTGTTTGGGGATTATTTAAGTCGGGTTCGAATTTCATCTCATCCCGACTTGTATCGGGGACCCGGGGTAGCTTAGACTCTAGTTGGACCCACTCATTAGTTAGCCATGGCCCACCAATCTCACCATTAGGTTAGAAGAGATTAGTCATATCCCACTTGATTAGTTAAACCTATTTAGAATATTTTAGTTGACACTTTTAGCCCCAAAAACCTAACCTAACTTAAGTGGAACCTATTAGAACTTGAGGAGGGGCAAATATGTAATTATTAAAGGGGGATAATAGCCATGTAGAGAGAGGATGAGTCATTGAATATTTGTTCCCATCCACCATTTTCTTCTCTTGAGTTCTTCCCCAAATTTGAGAAAAGCCTCCATTGATTTCACCCCCAAATCAATCCATTCTTCCACCCAATCTTCTTCATTTCTTCTCTACTCTAGCAAGAGGAGGTGCTATCCAAGTTTGAGAGAAGTTTGCCAAAGGAAGTGTCCATTTGGAGTCTCTTCGTGTCGGAGCCGTATCGGGAAGAGATTCATTGGGATCCATCTCCCAATAGGTTAAATCTATCCTCTATTTCAATCCTACATGCATATAGGATCATTTTGAACCCATAGGAATCACCCCCATGGTTTTGTCTCCATTTGTGTCCATTTTGTGTCCATTTGGAGACTTTTAGGTGTGTCCTTGTTGTGCTTTGTGTCCATGTGAGAAACCCTCAATTTTGGACACACTTTATATTTGATATATTGTGTGAATGATTTATTTCCTAATTAATCTCAGATTTTTATATGTAGAGATGTGTTCTTGAGTATTTTACATTTCATTCATGTATCCATTATAGATGTGTTCATGTTACATATATATATATATATATATATATAAAAAAATATATATATATATATATATATATATATATATATATATATATATATATATATATATATATATATATATATATATATATATATATATATATATATATATTGTAATGAGAATGTATCTATATTTATATATGTAATAAATGGTTCATGATGATTATATAATCAAGTTTGTGAGTGTGGTTCCTCATATTATTATTGTTATTATTGTTGTGGTTAATTAGGATATATGTTTGTGCATTCTTTTGGCTCAAACTATCTAAATCCGTCATGATTTTTGTCCACGTTTTTAATTTCAGCCCTAACTTAGAAATGTCATAACTTCTAGCTCAAAGCTCGGTTTAATCTCCCGTTTTTTAAAAGAAGCGTATTGAAGTTAGCTTTCCAAAAACATGTATTAATAGGTCTAATTCATTTGGTAACTTTCTGGAGAATTATTTGAGTGTCAGCTGTACGAAAGACAAACGCGTTCTCGGTGTTTTCGCGATTCCGGGAGTTTCCGAAAACGAAAATGCGATACGTTTGAAGTTTCGGAAAGCTAACACATAGATCTATAACATACTTTAATCCTAGAATTTAATTCATGCTGAGTTGGTACAGTATTGATTATTAGTAGGAGTTACTATTCGGCATATGCATTTTGTGCACCCTTGTGTGTGATATAATGCTATAATTGATTTTAACCCATGTTAATGTATATACATTATTTAACTAAATAGACAATGCAAGCATGAGTAAATAGTTAAATAAATGATGTATGAGGTGTAAGTATCCTATCTAATGTAAGCATGTATAAGTATGGCTTGTAATGAATATGTAGGTTCCATAGTATGTAATGTATGGTGCATATAGTAGTGCAAGATAATAAATGAATGAATGTAAGCATGAATGTAATGTAATAATAGATGGAATGTATGCAATATACAAGTTAATGAGATATAATGTTCTATGTTAACACAAATCCTATATTACCTCATGTACCCCCTTACACTATGTTGACACTATCACACTTGACACTTTGTTCACCTACACTTTGACACTCCTTGATATGTATACACTATATATGCCCATTTAACCCTCACTTGCCCTTTGCCATGTTCACATACACACACATAGCCTCTTAAATAAGTATTTATGAATATAGTTAACTTAGCTATGTATGTATATTATATATATGTTAGCATATTGTATTGTAATATATAAGTTTATATAGCCATTTGAAATGCCATGATTATAGACCTAATGTTGAATACCAATATATGTATGTGTATATATGTGTAGACATGTATAGCTTAAAGTAGTAGATTACCTAGTGTATATCTAATGTGAATTCTTGTCTATTTGAGTATTGAATATTTGTATGCTATATAGAGTTGGGTGTATGTTGGCTTGTATAGCCTTGTATTGATGTGTGCTTGCTAGGATAGTCTTGGTTAGGCCTAGTAAGACTTGCTGGGTTAGGATGTGACCTAGTTTGACTTGGACTTACTTGATTAGTTTTCCTTTCATATCATGACTTGATTAGTTTTCCTTTCATATTTAAGCCCTGTTTGACCTATGGTATCTCATATTTAGGTCTGTGATCACACTGAACATATGTTCACCGTATCGGTTCAGGACCACAGGCGAGTACATTCTCTGATAATATTTTTGTTTTATGATATCGTCTATGTTTCTTGTATTTAGTGTAGATATCCTTGTTCTCTTGACACATGGTTCACACGGATTGGTATTTGTCCGGATCCCGTCATAAGATGTTATTCCTCTTATATATGGTATACACTGTGCAAGTCTTCTTTGTTCATTGTTCATTGTATAGATACGATACCTACGAAGGTTAGCTACCTCTTCAGAGAATACGTGTCATAACGTGTCATAACTGGATCTACTATACTAGTCAGGGATGGGGGTGCTAGCGTAGATATGTGATCAATATCCCACTGTATCAGCATTGTATCAAGTATTGTATCAAGTATTGAGCATTGTATAGTGTTAATTATACACTCACGTATGATTAACCAGGCCAAATATTGTATCAAGTTCCTAAGCCGATCACATGTTGAAACTAGTGCTAAAAACTCACATAGATAGTAGTTTCAGATTTTACGTACATGATATACACTGTTCTCGTACCCTTACTTCTCATTTACAGTTTTGATATACCCTACCATGATGCATGTACGCTCTACTTTATCTTGTATATTCTCTCTATTTACTGCTACATTTTCAATATCGTCTAACTAGAACTGTTATTTGAGTTTGTGCTCGTTCCTGTCCTGACTGGACCTGTTGAAAATATTACAGATGCCGATGAGAAGGTTTGCGATACCTACTACGGTCCCCATGACGTAGTTGGCATTGATTTGGAGACCCTGGTACAGCAGGGGTTAGCTCCAGCCATTGGGCCTTCGAGTAGTTTAGCTAGTTTAGTTGGTACTGGACTTTGTCTCCAGATTACACTTTTGGCTTATTATTATTTCAGTGTTTGTATTTGAGATTGTTGACTCTGAGTTTGGATTTGTGTTATTCTGAGTTGGACTTTCAGGATGATATTTTCATATCTTGTTGTCTTTATCTTTCGGTATCATATATCCTTCTTAGAGTTTGTGATTGAGTATATTATATTGTCATTGCTTGTCCTCCGTTCGGAGTTGACCATTCTCGACAGGTCTTTGATATTTATAACTGTTGTTTAGATAGTAGACCTAGACAGCGTTCTACGCCGTTTCTACGGCGTAGGCTGCGACGTTGTCTTGCACTTGTGCCCTCACTCAGGGTGCGGGTCGTGACAAGAAGATATCTTTTGCCTCGCGTAGATACCGGCTGGGATTCAGATAGAGGCAGTAGACAGCCAGATATAGGACCTTGCCTGCACATGGTACCAGATCGACCCTAGGGTTGGTACAGCGGGGAAGTCTTGGAAGGCTTTCAAGAAGGTCTTCAAGGAAAAGTTCTTCCCCGATACAGCACTTGATGCTTTAGAGACGCAGTTCGAGAACCTGGTTCAGGAGAACCGGACTGTAGAGGAGTATGCCGGAGAGTTCTGCCGTCTGGGCAGATTCGTTGAGGGCCTTAGCGAGACGGCGAAGGCTAGGAGGTTCAGAAAGGACTTGATCAAGGAAGTCAAGTCCTTGACCAAGAGTGACAGAAATGCTACCTTTAAGAAGATATTGGCAGGAGCCATGGCATGAGAGGATGACTTGGAGCTCAAGTCCAAGAAGAGTCGGGATGATTCAGAAGGGGCCAATGGGAGTGGAAAGCGTCCCTTCGTGCCAAATATAGTGCACCAGCCTCAGTAGATGCAGGCACCAGCTCAAGTTCAGCAAGCATAGCATCAGCCTCGAGGTCAGGATGAGAAGATGCAGAGTTGTGCCTACTACAAGAAGCCGGGACACATTTGGGAGTCTTGTAGGAGAAGGTTGAAGGTTTACCTATTTTATGGATCCGACCCTCACCAAATAAAGGATTGCCCCTCGACACCCCCATTTGGTGGAGCACAGGGTCAGAGAGAGGGAGCTAGGCCACCTGTAGCACAGTACCATACCCAGCACCAGAAGGGTGGAGCTTTTGCACTGATGGTCGAGGAGACCGATGCTGCAGGTGATGGGTTAGCAGGTCTGTCTTTTCTATTCTTCTTTCCCATCTTATTATGTGATTTTATTAGTACCTGTCAGGATATTCTTGTGATGTGCTAGATAGTAACCCTGTTCGAGACTGTGAATTACGACCAGTAGGACCATGTTATTAGATATAGTTTCTTGACCTTGACTATTGGGGGTTTGACCTAGAAGGAGTACAACCATCTTAAATTTCAAAGACAATTTTTCTAAGGGGGGTAGATTTGTAACCACCACTTTCTAAATTGCGGTAATTTAGTAATTGTGTGATATTTTTAATTTTTTTATTATTAAATTGATTGGTGTTATGGTTTTTTATTAGTGCTTTTGGTAGTAGCAATGGTTTAACCTTAGTTAGCCTTGATTAGAAGACTAATCATGCGATTAGAAACCTATTTAGCTAATTAGATTTAATTTAGACCATTAGTCTTAATTAGGAAACAATCTAATTCATTTTTAGGCTATTTTAGAATGTAGCTTTTTGGCCTTTTTTTGCTAATGGGCTTTTTGTTTAGCTTTAGATGAGTTGTGGCCCATCACCAACCCTAACCTTACCCTAAAAACACTCTATGGCCGGCCAATAGCACCCTCCGTCTTATGTATTATATATTGGTAGCCATCTAGTTTGCAAAACCCTAGAAATTGCCTTATATTCCAAATAGCCTATTTTTCTCAATTCTCATCCAAATCAGACCAAACAAAGTGCATTGCGATCCTTGGAAGGAGAGAAACTTGAGACTTGCTAGCAAGGAATCAGAGCCGTTGGACTGGAGGAAATTGGCATCGACGCGTTTGGAGGCTTGTTTCATTGAAATATTGACTCTTAATAGGTAAACCCCTCTAAACACTTGTAAATTCCGATTTTTCTTCATAGATGCATCCATCTAGGTATCTCAGACCTGTACATGTAGTTTGGTAGGATTTTGTATCCGTTTGATAGGCGCATCAGACACGTGTCGGTGTATTGGAACACGTGTTCGACGAAATGTCTCTTAGAATCGAAAGTTCTTATTTTTCGATTATGTTTTCACGAACTTGTTGCCGTTTATATTTGGAACAACTTTCCTGAAGACGGATCTCAGTTCGACACGATTTCAGTGTCCAAATCGGACACAGACACGTGTGCATGAGGCCCGTGCACAGCCTCGTGCATGCCCTGCTGTTCGAGTATGATGTATATATATATATATATATATATATATATATATATATATATATATATATATGTATAATGTATATATTTTTGAATGTAATGTATATATATATATATATTTAACTAGGCTAACATCCTATACCAACAACAATATATATATATATATATATATATATATATATATATATATATATATATATATATATATATAATGTATATATTTCTGAATGTAATGTATATATATATATATATATATATATATATATATATATATATATATATATATATATATATATATATATATAATGTATATATTTTGAATGTAATGTATATATATATATATATATATATATATATATATATATATATATATATATATATATATATATATATATATATATATATATATATATATATATATATATATATATATATATACCAACAACAACAATATATATATATATATATATATATATATATATATATATATATATATATATATATAATGTATATATTTTTCAATGTAATATATATATATATATATATATATATATATATATATATATATATATATATATATATATTGTTGTTGTTGTTGGTATAGGATGTTAGCCTAGTTAGTTTAGAAATGACCCAATAGGCTAAGTTAGGCATGGTTGGCTAGCAAGTTGACCAAGTTGACAAAAGTCATCTTTGGGTCAAACTTGATCCAAATTGACTCAAACGGACTTGAAACGACTAGATAACTTAAGTTTGACCTAAACTTGGGATTATGGACTAGTTAACTTAGGGTTGACATAGTTTGACCAGGATGGTTGACCAGGGTTGACCAGAGTTGACTAAGGGTTGATTTTGACCCAAAATGACCTAGAACCATTTAGAATGCATTGTAGATTACTCATATTTCATAATAGACACTTGGTAACCTGTTGTTGATCTAAATAGGACTTTGTGACTTTAGTTTGGACTTATATTCTCATCAGACATTCGGGATACTAGACGAGTACATTATCTGATAGTTCTTTCATTTACTTGTCGATTTATATATTTCAGTTTTAGTCAGTTCTATTTGATTTTCTATTACAAACATGGGTTGATATTTCTAGAATTCATGTATACTACACATTTACCATACTCGTCTAGCCTCATTTCAAGAATTATTACAAGAACCACTACTCGAATCCCCTATAAGCACCTTTCATGTTATGGCTAGATTTGACTCGATTTACGTGTCGTGTTATGGATACATTTGTACTTGTCGGGCGGAGAAATACTTGAATAAGATATGTAAAGATTACCAAATACTCGAATCACCTCCCTGTGAATTTTACAAGAACGATGGCCATCCCTCACCTGTTCAGTGTGAGATGTGCCGGATTACCCCTAGCCGTTTACATGTCAATCTCAGTATTTTAAGACACACTTTTGAGTATTATCTAGAATCAACACTAGAATCATCACAAGGATTATTATAAGAACCATCCTACTCGAATTATTGATTAGAATCACACTTGATTTACATTGTACCACCTGGACTCATATCACATTATCCTAGTTCAGCTAGTTTATTTACAGTCTCATTGACATGATATTCAGTTTTCCAGTATTTAATTTCCTTGCTCTATTTGTTTCTCTATTGTTCATTGCCATGTTCATCAATAAACTGTCTCTAATTGCTTATAGTTTTTGGCATTTACTTGGATTTTCTTGACGAGATGTGTTCGTTCATTTTTTGATTGGATTATTGATAAATATTATAGATAATAGCCCTGAGGACACATGTCCTACTTGCTATGGACCTAGAGAGAAATTAGCTACCTTTGGCCTCGACTCTCAGGAGTGATTAGGAGACTAGTTTAGTAGACTGTTTTAGATTTCATTACTAGAATTTGAATTATAATAATTTGATATTTGACTTGTTTTAAGTTATTTTTGAGATATTATCATATAATAGTTTTTAATTGTTTCTTTTAGTTATATAATTCTGTTTATCCTATCGTGTATAGACTGTGATTGAGTTATATTATTTCTATACTTGTCCTCCGTTCGGAGTTGAGATTTAAGACAAGTACATTATATAATTGCGTGAGTTTCTTTAGATAGTGACCTAGTACAACGTTCTACCGTCGATACCGCGGCGTAGGCTGGGCGTTGTTACGCACTTGTACCCTTTTACTGGGTGCGGGTCGTGACAGGTCTCAACCCGATATGTCCTCGTAGATCCAAGCAAAGACATCAATGTATTCTCGGACAAGCTGTATCAGAGATTCTTTGTCTTCTACTGTCAGGATTTTGCTGATAAAGATGGGTTTAGGGGAAGCCTCATCTCCTAGCTCGATTTGGACAACTTCGTCCTTTGTGGGAGGCTCATGTTGTTCGAAGCACCATTCCCAATGGGATCCAAGGCGTTGAGCCCAGGGTTTGTCCTTAAAGAAATCAAGTGGCTGGTCTTTATCTTCTGTGGGATGATTTGCGGAGACCATGTTGACGGACAATACTCTCTTGAAGGCTTGGCCTATACTGGTGTCGGAATCCCAGGTTGAAGAGTCAGAGGAGTGTGAGTGTAGTAGAGCCTCCGGTTCTGAACTCTCTGAAGTGGTTGTGGGTGTAACATACTCCAACCCCCAGCGGGTGCGTTGATAGTAGTCTTGAGTCTTCCCCTTTGGAGCATGGAATCGCAAGGAAAGAAGTCGATATTTGCTGTAGTTCAGTCCTTTGTTACTATTCAAGTCATATCCTATCTTCTGTATAAGGTGTTTGGCTTGAGTAGTATAGCGGTAAAGCTGCATCTTGCCGTCATCGGTTCTGGTTCTCCTGGAGTCAGCCGTTGTGGATGTTTCAACCACCAAAGATGATGGGTTATTCCTTTTGCTTCCTTGGTGGGACTAGGAAGTAGGCACCTTTGGAAGGGACGACTCGACTTACGAGATTGGCGGTTGTCACTTACGTTTGTAAAGTACATAGAGCGTTCTCTAAGAAATACCTAGTGTTCCAATACGCACGAGAGTAATTCAAAGACAACTTCCTATTAATAAAATGCAAAATTTTATCCCGAATGATTACATCATCTAAAGACTGTGCCTCAATATTGGCACATACGTAGTCTTCTAATTATTTATTGGTGAGGATCAGGGCCGCCGCAGGAGGAGTTGGAGGAGATTTTCCCTTCATCTTGATTACCAAGGAGGGCGCAGTCGGAGTTTCCTGCGACTTCGGAGTTGGCTTTGGAGCCTTTCGGGGGAGCCTTATTTTCAAAAGTTTCTAGTTCGATGTGGCTGGGGGCGGCCGCGTCGGAGCCTTGCTTCGGAGCTTGATGATGAGGAAAATTGGTGTCTTGGACGGCTTCCCCTTCAGCCAAACCTTTAATGGTTCTTCGGTGACAGCTACCGTTTCTGCTTCATCATCGGCATCGTTGGCATCATCGTCCCAAGGGACCAATTTGTACAGGTCAACATCTGTACAATATGCTTCGAGCCCTCAAAATGGGTCGATGTCAACGAACTCGGTCTTGATGGTCCCGTCGTTGGCCACATACTTCATGCACTGGTGAAGGATGGAGGGGACGATTATGTATTTATGGATCCATGGTCATCCCAGTAGCATGTTGTAGTTTATGTCGGCGTCAATAACATAACAGGTAACTTTAGTATGAAGATCACCTATTTGGCACTTCAAGCGGATCTTGCCTAAGGGTTCACTCTTCCCAGCGTTGAAGCCGCTGATAGTAGTATTTGACGATGTGAGCTGGTACATCGGGATCCCTAAAGCTTGGAGCAAACTCCGAGGGATGATGCTGATCGACGAGCCATGGTTGATGTGGATGCGATCGACCTTGATGGCACCAACGTACCCTGTGTAGTACATGGGTCGGTTGTGCCGGTTGTTCTTCAACAACATGTCCTACTGCGTGAAGGTGATATTAGGAATCACCTCGACCACGCTATGGAAATGTGGCATGCCGTAGGGTCTTCCTTCGGCGGTTTCACCTATGAGAGGTAAGACTCTGCATTCTGTAGTGCCTCGCTGAGGGCTTCTCGAGTCGCTTTTGAGAGCCGGAGAAGCTCAAAGAGTGACAATCGACCCGGTATATTGGCCAGCTGCGCCAATATATTAAAGTTGTAGGGCTTGATCGGCCCTACTGTCGAGTCTTTCCTTAGAGGTTTGTCAAAGCAAACCTTCTTCTGTTTCTGCTTATCTACGGCAGGAGGTTGAGATGGTCCTGCTTGTGATGTATTTGGAGCAGGAGTAGTAGCAGGTGGAGGTGTCTCTTCCTCCAAGGCCTGGTTTTTTTCTTGCTGATGAGGCAAGCGAGTGGTAACCCGGGTGTCTTCTGTCGAGACAGAAACCATGCGACATGTTCTTACCTTCTTCCCTTAAACAAGGCCGTATTGCCGGCACAATCATGTCAGGGGTGAGGTCAGGATGGATCCACATTACTTTACCTTGTGGTGTTTTGAATGGGATAAGGCCCTGAGTGTTGTCTCTGGTAGGTGGAAGGTTGATTACTTCCATCGTCGCTCTCAGGATAGGGACGACGCCATCTTGAGTCTCTGTCGTCGAAAAGATCTCAAACTGTATAGTGACCATATTGGCAGTCACGATCTTCTCCTCATAATCGAGAGAAATGAACTTGGCGTCGATGAGGCACTGGATCTGCATTTTCAACACATAGCAGTCGCGTGTTGAATGGTGAACGTACTGGTGGTAGTGGCAGTACTTTAGATTATCCACCTTCCCTACTTCGTAAGGACGCTTAGGAGGTAGGATTTGAAGTCTGCCACCTTTGGTCAACATTTCGAAGAGTTGTAATGTGTCTTCGTTGTTGAAGGAATAAGTTTCCTTCGACTTCTGCGCCTCTGCTGGCTTCGGGTTCACTGACGCTGACCCCTTGGTAATATTGACGGTCATGGCCTGCTTGTCTTTACCGTCTCTTGCGCACGTCCCTTTATCTTCAAGAAAAGGAAAGTTCAGACCCAGCAGTTGTGCGTCCTGCACCTTCCTCTAAGCTGCATCTACCTCAGTAATAAAGGGTGTCCACTCGATACATGGAGCACTGTGCCATAGCCTGACCGCAGGGAGCATGTTCTTGCGGCACGACTCCATAAGCATGGGCTCGGGTATGCTTGGATGTAGCCTTAGAGCACCTTGACGGAAGCACTTAATGTATGCATGTACCGGCTCCTTCTTCTTTTGAACGATATCCATGAGAGTTGACATCATCATGTCCGTTCCTCCTTCGTAAAACCGTTCGAGGAATAGGTTCTTTAGATCTTCAAATGACGAAATAAAGTTGTCTAGAAGACTGCAAAACCATTCATAGGCAACCCCTGCAGGGATCTTACAAATATGCTGGTGAGAAAAGCATCATCCTTTGGTAGATGTCCAGTTACTGAGGCGAAATACCTCAAGTATCGGCGAGGAGACTGCTTGGTATCAAAAGGCATAAGCGTCTGTAGTTTGTACTTGGGGGGATAAATCACGTTATCCCATTCGGCAGGATATGGTTGCCTGATACCCATCTTTCAGAGTGCTGCTCGCTTTTCTTTTGCATCGTAGTGAGCGTACAACTGCTTGAGAGCCTGTTGTATTTCGTTTGATATGGTCAGACCTACTGCTGGTGGGGTAGATGATGATTGTGCGAGTTGGTTTACGACATGCAGCATATTAGATCCACCGTGAATGTGAGACTCGTCTCACGGTATCGGTATTTATATACGAATACGTATTTTGTAGTATATTTCGTATTTTCTTGGTTTTTGTAACGCTTTAAATTTTTTCCCAACTTATAGATTTTCTCCTTGGCCGGCACACCGCCAGTATACCAGTGTATACCGACGGTATACCGCCCGGACAGATTTCCTACATTCTAGATATTTTTTATTTTTGATATTTTCATGAATAGTATTTCAGATATTTTCATGAATAGTGTTTCCGATATTTTCATGAATACTGTTTTGGATATTTTGATGAATAGTGTTTTGGATATTTTGATGAATAGTGTGGATGCATTTGGTTTTGTTTGGAATGGCTAGGATTGATCTAGGTTTTGCTATGGACCACGATCCAACGGCTAAGGTTAATTCCCCATTTCTATATATATCCCTTGGTTTTCTCTCTCTTCTCTCTTTTCATTCTCTCCACCCTCACTCTCCATCCTTTTCCCTTTCTCTCCCCCTTGGAGCTTGCTAAGGAGCTTGGCTTTGAGGCCTTGGGAGTGGTTTTTAACCCCCCCCCAAGGAGGAGGAGTACAAGATTAGGCTTGGTTGCTAGTGAACTTAGGCAAGTACATCTTGCCAAATCCTTGAGCTATATTGTGTTGTTGTTATTTTTGTTTTTCTTGGTATGTAATGCTTAGAAATTTCCTAAACTTATTTTGTTAAATATGTTTTCTTTATGATTCTCGTCTACATGCATGTTTCTAAAAATTGGTTTAATCTAGATGTTGATTTTCTGTTAAAAACCAAATTTTGACTTATTATAAAACTCTGTATCAAAAGTGACATTGGGGTTACCATCATGGATCTTGGTCACATATACATATATGAGGCCCTCACCTAGTTTGTATACCATGGATTTTGAGTTTGGTAGAAATCGGAACCCATTTCTGTGTCCCGAAGGCCTATTTTTGGAGTATTTCGAGATTTTGATCTATCAAATGTTTTGATTTGTGAAAACTAAAATCCCATGTTGTAGGGAATTCAATTCTATACAATTTTGACTTTTGAAAATCCAAATTTCGATTTAAAATGAGATTTTTATGGCCGAAACAAGTTTTGGCAAATTCTGGAATTTCGTTGCTGTTTGGAAAAACGGAATACTGACGGTATGCCGAAGTATACCGACGGTATGCCATTTTTCGTTACAGAAACTTTCTGTCTGCATTCCGGAATACCGTCGGTATGCCGTAGTATACCATCGGTATGCCGTTTTATGCTATTTTTCACTGTTTTTGTCCGTTCTTGCCCGTTTTTGCCCAAATTTGAGATTTTCTTCGAATGTAATGACTTCTTAACATGTTTAGATGTCAATATATAGTTAGAAAATGATTGCATACTCTATGTACACTTGACACTAGCACAAGTATAATTATTGTTCCATGTTAAGTACTTAGTTTTAATTATTCCCTCTCACATTGCTATGATATATCTCTCCTATAGATTCCTTTGTAAATGATATGAAAAGTATTGCTATGTCACCTTTCCTTATATGACAGTGACCCGTTGGGGTGCACATCCTTACATATTTTTTTCCTTCCTTACATGATAGACAGTGACCTGTCGGGGTGCATATCCTTACATTCCTTACATGATAGACAGTGACCCATCGGGGTGCACATCCTTACATTCCTTACATGATAGACAGTGACCCGTCGGGGTGCACATCCTTATACATGATAGATAGCGGTTCGTCGTAGCGCGCTTATTGTATTGATATTGTTGTGATATGTTGTGGCTTATTTGGTGCACACTTATGATTGATGGTCCAATCATGTACGTCACATGTCTAGGATGGATTCTGCGGAATGCCACACCCAGAATCCAAGAAAATGGTAAGGAGTATACAACTAGATTGATCATTAGAACATGGGTGGGGAGGATTTTCCAGTTACCTGTTGCCTTTGGTCTAGGTCGTTATAACATTTAATTTAAGGGTTTGGAGCAATCCGTCGAGATGAGCACTCTCCCAACTTCACCGTCGCGTGGGAGCACAAGGATACACCTGTAATCACATCCCGGCATGACCAATAGGTGGCAGCAAGTAGATAACCAGACTTGGATTCCTCAAACTTGCGTATGATAGTAATTAGGATTGTGACAACCCTAGTTAGTTAAAGTATCAAGTCGTATTCATTGCTTGGCCGTGATTTATGGATGGAGTTAGTCCAGTCCAGTTTAGAGTTGCTTAGGCAGCGTCCGGATTGTTTATTTTCTGTACCTTATTGATTTACTTTTGTCGGTAAATGATTAGATGCTATATTCTGTTTTGGGGAAGAGTTACAATCCCGGTCCTTGTTTAGTTTAAGGGTTGTAACTTGGATCCGGGATAGTTCCTAAGTCATCTTATCATTTGTCGTCTTATTCTGTACTCACATTCTATACATGATCCCTATGCTGTACATTGATCAGAGACTAAGTTCTATTCAGGAGGGTTACTACCCCGGTCCTTGTTTGGTTTACGGGTTGTAACTTGTTTTTCGGGATAGATCCCTAGTCATCTCATTCTATTGTAGTACCACACATTATAACATGATCTTTATGCAGTATTATGGTTAGATACTAAGTTCTATTTAGGAGAAGAGTTACAACCTCGGTCCATGTTTGGTTTACAGGTTGTAACTTAGCTTCCGGAATGGTCCCCAAGTCATCTTATCATTGTCTTTTATATAGTTCTCACAACTTAACATGCTCTACAAGACAAGTCAACAAGATTCCTTAACATGCTCTACAAGACAAGTTAACAAGTTAACAAGTTTCCTTTAAATGCCTTATATGACAAGTTTCCTTTAAAATGCTCACATGACAGGTTTACAAATGATGTCTTCCTTTACATATCTACAGTTAACTCTATATGACATGTTGTTTGTTTATAGTCTTTCTATCATCGGGATAAGTGCATTGGTAGTGCACAAGTCTCGATTAGCTTTACTTTTATGTCTCTATCCGTTGCTTGTTAAAATTAGATTGGTTTTAGTTCATAAGTTTGGCTTCCTTTGTGGTACTTGCTATTGGGGGTCTGACCCTACTGGTTTTGTTTGGCCAGATCTCATAGAGGAGCCCAGAGGATCTACCGTACCTTCCACACCTTGGTGATCTACCCGGAGCACCAGAGTCTTAGTGGGTTTTCTTATTTCATCTTTTCCACTTTATGTACATTATTCTTTTGTGGCGTTTAGCCTCCGAGCACGTGTTTAGCTCGTGTTTTGGGTTTGATACTTAGCCTACGGGCCTAAACATGATTTGCGTATTCTAGACTATAGCTAGAGCTTATCATGTATGACTATTACTCTTGCTAGTTCTCTACCTTATATTACTAGCCTCATGATCCTTGATATATGATAGTTTGGGACGCTTTACTATTTTATATTCCAGTTGATCTTACTTCTTGTACTTTGTATATTTGCCTGTAATTGAGATACCTAGGATTGTTTAACCCAGGATTGATTGTTGGATTGTAGTAGTAACCCCCATGTCTTGACAGCTTATACGTTATTTCGGAGTACTGGAGTACTTTGGCATACGTAGCTGGCCTTGTCCGTCCCGATTTACCTGTATTCTGGTTCTGGGGCGTGACATATGTTCTAGTGGTGGCCCATGCAGGTCTAATTTATCAGATATGTGGGGGTTACTGATGTATAGATATCTCATTCACAATTATCCTTATTGATATCTCTCGTATTTTATTCTATATCTCTGATCCTTGACTTGATATCTGCCTTGATCGTTGATCTTTCCTGTTCCTTCGATTTGATCCTTGTGTCCTTTAACTTTCAGGGGAACTGTTCTTAATCCTTTCGATCATCTCGTTTGGATTCTGCCGATGGAAGGTCAGCAATCTTCTGTTAGGCCAGTTATGGAGGATCGGCCTCAGCATTCAGGGGCAGAGTTCATAGTTGACCCGAGGGCAGAGGGGTCAGTTCAGCCTGATTAGCCAGGAGTATACGTCCTACCAGGCCAGCCAGAGAATATTATTTATGAGCTGGTGGGTGTTCTCAGGGGCTTCATGGCATCACAGCAGCATCAGAGCGACGTTCTCACCCAGTCAGTACAGACAGCCTTGGAGAGGAGTGGAGCTCAGGCCTACAATTCTGCGAGAAGCTTCAGACGTCTTCATCCCCCATACTTCTATGGTACAGAGGATGCGATTACGTCCGATGCTTGGCTTCAGGATACTGAGGCTATTTTAGAGGTGACAGGGATTCCGGCTAGGGAGCGTGTGGCAGTTGTCAGGTTACAGCTCTTGGACTTGGCCCGCGACTGGTGGACAGCTCATGAGGTGTTTCTAGTGGCGTCGGTGGCTTGGACAGATTTTAGTGAGAGGTTCCAGACTCGCTATTTTGATGCGGTGTCGCGTTATGATCTACAGTAGAGGTTCATTAGCCTGCGGCATAGGAGCAGGACCGTCGACGACTATGCGGCGGAGTTTAGCAGGCTCAGTCGGTTTGCCCCTTTCTTAGTGGCGACCGAGTTGGACATGGCGAGGAGGTTCCAGCAGGGACTTCATTTGGAGATCATACTGGCAGTTGAGCAGCAAGAGTTCCAGACTTTCGACGCAGTGATGAGGGCGGCGAGGAGGCATGAGTACACCTCTCAGAGGATTGTTGATAGAGTCGGAGGCCAGAAGAGGCCTCACGTTCAGAGGGGATCTTCTCCCCAGTCGTCAACACCACCGCCAGCAGTCAGGTCATTGGAGAATGGATCTCCTACAGGAGTAGTTCCAGCAGCTTCCTCCCAGCAGTCATCTCAGACGCATCTTCAGCATTAGAGACCGTCTTCATCTATTGGATGTTTCCATTGCGGGAAGCCTGGGCACGTTCTTTCTGAGTGTCGTAGGGCACATGGTTTGTGCTTGGTCTGTGGAGCTTCAGACCATAAGATGCTATCTTGTCCGTAGAGGGCTAGTTCTTCCTCAGTACATCAAGCTTCACCGGCTACCCCGGCAATCCAGCAGTACATGGCTCAGGTACCGGTTCAGCAGCAGCAGGTCAGAGTAGTGGTTTCGAGGCGTGGGCATGCATAGTTCGGTATGTTAGAGCAGGTTTTGGCCGAGGGTGGTCATGTTGTAGGTATTGTCCTATTCTTCTTCCACTCTTATCTATTTCCTTGGGTTACGCATATTTGGCGAGTTTCTCGTCACACTCTTCTGTCTTTGTATCTTGAGATACATGATATTTATCACATGTCTTGAATACAGAGATATGTCCTAGGTAGAGTCATGTCTTGGATTGAGTCATTGGTACCGGCTTATTTGAGGCTTGACTTTTATCTAAGTTGTGGAGTCAGCGTAGACCAGCGAGGATGTTGGTCCCTACTCAACTGATTTAGGAGATATATTTATCCATATGCCTCCAACCCTTCTTGATTATGGTTGTTATTGCTTACGTATTTACTTATATTTTTGTTGTCTTTATCTTACCTACATGCATGCTTGTTTTGATTGTGTGATTTTATTGTTCTTGCTTTGGTTTTCATGCCTGACTAGATTTAAGAAATTTCGAAGACGGAATTTATTTTTAAGTTGTGGAGAGTTGTGAGACTCGTCTCACGGTATCGGTATTTATATACGGATACGTATTTTGTAGTGTATTTCGTATTTTCTTGGTTTTCGTAACGCTTTAAAATTTTTCCCAACTTATAGATTTTCTCCTTGGCCGGCATACCGCCAGTATACCGGTGTATACCGACGGTATACCGCCCGGACAGATTTCCTACATTTTAGATATTTTTGATTTTTGATATTTTCATGAATAGTGTTTCCGATATTTTCATGAATAGTATTTCTGATATTTTCATGAATAGTGTTTTGGATATTTTGATGAATAGTGTTTTGGATATTTTGATGAATAGTATGGATGCATTTGGTTTTGTTTGGAATGGCTAGGATTGATCTAGGTTTTGCCATGGATCACGATCCAACGGCTAAGGTTAATTCCCCATTTCTATATATATCCCTTGGTTTTCTCTCTCTTCTCTCTTTTCATTCTCTCCACCCTCACTCTCCATCCTTTTCCCTTTCTCTCCCCCTTGGGGCTTGCTAAGGAGCTTGGCCTTGAGGCCTTGGGAGTGGTTTTTAACCCCCTAGGAGGAGGAGTACAAGATTAGGCTTGGTTGCTAGTGAACTTAGGCAAGTACATCTTGCCAAATCCTTGAACTATATTTTGTTGTTGTTATTTTTGTTTTTCTTGGTATGTAATGCTTAGAAATTTCCTAAACTCGTTTTGTTAAATATGTTTTCTTTATGATTCTCGTCTACATGCATGTTTCTAAAAAGTGGTTTAATCTAGATGTTGATTTTCTGTTAAAAACCAAATTTTGACTTAGTATAAAACTCTGTATCAAAAGTGATATTGGGGTTACATCATGGATCTTGGTCACATATACATATATGAGGCCCTCACCTAGTTTGTATACCATGGATTTTGAGTTTGGTAGAAATCGGAACCCATTTCGGTGTCCCGAAGGCCTATTTTTGGAGTATTTCGAGATTTTGATCTATCAAATGTTTTGATTTGTGAAAACTAATAATCCCATGTTGTAGGGAATTCAATTCTATACAATTTTGACTTTTGAAAATCCGAATTTCGATTTAAAATGAGGTTTTTATGGCCGAAACAAGTTTTGGCAAATTCTAGAATTTCGTTGCTTTTTGGAAAAACGGAATACCGACGGTATGCCGAAGTATACCGACGGTATGCCGTTTTTCGTCACAGAAACTTTCTGTCTGCATTCCGGAATACCGTCGGTATGCCGCAGTATACCGCCGGTTTGCCGTTTTATGCTGTTTTTCACTATTTTTGTCCGTTCTTGCCCGTTTTTGTCCGAATTTGAGATTTTCGCCGAATGTAATGACTTCTTAACATGTTTAGATGTCAATATATAGTTAGAAAATGATTGCACACTCTATGTACACTTGACACTAGCACAAGTATAATTATTGTTCCATGTTAAGTACTTAGTTTTAATTATTCCCTCTCACATTGCTATGATATATCTTTCCTATAGATTCCTTTGTAAATGATATGAAAAATATTGCTATGTCACCTTTCCTTATATGACAGTGACCCGTCGGGGTGCACATCCTTACATGTTCCTTTCCTTCCTTACATGATAGACAGTGACCTGTCGGGGTGCACATCCTTACATTCCTTACATGATAGACAGTGACCCATCGGGGTGCACATCCTTATATTCCTTACATGATAGACAGTGACCCGTCGGGGTGCACATCCTTATACATGATAGATAGCGGTTCGTCGTAGCGCGCTTATTGTATTGATATTGTTGTGATATGTTGTGGCTTGTTTGGTGCACACTTATGATTGATGGTCCAATCATGCACGTCACATGTCTAGGATGGATTCTGTGGAATGCCACACCCAGAATCCAAGAAAATGGTAAGGACTATACAACTAGATTGATCATTAGAACATGGGTGGGAAGGATTTTCCAGTTACCTGTTGCCTTTGGTCTAGGCCGTTATAACATTTAATTTAAGGGTTTGGAGCTATCCGTCGAGATGAGCACTCTCCCAGCTTCACCGTCGTGTGGGAGCACAAGGATACACCTGAAATCACATCCCGGCATGACCAATAGGTGGCAGCAGGCAGGTAACCGGACTTAGATTCCTCAAACTTGCATATGTTAGTAAATAGGATTGTGACAACCCTAGTTAGTTAAAGTATCAAGCCGTATTCATTGCTTGGCCATGATTTATGGATGGAGTCAGTCCATTCCAGTCTAGAGTTGCTTAGGTAGCATCCGGATTGTTTATTTTCTGTACCTTATTGATTTACTTTTGTCGGTAAATGATTAGATGCTATGTTTTGTTTTGGGGAAGAGTTACAACCCCGGTCCTTGTTTGGTTTAAGGGTTGTAACTTGGATCCAGGATAGTTCCTAAGTCATCTTATCATTTGTCGTCTTATTCTGTACTCACATTCTATACATGATCCCTATGCTGTACATTGATCAGAGACTAAGTTCTATTCAGGGGATGGGTTACAACCCCGGTCCTTGTTTGGTTTACGGGTTGTAACTTGTTTTCCGGGATAGATCCTTAGTCATCTCATCCTATTGCAGTACCACACATTATAACATGATCTTTATGATGTACTATGGTTAGATACTAAGTTCTATTCAGGAGGAGTTACAACCTCGGTCCTTTTTTGGTTTACAGGTTGTAACTTAGCTTCCGGAATGGTCCCCAAGTCATCTTATTATTGTCTTTTATATAGTTCTCACAACTTAACATGCTCTACAAGACAAGTCAACAAGTTTCCTTAACATGCTCTACAAGACAAGTTAACAAGTTAACAAGTTTCCTTTAAATGCCTTACATGACAAGTTTCCTTTAAAATGCTCACATGACAGGTTTACAAATGATGTCTTCCTTTACATATCTGCAGTTAACTCTATATGACATGTTGTTTGTTTATAGTCTTTCTATCATCGGGATAAGTGCATTGGTAGTGCACAAGTCTCGATTAGCTTTACTTTCATGTCTCTATCCGTTGCTTGTTCAAATTAGATTGGTTTTAGTTCATAAGTTTGGCTTCCTTTGTGGTACTTGCTGTTGGGGGTCTGACCCCACTGGTTTTGTTTGGCCAGATCTTATAGAGGAGCCCAGAGGATCTACCGTACCTTCCACACCTTGGTGATCTACCCGGAGCACCAGAGTCTTAGTGGGTTTTCTTATTTCATCTTTCCCACTTTTTGTACATTATTCTTTTGTGGCGTTTAGCCTCCGAGCACGTGTTTAGCTCGTGTTTTGGGTTTGATACTTAGCCTACGGGCCTAAACATGATTTGCGTATTCTAGACTATAGCTAGAGCTTATTATGTATGACTATTACTCTTGCTAGTTCTCTACCTTATATTACTAGCCTCATGATCATTGATATATGATAGTTTGGGATGCTTTACTATTTTATATTCCAGTTGATCTTACTTCTTGTACTTTACATATTTGCCTGTGATTGAGATACCTAGGATTGTTTAACCCAGGATTGACTGTTGGATTGTAGTAGTAAACCCCATGTCTTGACAGCTTATACGTTATTTCGGAGTACTGGAGTACTTGGGTATATGTAGCTGGCCTTGTCCGTCCCGATTTACCTGTATTCTGGTTCTGGGGCGTGACAGTGAACCACCGGGTCAGGAGCAGGCATGGAGGCAGCGGGGATCAATTTCTCTTTGATCTTTAGAACAACTGAAGCTAAGGTCTTCATAGTCATGTTTAACGTGTCTAGGCTCTCTTCGAGGGCCTCTATACGTTTTTGCTGATCAGGGCCTCCGCTTAATTCCTCGTTGTCACCTTGCGCCATGAACACAGGCGCTCTATGCGGGTAGGTAGAAGGGATGGTAGATTTCTCACTTTTCGGTTCGGACGACTGATATTCATCATCTTAGGGAAAAACCGACAAGTTGTGATCATTTTCATACTCGATGTTATTTCTGCCCACGGCCTTTTGGCTGCTTGCGCCTGCAGAAGCATCGGTGTCATACAACTCTTCGTTATGCTGGAACGAAGGATTGTCATGAGTTGTAGTAGGTTGGCTACCTCGAACTGGTGTTGTGGACGATGGGCCGTCTTCTTACGATAAAGATCCCTATTTGGAGCGCGTGCGTTGGAACACGCCTGTCTTAGGTACTGCCTTCTTGCCACACCTAGGCCAGTTTTTGGGCATATTAGCCGAAACATAAGGGTTCTTGGATAGTTTCTTCAGAGATGAAGAGTCTCGTGATGTATTGCATGAAGCAACACAGAACTCCTCCTCTTTTTCACCACAGGTTCTCGGTCGTAGCCTCTGGAAGACAGACCGTCTTCTTGATGGTAATGCGTCTGTTTGGCAACAACAACAATTGATGGTGATCTGGGTGCAGTTGGGTATTAATTTAGACATGACCTGTGCCGGATACTTTTCCCTCGCTTTATGCTTGCAGGAAGTTGACGAAGTCTTCATGCCTTCGCTTCTTTCATACACGCAGGGATGCTACATGCAGGAGAAGAGATATGGAGATAGCTTCCCTCCTTCAGGTTCCTGTACGTGAAGTCTGCCTAGGCCTTGATAAGAGAGTTGCTGATGATGTACCCCCTGCCTTGAGTAGCGTACGCGTGCGCTGAAATGACGACGGGGTTTTACCAGGTGAGGCTTCGACGCGCTCGAACTGGTTTTGTACAGCTTTCCATCGGCTGCATGCATTACTGTCAACGTGGGCCTTTGGTCCGCTATCGTCCTAGCACTTTGATCGTACATGGCGAGTGCTAACTTGAATCTCCTCTTACTACCCTAGGTGGTGCGTAGTATTCAGAGTTCAACGAAGTGGTTGGCATAGCACTTTGGCCGTATGGGGCGCTTGTCGCCCTGGATTTCTTTATGTTTCCCTTTGAAGGGGTGATATGTTCAGAATCCTGCATGACCATACTTGATGGGTGGGTAATTCTATCGAAGATAAAAGTCCTCGCCGGTGCGGCCTCCTCCACGAGTGGGTTGGCCGTCATTTGCTTCTTTCGGCGCTGTGCCTTTGTCCGACTTGCCCTAGGGAGCCGTATTCCTCTCCGTGGTTTCCCAACGTGGGATTTAAGAGAGACGGTATGGCAACAGCGGCCGAAGTCTTTTTCGGGGCTTCGTCGTCGAGGGGGGTCTGTAGTGCAGTCTCTTCTGTTGTGCTGTTTGTCGTAGCCGCCTTAGGTACCCAGGTCCGTCGAGTCTTCTTCTGTTTTATGACTCGCTTACAAGGACTCGACTTCTCCTAGGAAAGGAGATCCTCGAAAGCTTGTTGGTCGAAGCGTACGACCAACATCTTCTGAGAAGATCCCAGCAAGTCATCGTCAGATTGTGTCACCACCTTCTCGTTGGAGGAGAAGGTAGTCCTCAGCAGAGTCGCCATTTTGTTCACCATCACAAAAGGTTATATAAACTTTTTGTTTATTGAACTTGAAAAGAGTATAATCGATTCCTATACGAGGAAATCTAAGTACAAAATTTCTGGAAAAGTATAACGGTAGAGATCGAGCACTGCAACGGCTCCTTTACTCCGTTGACGATCTGACGACGATTTGAGACTTGCTCTGACTTTCTGGTGCCTTTGATGGAACTCTAGGGTTACCGATTAAGATGATACCAAAGTTAAAGATTTGAAGATCCCTTTATTGAAGGAAAACTCCTCCTATTTATAAGGAAAGGGGCATATATCCGATATGTATTACGATTATGAGATATAAAGGAATCTGCTGTCATTACACGGTATGGGCTTTTGCTGAGCTGACACATGGCGGACATTGAGATTCCCCTCTATCGAGATCTTGAGTGGTTATCAGCATAACCGAAGGAGGAGATACGTGGCGTGTGCCTATTGCTGGAAGTCCTCTGTTGAGATGAAGTCGAGTAGATCTTGGATTTCATCCTAGATTTGGATTTGTTATGATCTTAGGAGGCCATGGATTTAAACAAACCGACTTGATATGACCTTTATCAAAAGGGCAAACTTCGTCCTTATCTGAGATTTTAAACCAATTGATAAGATATTTACACTTATCAACAGGATCACCTTCTGTCTTATCTTCGATAGTAGTGGTTTAAATAAACCAATTTGGTGGGACCATGCCGTCTGTGCTTATGGTGAAACTTCAGTGCTGCTGCGCTTCTGGTGCGACGAGTAGACCGTTCCTCTGAAGAAAACGGAGCCTCCTACTTTTGGGCGACGAACGGACTATGCTTTGAAGACTGTAGAAGCATGAAAAATCAAGCCTAGCTCAGGACGTTCAGACAGAATGTCCATGTGCCCAGAAAGTTCACGCGCCCAGAACTTTCATACATCACAAGTCAGCACAAACAAAGGAAATTGGTTCATCAAAAGAACAACAAAGGAGTAGTAAAAAAATGGACTTTTATTAAACAAAGTCTATTACATGACTAAAAAATCCTTTACAATGAATGAGCCAAAAAGCCTAAACAGAGAAACTATGTTTCGATCAAGGCGCGTCCTTCATTTCAGGCGCGGCTCCTTCACTCCATTCGGGCGCGACTCCTTCACTCCATTCAGGCGCGACCACTTAGGCGCGGCTCCTTCACTCCATTCGGGCGCGGCTCCTTCACTCCATTTAGGCGCGGCTCCTTCGCTCCATTCAGGCGCGTCATGAAGTCTCAGCATATGCACTTCAACAGTCATTGGACTGCACTAAAGTGGACGACACACTCCACTCTTACAGGAGGAAGAGCTCTCCAAAGCCCAAGGAAGATGGGAGCACCACAATTCAGATCTGGCAGCCAGCAAGTTCCCTGCAAGAGTTGCAACAGGCACTTGCGGCACCACAATTCCGATCTGTGACTCTTCGAGCCTAACAAAAATCGGGACTCAAACGTCCCGATCTTTGGATGCAACAGACACCATCGGTCTGCGTCAGGTCCCAGCGATCCTGACTTTTGGATGTAACAGACACCATCACAAGGGCAGACTTGGACGCATTATCGCATCTTCACCGTTGGACGCATCTTGTCCACAGCACGAATACGAGGGGAGAAATTCATTCGGGAAGACAAAGGAGAATGAGAGCCAAACTCTATCTTCACCACTATTTATAGGCCGGGCAAATCATACCCACGCGCCAAGTGGCACACTCTCCGAATCCCGAGCCATGAATGTCCATTTATGGCAATGAATCTAACCTCTCGAATTCAGCTAAGTCAAAGACAGCTATTTAAAGCATTCGGAACTCAACCGTCGGCCAATCAGAAGATGCCAACGGGGACGCGCCCTCCAAGCAGCGAGCGGTCGCGCCCCATCACTCGAACGGTCGCGCCTCTATCATCCAATAGGGACGCGCCCTCCATCAGTCGTAGAGATGCGTCCCCATCCTCAAACAGGGACGCTCCCCTCAGCACCAAGAGACCGCACCCCCATCCAAGCTCGTCACCCATCGGAGCATTTAATGCAAGGGTGACCGAAACGACAGCTGCCGTACTCGGTAACTGCGATGACAGCTTTTCGCAGTATGCGAGGAGTCAGTCATCATTTCCTTTTCAGTCGGTTACAGGCCACGTGGCCGACTCGTATGCAGCCACGCGCCCCCCGCGATCTGTAACCTGCGCCTCTGACTTACCAAAGACAGAAGTCAGGACAAAGTACAAGTCAGGCGATCCGCACCTCGAAGGATCCGTGCCCCCGTGCTCTGCAAACCCGTGCCTATGTCTTACTTCTGATCCCTAAAGACAGAAGTCAAGTCATAATTCAAATCAGAGAACCCGCGCCTCGGAGGACCCGCGCCCTGAACTGATGAGCTCCAGTCTACGTCCTAGGCACAGCCCATCAGATTCTCCCCTACCAAATCAGAGATCTTCTGAAACAGAGACACGCCATGTGTCCTCTCAATCAGCTCAGTCCAGGAAGGGGTGCTAACCACCCAAGATCTCAGCAGCCAAAGGATCTCCTACCACCACGTGTCAGCTCTACCGCAGCACACTAAAGCAGTGGGAAAGATTCAACCCCCAATCCGGGGTGCGTCATCCACGTGCCCCGTAGTTCCAGCCACGTGGCGTCCCCACGTACAGGCGCCTCCCTACATACGCACTCTTAAGCAGGCCACCCTGCTGCCTATAAAAAGAAGGAGCGTCCCTCCTTCACACACACACAGGACAATACACAGAGACAACAGACAGAGATCATCATCTCGCATCCAGAAGCTTGGAAGAGACACTTAACGTCTACTTCCCTTCGAAACGCTCCGGCACCCAGAGCAACCCAGACCTTCAGAAAATCCAAGATCGTCGTCAGATCGTCAACGGAGTCAACGCATTACCACTCGCTCCATCGACACAACCCAGATAAAATATAAAAAGTGTACTCCTAGGACTATTCTCAGTCCTATCTTGTAATACTGTTCTGTTTGTAATTATAATTCAATCAAAGATATTTTTAATGGCAAATAAGCTGGCGACTCTGCTGGAGACTTCTTTCTCCTCCAACGAGAAAGCTGTGTCGCAATCCGACGACGTGAAGTTGGGCTCCTCCCACAAGATGCTGGTCGTGCGCCTCGATCAACAGGCGTACGAGGAGTTCATCTCTGAAGGCAGTACGAGTCCTTCGAAGCGGCTGCCGAAGCCGAAGAAGACTCGCCAAGTCTGGGTGCGCAAGGTTGCTGCGCCTAGCTCCACCACTAAAGAGGACGCGCTAGCGTAGCCTGCTCCTCTCGCTGACGACCTCAACGGCCAGGGTGTACTCTTGGGCACGGCCCATCTGTCCGGGAAGCGTGATGCTGATCACATTCCCCCACTACCTCCTTATTAATCAAGGAAGATGCGCCGACGGGGCAAATACGCGGCTACTGCCTTGCGCATAGCTTCTGATGTGCCTCAGAAGGTCTCTGTCTTCGATAGACTCACTCGCTGTAATGGCGAGAATAATTTGGATTCTGAGTACTACGCGCCCCAGCGGGCTAGTACGAAGAAGTCCACGGCAGCACGGGCCCCGCGCCCCAAACGTGCTATGCCAGCAGCGATCCAGAAGCATGCGCTCACAATCATACATGCTGCTGATGAAAAGCTGCACAAGGTTGACTCGGGCGCTGCCGCGCCAGGAACGAGTCAATCTTCGAAGTCCTTGTCTCGCTTGGGCGCATCTGATGCGCTGCATACCAAGTCGTATAAGGCAAACTCTGTGGTTCTGAACGCCCGCACCTACATTGGTTGTGCGTCTGAGGCTTGTTCAAACCACATTCAATGTTGTTCCCCCACTACTAATCTGGGCGCGTTACATGCGCCGGAACAGTGGGTACAGCATACACTGGATCATCCCGACGCTTGGCTTTGCCATGCACCTGATGGGAATGTAAAGGTGGAACTCTCCCCAAATGACTTGCGTAATATGATCACTCACAAGCGCAGGTCAGGAGAGCAGACCAACCAACATAATGCGCCTCTCGCAGGGCATGCTTGTGCTGTGGTCAATATCAATTGCTGTTGTATAAAAGCAACAGTTCCACCACAAAGGCAGTCAGTATTCCAACGACTGTAATCATCAACACCTGCCCGACGTCGCCTCGGAAGGAAAATGTCAGGCAAGGAGGAGCCTGAGCTGAAGAATGCTTCTTGCAACGTAGTCTCCAACTCCTCGTCCACACGGCGAGCCACGACCAACTCCTTGGCCCCAGCCTCTTCATCCAAGAGTCAGTTGAGGAAGAATAAGACAATAGTCCCGACCTCAGGAGTGTTTGAAAGCACTCGAGCAAGGAGGAAGGCGGCAGAAGGAGCAGCGGCTGGGGGTAGTCAGGCCTCCAGTAACATTCCTTCTGAAGAGGAAGAAATCCTCCACGGGACCAATCTTAACGCGGCTGGGGGAAGTCAGGCCTCCAGTAACGTCCCTCCTGAAGAAGAAGAAGTCCTCCGCGGGACCGATCTGGAAGAGGAGGAGATCTTTCGCAAGATCAACCTCGACTTGACTGGGGGTAGCGACGAACCCCTCGAGGAGGCAATCCTCTTACAAGAAAGTGAGCCTGAAAGCGAGGAATCTACAGATCCTTCCACCTCAGGCCGTGTCATGACAGTATACATGGCAGGGGGTGGTGATGCCGAGTCAGATACTGCACCTACAGACCTCGTGCATCGCATTGATACCTTGGAGGGGGGCCTCAAGACTCTCTCTGCTTCAATGCAAACACTGACTCAAGCGGTGTTTGAGATACGTGCTGCCTTGGCAGGGGCACCTTCCAACAGCCTCGATCCTAAGGTCAATGGAGAATCGAGTGTACCCCTTCAACGGGTATTCTTGGACGCCGATCGTCGTGAAGCACCTCGGACGTCAGAACCTTCAAATGTCTAGCTTCAGACTGTACCACCATCCCCGGCTCCTAGCTCTTCGAAGGACGTATTCGAAATGATCAAAGATCTGTGCGAGCGCTTTGAGTCAAAGAATAGACAGGAAGAACGCCAGAAGATGGGGATTCCACAACCATACCCCCTCGAATGGAACAAATTGGTTTATCCTTCCAAGTATAAGCCATAAACACTGGCTAACTGGGGAATCCTACTTGCTCAGTATGACATGCATTATATTCCTCAGAAATCAGTCAAAGGACAAGCTTTAGCTGATTTTCTGGCTGCTCGCTCAATTCCAGAAAATTCAAAACTCTATGATGAAATCCCAAATGAAGTCCTATATTCAAATCAAATTACTGAAGAAGATCCTACTTGGCGTCTATTCTTTGATGGAGCATCAAGAATTGGTCCTAATGGCGATATTGTCGCTGGAGTTGGAATTGTTCTTGTATCGCCAGAAGGTCTTGCCATCCAAAGAGCTTATTCTCTCGATCAGCCGTGTTCAAACAATGTAGCTGAGTACAACACATTACTTATTGGTCTTCAACTCGCTAAACATTTGAATATTCAACATTTGGAGGCGTATGGAGACTCTAAACTCATTGTCAATCAGATCAGGGGTACTTATGAAGTTCGCCATCAAGATCTGGTTCCTTATCATAAAACAGCTATATCTATGGCTTCTTCGTTTGAAGAATTCTTCATTGAACATGTTAGGCGAGCATGTAACACAGAAGCTGATGCCCTTGCTAATCTTGCAGCGGTGCTGGCTATCCCAATCAGACGGCAACAAATGATTGTTGTTCGTAATCGAGAATTATTTCATCTTGAAAATAACCTGACTCTAGGACTTCCAGTTGACATTGAAGAATCAACATCTCATGACGTCAACACAACAAGAGGATTTGGATTCAGTCGTAAATCGATGTCATCTTCATCTGATTCCAGCATGGAATTTATCTTCAGTAACTCGACTGAGAATCAGAATACGGATAAAGATTGGAGACTTCCTTTCTTAGATCTCGTATTATATGATATTCTTCCGGATGATCCGAGTGAGGCAGCATCTATCAGACGACGATCACTCAGATTATATTACAATCATACAACAAAGACCTTATATCGTCGAGCTTATGATGGTTTACTCCTTCGATGTGTTGCCGGTGACGAGGCTCAACAAATCATTCGTGAAGCACATGATGGAATTTGTGGAGCACATCAGCCAGGACCAAAACTTCAAGACCGTATTCGACGTATGGGTTATTATTGGCCCACCATGGTATCTGATGCTATCGAATACGCAAAGAAGTGTAAAGCTTGTCAAATTCATGCGGATTTTATTCATCAACCTTCGAAGTTTCTACATCCGACGGCAGCATCATGGCCTTTTGAAGCTTGGGGCATGGACATTATTGGCCCAATTAATCCGCCTTTATCCAAAGGACATCGGTTCATTCTCGCAATAACCGATTACTTCTCCAAATGGGCCGAAGCCATTCCTTTATCTGAAGTGAAGACGTCTAATGTCATCAGCTTTATCAAACACCATGTCATCTACAGATTTGGTGTCCCTCGGCGCATTATTCATGATAATGGACCACAATTCGTCAGTCAGAGATTTACTCGATTCTGCGACGATCATCGGATTGATAATGTGGCTTCTACCGCATGTAATCCTGCCGCTAATGGATTAGCAGAAGCTTTCAACAAAACCATCATTAAACTCTTGAAGAAGTTTGTTTCTTCCAACAAACGAAATTAGAGTGAGAAGCTTGGTGAATGCTTGTGGGCTTATCGCACTACAGTCCGTAATGCTACTAAGTGTACACCTTTCTCTCTGGTGTACGAATCTGAGGCTGTTCTCCCATTAGAGATTCAAATTCCTTCTTTAAGGATAGCAATCGCTAATGAACTTACCTCAGAAAATAATGATCGTCTTAGACTTCAAGAATTGGAGGCTCTGGATGAAAAGCGGTTATCTGCTCAACAGAATATTGAATTCTATCAAGCTAGAATTTCAAGGGCTTTTAACAAGAAAGTCAGAATTCGAACATTTCAGAAAGGAGAACTTGTGCTTACTGTCAGACGCCCGATGACTATGACACACATGAGTAAGGGCAAGTTTGATACAAAATGGGAAGGTCCATTCATTGTCAATAAAGATCTTTTCTAATGGGGCTTATCAACTCACTACTCTAGATGGTAAAGCCACTATGATGCCCATCAACGGCAAATTTTTGAAGAAGTACTATGTCTAATATTTCTATCAAGATTGTCCTCCCATCATTCTCCAGCTGTTTCATTGTTCTTTCCGAAGAATCATTCTGATATCTATTATCCCCAGTGGAGATAGGTATTCTACTTTGTATCGTTTTCTCAACAAATTTGATATCCAGAAAATTATGTCCATATTACCCCTGAATTTTCTATCTCAATATCATATTTATGAAAATGATATTTAGTCTTTCTGATTTCTGAGTCAAAAGATCAATGAATAAAGGCAAAAATATAAAGTGGGAAGGATATATCGTAAACAAAGTTTCCTTAAACGGAGTTTATTTGAGACAAATTCTTCAAGAAAAAGAGTACATCATCATGGAAGATCACTGTAATCCTTTTCATATTTGGGACGAGGACCACATACATAGTCATCATGGAAGATCACTGTAATCCTTTTCATATCACAGGCAGCCAGCCTCATTGCTTCTTCCTCTTCGGTTTCTCCTGGTTCGACCAGGAAGTCCAGGATATCTTTCGGCGGTTTGGGAGTAGACGAGCTTTCGCCCATTTCCTTCTTCTGCGGAGGTGGATGTTCTTTAACACCTTCAGTAGCTTCGGGGGCGACTTCAGCCTTCTTTATATTCTCTTCAGAAGACATTGTGGATAAAATGCGATCCTTCTATTCAAATATATGCTCTATTTATAGGCATATGGTTACAAGGATCGAAGGGACGTATTCTTTTCCGATATTCATTTCATCCATTCATTTCTCACATTCATCCGACGTTTCACATGTTCATTAATACTTGACGGTTCATTCGTTCATTTATTACATTCACTCGACAGTTTACCTGTTCATCATTTCCTAACGGTTCATCCGTTCATAATCTTCTATCAATTTATTAAGTGGGGATTCGTTATTTATCATGTTTTCATAACCTCTGAATCAATTCCGAATCTACTTACTCATTTGTCATGTTTTGACCTCTGCATAGAAATCAATCTATTTTCTTTCGAGTTCCTATATATTATCTCGACCATAATACCTCTGATAATATCATATACTCTAAAACAGAAAAGATGATTTTATTATCTATCATGTCCACAATTCATCCACAAATACAAATCATTGAGCATAGAAGAATTGTCATTTCCATTCCCATTTCACCACAAAAAGTCTATTACATTTTCTTAGACTTTCTTACAAATCATAATGAAAATCTATTACAAATCTTGGATTTTCATTCTACACCACAACGATAACCTAATAGAGATCTATCTTCTTCTTTGGATCTTCTCCGTCGGACCTTCTCCGTCAGGTTCGTTGTTGGTGGCAATTCCTGACTGTCTGGGTCTCAGTCACGACCAGATCAGCAGGAATCAAACTCTGGTCTTCTCTCTCAGACGAGAGGAGAACCACAGAGTATGGCAGCCCGAAGTCGTGGTGCTGCCAATACAATTGGTAGATTAGGAGCGACCTTTTAGAGGAGACAAGAATGTATCCAACCTTGGGATACAATTCCTAGTTCTCCCGTAAAAGGAACTCTACTACCCGATTTCTCGGTAGTAGAGTTGACTCCACCATCCAACTCTCGTGTATAAAGGCTCTTCCTACCATCTAAGGAAGACCCTTCTATCTCACGAAGAGTTCTGAGTTGTCTGATTTACGCGTCAAAAGCGTATGAGCTCCCTGATGTAGATGTCAGCAGGATATTCTCCACAGCATCCACATCCCCAATGCCAGTTCTGAAAAAAAATTTCAGCCAAGTTTCTGCAGAAAGATCAACAGAAATCATTCAGTATGCATTTATCAAACAGAGACAGGCGTGTAACAAGAAACAGAAAGCCTATCTTCAACAGCAAAAATAAGTACACACTGGCTTACCTTCAAGTTTGCTGCTAAGGATTGACAGATCCATGTCTGGTAGCGTGCACAGAGATTTGACATCAGACAACATGGCTTTCTTATTTTCTTCTCACAGAAAATTCATTTCTCAGAAGAAAGGAAGAAGAATGGGAAGATGAGTTTGCGTGGAGTTCATCCATCTATTTAAAGGGTCAAGTGCAGGTCTATTCTTGGAAAAGATTCGCATAAATAGCGCTCGTAAATTATGGAATGAGTGTCACGTGTACTTCGGAAGACAGTGCAACATTGGAAACAGTCAAAGTGTGCTAATTAATATTCTTCATTAAAAGGCACGCAGATCAAACACAAAAGTTGTACTTTATTCTTTAAACAGGCACTGATGGCCTTACAAAAAGACAAAACAGAAAAGTGCAACAAAAGCGAAGAAAGTTACGCTCTATTTTCCAGAGCGGCTAAGCTTGATGCCTAACTCCTCTACGCTCTTAACTCCCAGGCGATGCAACAGAGTCTCGAGCATTTCACGCTTTTCCATAAGGCTCCGCCCATCAGAAGAAGACGAGCCATCCAATCCAAAGTAGCTCAAGAGATTCTTGGCTAACTGCGTGGAGTCGTCCTCGAGCTCGATGACGACAGGTTCGGGTTCTTTGCCCCCAAAAGTGGGGTCACCATGGGAACAAAAGCCCAACTTGTGTGCTTCCTCTTCAGCTGCTTCCTTTGGGGTCATATTTTCGAGAGATGAATGTCAAAACTGAGAATCACTCCCTGTTTATATAACGGATCTCGTCGACAGTTCATATTCCACCATAAATTGGACGCAATCAGTCTCGGAGAACGAAGAGTCATTATGACATTTAATAAGTTCATTTGGATGTTTTCAAAGAACTTCGAAGTCTTTTCGACTTCCGAAAAATTTGGAGTCATCTCAGCATGACTTTAATCATTCATCATCTCTATTTTCAAAGTATTTCGAAATATTTTATCATTTTTTGAAAACTTTGAAGGGGGTTTTGTAGGCCTCAAAAATGAAGTCACGCTGAGTTGATCAGAACAAGTCACGCAGAGTGATCCAAGAAGCAGTACAAAAGATACACTAAGTTCTGCCTGGCCATTTTCTTTAGAAGTCACGCAGAGACAGCTCAGCCATACGTCAGAATCATAATGACTGACAACACAACAGTCGAGAAACGTCTCCTCGTATGCCACGTATGCACAGAACTCGAGAGATCACAGCCGTCTTTTGCGTGATTTTTGAAATCTTCCTTAGCAAGACTCACTCTTCACCAAGTTGGCGTGACTTTGGGTCTTGTCTCCATTAAATGCGGCTGATAATATAATCAATGTCAGAGATTTTGTGTCAGACGAAGCGTGCCAAATCAAGACAGCTGGCGGTTTGCGTGGATTCTGAACCTTCTCCTTCCTCAAAACATTGCGTGACTTTTGAGTTATTCTTCTCAAAGCCTGCGTGAATTCTGAAGTATTCTTCTTCAAAGCTTGCGTGGATTTCGCCCTCAACGAGTCTGCGTCAACGAATCTGCGTGGATTTTTGCCTTCAGCAAGTCAGCGTGGATTTCATTTCAACTGGAGTACGTGGCAGCCATGCCACCGATCTCTCTCTCTTGCGTGCCCAGTAACTTGCACACGACCCATGCACTGATGCCATGTGTCCAACAGTTACGGGCCACGTCCAGTAACTACTCACTAACCCTGCGTGTATTTAGAGTCTGCGTGACTTTTCAAGTGCACCAGTGGTGAGGTAGTTATCTTTTCAGTTACTGTTTTGACTCTATAAATAGAGTTCTTTTTCTCATTCATTGTACAGATACATTGATATCTACTGTCAAAATTTTGAGAGCTTTTCTTCTTCGCATAGTCCAAGGGATAAAGCGATCGTCTTCTAGATCGGATTCCTAAAGTTTTAATTTTCCCAGAAACACAACAAATAAAGAGAATTTCTTTATGAAAAACAACTCATAACATTGGGAATCCCAATGCATCGCCTGGCGCCTTCCAACACAACAATCAGTGGCTTCAATGCCAGCAAAAGTGAACCGCTGGGTAAAATCCGACTCAAATGTCAGATTGGCCATCTCCACACTGAGGTGACTTGCTACGTTGTAGACGCTGATGTCAACTACAATATCCTGCTGGGGCGGCCCTGGTTATATGAATACATGGTGGTCCCATCTACGCTTCACCAATGCATGAAGTGCGTGTCCGTCAACGGCGTCATCAGAACGGAGTTTGCTGACATCGCCCCCTTCAAAGGGGTTGAAGCTTACTTCACCGACGCCAGCCTGTACAAAACCTTCGACGAGGAGGAGGCCAACGATGCTGATGATGAAGCAAAAATGGCCGCTGAGACAGATACAGAGACGGAGATCATTCTCACTGCTCCTCTTAAGATCCGTCTCAAAGGGAAACCACCTTAGAAAGTGGCTCCCCTGGTGATCAAGCTTCCTGGGAAAGCACCCATATCCCTAGGCAGAACATTCGCTGAAGCTTCTTTGAAGATAAAACTCAAGGGGAGACCGCCTCAGACGTCAGCTCCTCTTGTAGCCAAACTCCATGGGAAGGCACCTGCTGCCGGGACGTCAGTGGACGCACCCCTAAAAGTGCAACTCAAAGGCAAGTCCCCACCGTCTCCAAAGCTTCAAGAGAGGACTCATATATCCATCTCTGAGCCGAAGGACAGGCCCAGAATGAGTTCTCCTGAACCAGCTCCGGAGCTCACAGACGAAGAGCTCGAGGAATACATTTCCGCCAATATAGATGCACCATTTCTGGACAATGTAATCCCTCGGGATAAAATTTCTTGTTTCATCAATAATAGTGTCTTTTAATTATTCTAGTCTTCCATATTGGAATGCCATGTATACATTAGATAACGCTCTACGGTCGTTGCAAACACAAATAACGACCGTCAATCATGTAAATTGAGTCGTCCTGTCCCAAGGAGTCTGTTTTATAGTCCCGTCTCGGAACCAGGACTAACAACACATCATCTTTGGCAAAGTCGAGCGTCACCAAGACCTCCCGCCACTCGAGCCCGAGCCAGATACCGGCAGAATACAAATCTATCGGTACACGGACAAAGTAAAGTACCTCATTCAGAAGATAGGCTACGACCTCAAAAGCAACAAAGGTCTGAACTATGGTAAAGGCCGACGTCTTCCTCTCCGACTCCCAGTACCCAAAGGGAAGCCGCAAGACTACTATCATCGCACTCGACGGGGGGTAGGCTACATCATGCCTCCCACAACCCCAGAAAGCTCAGAGGCTGAAGGATTGGAACACGACCACTCGTCCGAAGCTTCAACCTGGGATTCCGATACCAGTATCGGTTCCATCTTCAAGAAAGTCATGTCGGTCAACATGGCTTCTGCACAATCTCCAGAGGATGAAGGCGATGACCAAACGCTAGAGTTCTTTGAAAAAGAACCCTGGGCTCAATGCCTGGGGGCACAGTAGGAATCTCATTTCGAATTACGAGAGCCTCCCACTGAAGACGAAGTCGAGCAAATTGACCTTGGGGACGGATCTTCTTCCAAACCCATCTTCATCAGCAAAAGCTTACAAGGAAAAGACCGAGAGTCATTGGTCCAACTGGCCAAAGAATATATCGATGTCTTCGCCTGGAGCTATGAAGATATGCCGGGTCTTGATCCTCAGATCGCAATGCACAAGCTTAGCATCTTACCAGATACTAAGCCGGTCAAGCAATAACAACGGCGCTTTCGTCCTAAGCTCATGGACGCCATTGATCAAGAGGTGGACAAGCTGCTAAGCAGTGGGTTCATCCGTGAAGAGCAACATCCAGATTGGGTGGCCAATGTTGTCCCAGTTACTAAAAAGAATGGGAAGATACGAGTCTGTATTGACTTCCGGGACCTCAATTCTGCTTGCCCGAAGGATGAGTTCCCGCTCCCAATTACTGACGTGATGATCGACAATACATGCGACTTCGAGCGTATGTCCTTTATGGACGGATACTCAGGCTACAATCAAATCAAGATGTTCCCTGATGACGCAAAACACACGTCATTCTAGACACCGAAGGGGGTTTACTGCTACACAGTAATACCCTTTGGCCTGAAGAATGCTGGTGCCACCTATCAACGGGTGATGAGTACCATCTTTCGTCAACACCTACACAAGATAGTTGAATGCTACGTTGACGATATCGCAGTCAAAAGTCGTCTCAAAGGCGATCATGTACAAGACTTGAAGACAGTCTTCGACCTCATGCGAGCACATCAGCTCAAAATGAACCCTGCTAAATCCTTTCTTGGGGTTTCCAGCGGGAAGTTCTTGGGCTTCATTATTACGGCAAATGGTATCCATGTCGATCCTGAGAAGACCAAAGCCATTCTTGATATGGACCCTCCGAAGAATCTTCGAGAACTTCGAGGCCTGCAAAGACGTCTTGCATATATCCGAAGGTTTATAGCAACATGAATAAGGGAGTCTCCTACGTCTGGACAGAGTAATGCCAGAAAGCTTTCGATGATATTAAAGCTTATCTGACGAGTCCTCCAGTCTTAGTGGCTCCTGTCACAGGCAAACCATTCCTGCTCTACGTCCGTGCCATGGATCATTCCCTTGGCGCTTTGTTGGCTCAGAATAATGATGCGGGCTACGAATAGGCTATCTACTACCTCAGCAGGATGATGGTTGGGGCCAAACATCGGTACACCCCTGTCGAAAAAGAATGCTTGGTACTGGTATTTGCCATCCAAAAGACCCGCTATTATATCTCGGGGCAGACAATTCATGTCATTTCCCGGTTCAACCCACTCAGAATTCTCATGACAAAACTAGGATCATTGAATTCCCGACTAGCTACATGGGCGATCCTGTTAACACCATATGGCATGGTATTTGTCCCATAAAAAGCTGTCAAGGGTCAAGCTCTCGCCGACTTCTTAGCCGCGCACCCGATCCCGGAATCATCCAAACTCTACGAGGACATTCCAGATGAAGTCCAAGAATCCAACGTCACCGAAGAAAATTTTGTCTGACAGATGTTTTTCGATGGTGCATCTAGAACAGGCCCCAAAGGCCAGATCATTGCAGAAGTGGGGGTAGTCCTGATCTCTCCAGATCAGCTGGTCATTCAGCGTGCTTACTCTCTGTCAAAGCCTTGCTCTAACAACGTTGCTGAGTACAACGCCCTCATCATGGGACTCCAGCTGGCCAAACAGCTGGAGGTGGACTATCTGAAAGCTTACGGCGATTCAAAGCTCGTCGTTAACCAGATCCGAGGACAGTACGAAGTTCGTCATGAAGACCTGGTTCCCTACCAAGGGGTTGTAGTGAACATCATCTCAACCTTTGTGGAATTCTTCATAGAACATGTGCCTCGACTTCAGAATCTGGAGGCCGATGCTCTAGCCAGCCTCGCAGCCTCATTGGCAGCACCCCTCGGAACCCAACGCTATGTTATGGTAGTTGGTCGAGACTTGGTGTGCCCGAAGAATAACTTGTGTACACAAACAACTCACGCCATGACAACAAATGCCGGTGTGAATGTCCGAGACTGGAGGTTTCCGTTCATTGACTTCGCTGTCTACGGAATCCTCCCAAAAGATCCGAAAGAAGCCGTCTCGGTCAGAAGGCGTTCCCTTCGGTTCTTCTATGATACAGCTACTAAAATGCTGTACCGACGCTCCTACGATGGACTTCTCCTTCGATGTCTATCGAACGAAGAAGCAGCCGAAGCCCTTCGAGAAGCCCACGACGGAACTTGTGGGGCCCATCAACCCAGCCCTAAGTTGCCGGATCGACTGCGACGTATGGGCTATTACTGGCCTACCATGATGGCCGACGCTGTTGAGTATGCGAAGAAGTGTCGTGCTTACCAACTTCACGCTGACTTCATCCATACACCATCAGAGCAGCTACATCCTACGGTTGCCTCCTGGCCATTTGAAGCCTGGGGTATGGATATCGTGGGACCTATTACCCCTCCTTCATCAAGGGGACACCGCTTCATCTTAGCAATCACTGATTACTTCTCTAAATGGGCAGAAGCAGTGCCATTGACAGAAGTGAAAAGCTCCAGAGTGATCAGCTTCATCAAGCATCATGTCATCTACCGTTTCGGGGTTCCTCGACAGATTATCCACGACAACGGCCCCCAGTTCATCAGCCACATTTACAGCAGATTCTGTGACAAGAATCGCATCCAGAACGTGGCATCTACCGCCTACAATCCGGCAGCAAACGGATTGGCCGAGGCATTCAACAAGACTATCGTCAAGCTACTCAAAAAGGTCGTGTCATCCAATAAACACGACTGGGATGAAAAGCTAGGCGAATGCCTTTGGGCCTATCGCACAACGGTACGGACTCCAACGGGCAACACGCCATTCTCTTTAGTCTACGGAAGTGAAGCAGTATTGTCTCTCGAGATCCAGATACCCTCACTCCGTGTAGCAATCACGAATCAGTTGACAGAGGAGGATAATCATCGCCGCCGTCTACGGGAGTTAGAAGCATTGGATGAAAAATGCCTCTTGGCTCAACAGCGCATCGAACTCTATCAAGCCCGCATATCACAGGCTTTCAACAAAAAAGTCAGACAAAGAACTTTCCAAATCAGCGACCTAGTTCTGGCAGTCAGGAGGCCGATGGTGTTAACTCATAAGACACCCGAAAAGTTTGAGCCCAAATGGGAAGGGCCCTTCATCATAGAGACGGTATACTCCAACGGTGCTTATCGTCTCGCCAAACCAAACGGGGACTTGTTCATGATGCCCATCAACGGCAAGTTCCTAAAGAAGTACTACTCTTGAAATGTCCTAAGATATGTACTTCCGTCTCTTCCCAGCAAGAGAATCATTGGACTTAATTATCAAAGTTCACATCCTCCCTTTGCTTCAGAATCCTATGCCTCCGGAACCCAGTTGTTCCAGGGCTTTCTATCCCCCGTAGAAGAACAACCACGTCCACATTACCTCTGAGTTGCTCCTCTACACTTTACAGAGCGCAATCTTACACTACGTAGGATTGTGCCAACTATCATGTTTGCCACGTCCACATTACCTCTGAGTAAACATCCCGTACAAACAACCCCTGTGTTGTTGTACACCGATCGCAGAACTTCCACGTCCATATTACCTCTGAGTAGTTCCGCGTATCCCTCCCAGAGTCATTCCTACCATGTCCACATTACCTCTGAGTTGGAAGATCTCCATCATCTGGACCCTATGTTTGCCATGTCCACATTACCTCTGAGCAAACATGTTGGTCCTCCCAAACTTATTATCTGTACCTAACAACCAAGGTGCGCAAAAGATAATAGGTCCACACAAATCACAAGTTCATGACAACCAAAATGAACACCAAAAGCAAGAAGTTCTTTATTTCATCAAAAAGTAAAGGACTACATCATATTCAGAAGACGAACAGAAATCAACAGAAACATTAACTGTATTCATAATTTTGGAAACGTCAATTACAAAACCCACAATGACTCCTTACAGCCAAGGATCGTGGTTGCGTTGAGGCATGTACCATTCCCTTAGCCACTTCGCATAAGAAGGCTCTATTTGATTAAGGACGTCGACAAGGACAGGAGGGTCAGAACTTTCGGTGTTCCCACCTGTCGACAGAGGCTCCTCCCTAACAGTGACTTCAATCTTGGGAGCGATCTTTCCCCCTTTTGCCGTCGGCTCATCCGCGACTTCAACCTTAGGCATCACCTCCTCTTTGACGGTCATTTGCTCTTGTTTAATAAGGGACGACAACATCTCCTCCTTTATGATGGTCTCTATCTTCGGCACGGATACTGCGAAAACCTAACGAAAGTTAGCAAAGAAATTTTTAAGCGAAGTGTTTGGAACACATCAAACAGCTTCGGCGCGTCATCTGGGTCTAAACCCACGCGCGTCAGCAAGTAAAGCTTCGGCACATCTTCAGGGTTTAAACCCACGCGCGTCAGCAAGTAAAGCTTCGGCGTGTCATCAGGGTCTAAACCCACGCGCGTCAGCAAGTAAAACTTCGACGCGTCTTCAGGGTCTAAACCCACGCGTGTCAGCAAGTAAAGCTTCGGCGCGTCATCAGGGTCTAAACCCACGTGCATCAGCGGGAAGAGCTTCGGCGCGTCATTAGGTCCTAAACCCACGCGCGTCAGCAGGACGGTCTCGGCACATCATTAGGACGCAAGTCCATGTGCGTCGACAAACAACAAACGCGACTCATGCCGTATCTCCAGCCACAAGGAGAAACCCCCAAGGAGAAAAAGTACTCGCCTGTCACGGCTGGCCGGACTTCGGCATGGGTCGTGATGAGAGAAACGTCATCCTCGTCAAAGTCGATCGACTCTTTGCTCTAGCCTCGACCACGGCCAGCACCTCCACAAGGATTCTTGGGCGCCATCTAATGAAGAAGTTAGGGTTTCTTGAAGAAAGAACTCTAAGGAATAGAAAAAGAAAGAAGAACGAAGGAGAGGACTTCCTCTCTCCTCAGCCGCCTATTTATAGGCTGGCTCACAAGCGTGTAAACTGATGAGGAGTGACGTCAGCAGTCGCCTCGGCTCCCGCAATCATGATTACTTCGAATCCTGAGCGGATCAGTATTAATCTCTTCCGTTACAATCATTAAAGGAAGGCGCGTCATCCGGACGCGCAGAGCAGTCACGCGCCCGGAGCAATCACGCGCTCAAAACGGTCACGTGCTCCACTGACCATCATGCTTCTTATTCAAAGTATTCCGAAACTTCGAAAAGTTTCGAAAACTTTGAAGGGGGTCTTGTAGAAGCATGAAAAATCAAGCCTAGTTCAGGACGTTCACACAGAATGTCCATGCGCCCAGAAAGTTCACGCGCCCAGAACTTTCATACATCACAAGTCAGCACAAACAAAGGAAATTGGTTCATCAAAAGAACAGCAAAGGAGTAGTCAAAACAAATGGACTTTTATTAAACAAAGTCTATTACATGACTAAAAAATCCTTTACAATGAATGAGCCAAAAAGCCTAAACAGAGAAACTATGTTTCGATAAAGACGCGTCCTTCATTTCAGGCGCGGCTCCTTAGGCGCGGCTCCTTCACTCCATTCGGGCGCGGCTCCTTCACTCCATTCAGGCGCGGCTCCTTCACTCCATTCGGGCGCGGCTCCTTCACTCCATTTAGGCGCGGCTCCTTCGCTCCATTCAGGCGTGTCATGAAGTCTCAGCATATGCACTTCGACAGTCATTGGGCTGCACTAAAGTGGACGACACACTCCACTCTTACAGGAGAAAGAGCTCTCCAAAGCCCAAGGAAGATGGGAGCACCACAATTCAGATCTGGCTGCCAGTAAGTTCCCTGCAAGAGTTGCAACAGGCACTTACGGCACCACAATTCCGATCTGTGGCTCTTCGAGCCTAACAAAAATCGGGACTCAAACGTCCCGATCTTTGGATGCAACAGACACCATCGGTCTGCGTCAGGTCCCAGCGATCCTGACTTTTAGATGTAACAGACACCATCACAAGGGCAGACTTGGACGCATTGTCGCATCTTCACCGTTGGACGCATCTTGTCTACAACACGAATACGAGAGGAGAAATTCATTCGGGAAGACAAAGGAGAATGAAAGCCAAACTCTCTCTTCACCACTATTTATAGGCCGGGCAAATCATACCCACGCGCCAAGTGGCAGACTCTCCGAATCCCGAGCCATAAATGTCCATTTATGGCAATGAATCTGACCTCTCGAATTCAGCTAAGTCAAAGACAGCTATTTAAAGCATTCGGAACTCAACCGTCGGCCAATCAGAGGATGCCAACGGGGACGTGCCCTCCAAGCAGCGAGCGGTCGCGCCCCATCACTCGAACGGCCGCGCCTCTATCATCCAACAGGGACGCACCCTCCATCAGTCGTAGAGATGCGTCCCCATCCTCAAACAGGGACGCGCCCCTCAGCACCAAGAGACCGTGCCCCCACCCAAGCTCTTCACCCATCGGAGCATTTAATGCAAGGGTGACCGAAACGACAGCTGCCGTACTCGGTAACCGCGATGACAGCTTTTCGCAGTATGCAAGAAGTCAGTCATCATTTCCTTTTCAGTCGGTTACAGGCCACGTGGCCGACTCGTATGCAGCCATGCGCCCCCCGCGATCTGTAACCTGCGCCTCTGACTTACCAAAGACAGAAGTCAGGACAGAGTACAAGTCAGGCGATCTGCGCCTCGGAGGACCCGCGCCTCGAAGGATCCGTGCCCCCGTGCTCTGCAAACCCGTGCCTATGTCTTACATCTGATCCCTAAAGACATAAGTCAAGTCATAATTCAAATCAGAGAACCCGCGCCTCGGAGGACCCGTGCCCTGAACTGATGAGCTCCAGTCCACGTCCTAGGCACAGCCCATCAGATTCTCCTCCACCAAATCAGAGATCTTCTGAAACAGAGACACGCTACGTGTCCTCTCAATCAGCTCAGTCCACGAAGGGGTGCTAACCACCCAAGATCTCAGCAGCCAAAGGATCTCCTACCGCCACGTGTCAGCTCTACCTCAGCACACTAAAGCAGTGGGAAATATTCAACCCCCAATTCGGGGCGCGTCATCCACGCGCCTCACAGTTCTAGCCACGTGGCGTCCCCACGTACACGCGCCTCCCTACATACGCGCTCTTAAGCAGGCCACCCTGCTGCCTATAAAAAGAAGGAGCGTCCCTCCTTCACACACACACAGGACAATACACAGAGACAACAGACAGAGATCATCATCTCGTATCCAGAAGCTTGGAAGAGACACTTAACGTCTACTTCCCTTCGAAATGCTTTGGCATCCAGAGCAACCCAGACCTTCAGAAAATCCAAGATCGTCGCCAGATCGTCAACGGAGTCAACGCATTACCACTCGCTCCATCGACACAACCCAGATAAAATATAAAAAGTACACTTTTAGGACTATTCTCAGTCCTATCTTGTAACACTGTTCTATTTGTAATTAAGAATTCAATCAAAGATATTTTTAATGGCAAACAAAGACGACGGAGCCTCTGTGATTTTGGGCGACGAGTATGTTGTGTTTTGACTATTGAAGTCACCGTGCTTTAGGGAGACCAATAGGCTGTGCTTCAGGCAAACGAGTTTATTGTGCTTTAGAGCGGCAGGCAGACTTGTGTTGGAGGCCATGGTATCTCCAAAAAGTCTCTGATAAAGGGGGCCGTTGAACGGGCCATGCTTCTGGGTTGAAATGGAAGTCTGCGCTTCTGAGGCGGGGAGGTCGCACGAAGAAATCACTTGCCTGTGCCTACGAATCAAAGACAAGGCGCAGGGATGCATCTGCGCTTTTGGTTTGAGGGAGCTAGCTTCGAAGTCTTTTTAAGAGCAGTTAATGACAACTCTTTAAATTAAGAATGACTCCTTCTTAATTGCCATCGTTACTTTAGGAATCTCAAGGAGCTTTTAACAGTCTGGGAGTCAATTGAATGTACTTATAAATGAGGTTCATCGTGCTGAGTCTTAGGTTCATCCCATTAATGTAGGAATTTTGACCGACAGCCACGTGATCTGTCATTTGGACTACTCCTGCCCTATATAAGGGTTTTTTTTCTTCTGAAGTGCTGCGTCTTCTTTTTCTTAGCATTCTCAGCACTATGCTTGATTCAGACTTAGCTTTGAACGACCGTTGGCCTTGCATAAGTCGGCTGTTGGTTGGAGATTTCTTCGTTCAAAGAGGTCATGTCTTTGTAGAAGAACTCCTAACTGCTCTTGAGAAGTACCTAAGTGTCCACCATAAGGAGTTTGACCCTGGGCGACGTATTGGAGGTCTTGGAGGTCTTAGGGGTCTTCGAGGTCCAAGCTACGGGGTTAGGATTGGTTTTCCACCCGATGAGCCGTTGGACGTGCTCTGCCTCGCTCATTAGCGGCTGAGTGGCTCTATCATGCTCGAAAAGCTGATACGCTTTTGAAAAGAGCCAGCTGTCGTGCTGTGGACTGGGTTCTCGCCGAGCCAATAGCTGCTTCAGTAGCCATATTGGAGTTCTAACTTTCCTGGCTGCGAAGTGTCTTGCTCTGGCAAGGCTGTGCGTCTGCAGGAAGCAGACTTTGATGGAGACTGTATTCACATCTTCTATCTACAGTCCCTTCATGCATGACGATCACACTTTGAAGATAACCCTATAAAGATAATCCTTATCGTAGATCCTTAGGTTTTCTTTAGTTTCTTTCATGCATTTACAAAGTCTTTGTAACAGATCCTTGTAACCATGGTTAATAAAGTTCTTTTTTATGTAATCGTGACGAATCTATAATAGACCCTTGTAGCTATGATTAATAAAAGAACTTTTCTTGAATTTTCTTCTGTTTGTGTGAGTTACTCTTTTCTGCTTGCGTATTTGATCACATGTGTTTTTGTGAAGCTGGGTGGGTAGCGAGAGCACCAACTTGCACTTTTGACTCCTGCGCTTTTCTTGCTTCTACGGGAAGCACTGTGACTGTGACTTTAGCAGTCAGTACATCTGATTTATCTGATAGCACACGTCTTTGGCATATGCGGCTTGGGCATGTGAGCGAGAAAGGCCTGTCCTTACTGAGCAATCAAGGATTACTGAAGAATTTGAAGAAGCCAAGTATGGATTTCTGTGAGTAATGCATTTATGACAAGCAGCACATGGTGACCTTCAGTACAAGCAAGCAGAAGACACGAGGTGTTCTTGACTATGTGCATACAGATGTATGGAGATTCCTTCCAAGAATGGAGCAAAGTACTATGTCACTTTTATTGATAATTATACACGTTATGTTTGGTTGTATTTCATCAAAACCAAGGATGAAGTGTTCGAAAAGTTCAAACAGTGGAAAGCGACTATGGAGAACAGAATAGACAAAGGTAAAGATGATGAGGTCTGATAATAGTACTGAATATACCTATGGACCTTTCAAAGATTTCTGTGCTCAAGAAGGTATCGTTCAACATTGGACTATCAAGAACACACCGCAGCAGAATGGGTTAGCAGAAAGGATGAACCGAACCTTGCTTGAGAAAGCAAGATGTATGCTCTCCAATGTCGGTTTAGGCAAAGAATGGTGGGCGGATGCTATACACATGGCACGGTACTTGGTTAATAGATCACCAACTCCGGCTATAGATTGTAAGACTCCATATGAGGTGATGACCGGCAAACCAGCATATTACAACACTTTGTGCGTGTTTGGATGCAAAGCTTACTATCATATCAATGGGGGTAAGTTGGTGCTGAGAGCCAAGAAAGCCATATTCTTGGGATATGCACAAGGAGTGAAGGGCTACCGTCTATACTACTTGGAGGGTAAGAAGTTCTTAATCAGCAGGGATGTCACATTCGACGAGTCTTCAGTGTTGGCTTCGAGTAAGAAGAGTGAGTCCGATCAGGATTGTGGTGTATATACCAAATCTCAAACTGTTGATATTGAGTTGTCTAAGGATGCATCAGATGAAGTGGAGATTTCTGAAGATGTTCATCAAGCCCCACAAGAGCAACAACCAGAGGAAGAGCAACACTAGCAGCAAGATTCTTTAGCCACCACTAGGCCAACGAGACCAGTCAAGACAGTACACATGTATAAATTTGATGAACCGGTAAAGCACTACGGATAGTTAAATTTGGTGGCATATGCGCTACCAGTAGAGGATGACGAGCCTATCACCTTCAGACATGCTGTCAAAGATATTAGAAGTGAGAACTGGATGGTGGCTATGCAGGAAGAGATCGAGTCTCTCCACAAAAATTGTACATAGGATCTGGTTCCATTGCCCAAAGGCAAGAAGGCTATAGGCTGTAAGTGGGTATACAAGAAGAAGGAAGCTTCTCCAGAGTCAGGTGGCACTCGGATCAAGGCAAGATTAGTGGGAAAGGGCTTCGCGCAGAAGGAGGGAGTGGACTACAATGAGATCTTCTCTCCGGTGGTCAAGCACACTTCTATTCGCGTATTGTTGAGCCTGGTAGCTCATCATGATCTCGAGTTAGAGCAACTCGATGTGAAGACGGCATTCTTAAATAGCGACCTTGACGAAGAAATTTATATGCAACAACTGGAGGGATTCAAGGTGGTTTACAAGGAAAATCATGTGTGTTTATTGAAAAAAAATCGTTGTACGGGTTGAAGCAGTCGTCTCGACAGTGGTACAATCGGTTTGATACCTTCATGACCCGGCATGATTTCACCTGAAGTAAGTATGACTGTTGTGTGTTCTTTTATAAACTTCATGGTGGAGATTATACCTATCTATTGCTTTATGTGGATGATATGCTTATTGCCTCAAAAAGCATGGTAGAGATAGATAAACTGAAATCTCAACTTAGCTCGGAGTTTGAGATGAAAGACTTGGGTGGAGCCAAGAAGATTTTGGGGATGTAGATTAAAAGGGAGAGGAAGAAACAAATTTTGTTTTTATTTCAGAAGTAGTTTATTGAGAAGATCATTGTTCGTTTGGTATGGAAGATGCAAAGACTATTTCTACTCCCATGGCTGGCCACTTTAGACTCCCAGCCAAGTTATCCCATACTACAGATGAGGAGAAGAAGCACATGGCACGAGTTACTTATGCGAGTGCAGTTGGCAGCTTAATGTATGCTATGGTGTGCACTCAACCAGACATTGCACAAGCCGTAAGTGTGGTTAGTCGCTTTATGGCTAATCCGGGAAAGAAGTACTGGGAGGCTGTGAAGTGGATATTCAAGTATTTGAAGGGCACTATTGATATGGGATTACACTTTGGTGGAGACTTTAGTCAAGTCAATGGATATGTGGATTCAGATTATGCTGGTGATCTGGATAAGCGCACGTCAAATATTAGATACGTGTTTGTTTTACCTGTTGTACCAGTCAGTTGGAGGTCTATGTTGCAGGCTACAGTTGCATTATCGACTACGAAAGCAAAATATATGGTAGTGATAGAGGAAGTCAAAGAATGCCTCGTGGTTTGATTAATGACATAGGGGTGAAGCAGGATGTAGTTGATGTACATTGTGATAGCAGGAGTGCTATACACTTGGCAAAGAATCAAGTCCATCATGCAAGGACCAAGCATATTGATGTTCGCTACCACTTCATATGGGATGTTGTAGAATACGGTGATATTGTACTTGAAAAGGTGCATACCAAGGACAACCCCGCTGATATGTTGACTAAGGTTGTTCCTGGAGCTAAGTTCCAATATTGCTTGGACTTGCTCCATGTCATACCAATTGTTTGAGAGCCCTTGACGAGTGGTTGATTTAGTGAAGCTGTGCGGTAGAGAAGTGTGGGCTCGATTTTGTGGCAAAATCTTGCCGATGTGGAGATATGAAGAAAAATGTCCAAAAATAGGCCCATGACCTTTTTTGACCATATATATGGTAATCCTATATATGATTGGATTTGACTATATATGTGATAATCCTACATATATGGTAATCCTATATAAGATTGGATTTGACTATATGTGGTAATCCTACATAGGATTGTATTTTTAGCCTACATAGGATTGGATTTCTATGCTATATAAAGGGGTCTATGGGTGGTGCTCCTTTATATATCTCATTGTGCTCAAGTTGTTGAATAAGTTCAACACAAGAGAGCTAAAGTTGTTGAATAAGTTAAATAAAAAAAATTGAGAGATTTTTTTCTTTCTTTATGGTAGAGAGTTCTTGAGTGCAAGAAGAGAAGTGTTGAGAGCTATTGTAATTCCTTTTCTTCTTCATAGTGGAACTAAATTACCTCATTTATGGAAGTAGGCATCTTGGAACCACGTACATCATTGTCTTTGTGGTTGTTAATTTTCTCTGAGTTTTTTGGATTTATTTCCGATGTGCACAACATCCTTCCTATTAAACAACTTATTGAAATAAACTCTGTTCTTCTCCCGATTGAGGTGTAGTCCTGACAAGCGACCAAATTCCTACATGATCCTTGCAACTGTTATAACGCCCCAAGTCCCAAAATATGTAGAACTAGGAAGATCGTACATGCCAGCTACGTATCAAGTGGACTCCAGTCCAGCTCGAATACGTATAAGCTGTCTAGACTACGGTGATAAATCTAATTATGGCAAGTCAAAACTATATCCCAATCCACATAAAATAATAAATATCAAGAAGGGACAATATGGTTCGTGGTCTGCAATCCACTAGCATACATGTCCGAATAGACTCAAAAGGAAACACGGGTCTATTAAACTAGGCTAATAAGCAGAATATATCACGATAAGAATATGCAACATGAGAGAATAATAAAATGAAACCATGCACCAATGATACCTGAATCCTGCAGATGCAAATCATAACCATCCATCGATTCTACCAGCTCGACCATAACCTGGAGAGATCACCAAGTCCTCAGGGGACTAGCAAGACACATAATATACAAGCCAAGTATCTCAAAGTGTCACGACCCGCACCCCACTGTTAGGGTACGAGAACGTAACAACGCCCAGCCTACGCCGCAATATCGGCGGTAGAACGCTGTCCTAGGTCTCAATGCATCTAACAGTATAAGACTAAACAGTTTATACTCCCCGAATGGGGGTGACATAGCAGATACAGTCTCAATCACATCTAAGGTAGAGCATGATAAGGATAGATAAAACATGAAATCCAAAAGAGATACAGCAGAGAGAAATCTAAGTGTCTAAGATACACAAACCCAGAAATACATCTCAAATCTCAAAATACAGTAATCCACAAAGTAAATACAACTCCAGACAATAGGAATAACTATCTAAACAACCTCTAATGAGTCTCCTCTAGGCTAGCAGGCACCTCCAGGCTATCTGTAAAATTTATCAACAGGTCCAGTCAGGACAGGAGCGAGTACAGTACATCTCAACAGATCATAGCAGGTTAGAAAATATAATCATGCAGTAAAGTAAGATACAGGTACTGAAAGAAGTGCAGTATGTAAACAGAGAGAGAACTGTAATAGAAATATCTACTATACATAGAGAACTAGCAGTGACTAGTGATTCAGAGCACAAGATGGTTATATAAACGGCACGATATTGTACACGAGTAATCTACAGAGGCTGTACACGAGTAATCTACTGGATTGAATACATAACCACTTCTACTCCCCCGCCCCAATTAATACACAAGGATCCAGCCGAGTTATGTTATTGCACACGAAGTATAGTCGTACACGAAGATCATGTGAGCACATGAGTATACAAGATTTCACACGATTTATATACGAAAAACACGAACACAAGGAGTACACGATGCTCATGATAAAGTACACGAACACGAAATACCCGATGTATCCGCTAAGGGGATAACATCGCACAACAAGATCCATATAGTACTAATCCGTGTTTCCGACGTGACAGTACAAGTAAAGTAATCTACTACAGGAAATAATTCTAAGCAGGATATGAAATGATCAGAGAATGTACTCGCCTCGTATCTGAATGTCTGAAGTAAATGTACTGTCCGAGATGAGGCACCTGACTCCTAGTTAGAGCAAGACAAGTCACAACATGTCCAGAAGGGTAATATAAAGCACTACAATGCATTCTACATGAATCTAGGTCAACCTAGGCCAAAGTCAACCCTTGGTCAATTCTGGTCAACTGCACTAGTCAAACTAGGTCAAACTAGGTCATGTCCTAACCCAGCAAGTCTTACTAGGCCTAACCAAGACTATCCTAGCAAGCACACATCAATACAAGGCTATACAAGCCAACATACATCCAACTCTATATAGCATGCAATTATTCAATACTCAAATAGGCAAGAATTCACATTAGATATACACTAGGTAATCTATTACTTTAAGCTATACATGTCTACACATATATACACATGCATATATTGGTATCCAACATTAGGTCTATAATCATGGCATTTCAAATGGCTATCTAACAGTATAAGACTAAACAGTTTATACTCCCCGAATGGGGGTGACATAGCAGATACAGTCTCAATCACATCTAAGGTAGAGCATGATAAGGATAGATAAAACATGAAATCCAAAGAGATACAGCAGAGGAAATCTAAGTGTCTAAGATACACAAACCCAGAAATACATCTCAAATCTCAAAATACAGTAATCCACAAAGTAAATACAACTCCAGACAATAGGAATAACTATCTAAACAACCTCTAATGAGTCTCCTCTAGGCTAGCAGGCACCTCCAGGCTATCTGTAAAATTTAACAGGTCCAGTCAAGACAGCGGAGTACAGTACATCTCAACAAATCATAGCAGGTTAGAAAATATAATCATGCAGTAAAGTAAGATATAGGTACTGAAAGAAGTACAGTATGTAAACAGAGAGAGAACTGTAATAGAAATATCTACTATACATAGAGAACTAGCAGGACTAGTGATTCAGAGCACAAGAGTTATATAAACGGTACGATGTTGTACACGAGTAATCTACAGAGGTTGTACACGGTAATCTACTGGATTGAATACATAACCACTTCTACTCGCCTGCCTCAATCAATACACAAGGATCCAGCCGAGTTATGTTATTGCACACGAAGTATAGTCGTACACGAAGATCATGTGAGCACATGAGTATACACGATTTACACGATTTGTACACGAAAAACATGAACACAAGGAGTACACGATGCTCATGATAAAGTACACGAATACGAAATACCCGATGTATCCGCTAAGGGGATAACATCGCACAACAAGATCCATATAGTACTAATCCGTGTTTCCGACGTGACAGTACAAGTAAAGTAATCTACTGCAGGAAATAATTCTAAGCAGGATATGAAATGATCAGAGAATGTACTCGCCTCGTATCTGAATGTCTGAAGTAAATGTACTGTCCGAGATGAGGCACCTGACTCCTAGTTAGAGCAAGACAAGTCACAACATGTCCAGAAGGGTAATATAAAAACTTATATATTACAATACAATATGCTAACATATATATAATATACATACATAGCTAAGTTAACTATATTCATAAATACTTATTTAAGAGGCTATGTGTGTGTATGTGAACATGACAAAGGAGAAAGTGAGGGTTAAATAGGCATACATAGTGTATACATATCAAAAGTGTCAAGATGTAAGTGAACAAAGTGTCAAGTGTGATAGTGTCAACATAGTGTAAGGGGTACATGAGGTAATATAGGATTTGTGTTAACATAGAATATTACATCTCATTAACTTGTATATTACATACATTCCATCTATTATTATATTACATTCATGCTAGTATTCATTCATCATTCATTTATTCTCGTGTACTACTATATGCACCATACATTACATATTATGGAACCTACATATTCATTACAAGCCATACTTATACATGCTTACATTAGATAGGATACTTACACCTCATACATCATTTATTTAACCATTTACTCATGCTTGCATTCTCTATTTAGTTACATAATGTATATACATTAACATGGGTTAAAATCAAATAGAACATTATATTACACACAAGGGTGCACAAAATGCATATGCCGAATAGTAACTCCTACTAATAATCAATATTGTACCAACTCAGCATGAATTAAATTTTAGGATTAAAGTATGTTATAGATCTATGTGTTAGCTTTCCGAAACTTCAAACGGATCGCGTTTTCGTTTCCGGAAACTCCCGAAATCGCGAAAACACCTAGAACGCATTTGTCTTTCGTACAGCTGACACTCAAATAATTCTCCAGAAAGTTATAGAATGAATTAGGCCTATTAATACATGTTTTTGGAAATCTAACTTCAATACGCTTCTTTTAAAAAAATGGGAGATTAAACCGAGCTTTGAGCTAGAAGTTATGACATTTCTAAGTTAGGGCTGAAATTAAAACGTAGATAAAAATCATGACGAATTTAGATAGTTTGAGCCAAAAGAATACACAATATATATGCTAATTATCCACAACAATAATAACAATAATAATATGAGGAACCACACTCACAAACTTGATTATATAGTCATCATGAACCATTTATTACATATATAAATATAGATACACTCTAATTATATATATATATATATATATATATATATATATATATATATATATATATATATATATATATATATATATATATATATATACACACAAATCTATATATATGTAACATGAACACATCTATAAGAGATACATGAATGAAATGTAAAGTACTCAAGAACACATCTCTACATATTCAAATCTGAGATTTAATATGAATTAATTCATTTAATCCATATTTTAAATATAAAGTATGTCCAAGTTCGGGGTTTTCCCACATGGACACAACCACAATACAAAGGACACTCCTATGACCTCCAAATGGACACGAAATGGACACAAATGGAGATACAACCATGGGAGACATTCCTATGGGTTCAAAATATTCCTATATGCATGTAGGGATGGATTAGAGGAGAGATTATACCTTCCGGAAGAGAGTTTCAAAGGAAAAGGCCTTCCGACTTGACACCGATACGTAGAGATTCCAAAAGGACACGAACGAGCTCCGATTCCTCCCAAACTTGGCTAGCACCCTCTAATTATGGAGTAGAGGAGAAGAGAAGAAGATTTGGTGGAAGAAATGGTGGATTTGGAGATGAAATCAATGGAGTTATTCTCTAGAAATTTGGGGAAGAACATGAGAGAGAAAATGAAGGGATAAAATGAAATGGAAGAGATGATGACTCACCCCTTATTCCCCTCTAGAGGTGGCTGGCCATATGGGCTATTTTGTCCTATTTTGAATGTCTAAAATACCCCCCACTAGTCTATTTATTAATATATTGGGAAGGGTTTAAGCCGGGGCTAGTTTAGTCTAGTTTTAAGTCTCTAATTAAACTAAACCTATCCATAAATAATTAGTCTAACCACTAACTAAAATTAATATCATGTGGACTAAAATTAATATCATGTGGGCCATGCCTAACTAGTGTGTGGGTCCCACTAGAGTCAAACTATCCCCCCGGGTCCCCGTTTCAAGTCGGATTGAGTTGAAATTCGAACCCGACTCAAATAACCCCAAACTAATATCATAATTAATAAAATAAATATCAAAATAATTCAAAGAGGTCAAATGCAAAATATCCTTAGCCAGAAATGACATTAAATATCATAATCACATGGTTAGGCTCTAGGTCAAACAGTCTCTAGGGTTCCACTAGCAAAATATCAAAATCACAAGTCATTGATTTAAATAATTTTAAAATGATTTAAAATCACCAAAAATTATATCATGAATTAAATATCATTATTAAAATAATTATAAACACGAAATTTCAAAATTACCCTCATTTGGAAAACTGGGTGTTACACAAAGTATAGCAGTTAAATTGATAGTGATAAAGCAAGAAAATGATCTAGGCATAACCTACACTATAGTCATACATGAGTGAGAACAACTAACCACACATGAACTGTATAACGATGGACAACAAATATCATAGCTCACAGCTAAACCACAGCTGAGAAAACTCACCCGACCTTAGAGGTCACACGGTAATCAAATTACCCGATCTTGGAGATCATAGGGTTACAACAGATAACCCGACCTTAGAGGCCAACATAAATAACGGTATAGGGAAAGAAAATAGTTCATGTATATATAGTCGTTCTTGCGCATCTAACACTCACGTGGATACAACAATCCGGTATATCCAAATCCAATACAGGGTATATGACAATGTCTCTAATAAAAAGGAAGAGAAATAACTGATAAACTATAATCATGTTGTCACTATCACTTTTCTAGATAAGGATATTTTGGTAATTGTATGATTTTTAAATTTTTTAATTATTTTATTGTATTTTAATTGGTGCTTTTGGTGTTAGTAGTTGGTTTAACCTTAGCTAAGCATGATTGGAGAATAACCATGTGATTAGAGACTTAACTAGCATTTTAGAATTGAATTTAGAGTTTAGTCCTAAATACAAACTTTCAAATTCATTTTTAGGCTATTTAAATATATTGCTTTTTGGGCTTTTGCTAAAAGGGCTTCCTATTGGACTTTAAATGAATTGTGGACCATACCTAAACCCTAACCTAACCCTAGCCGCCCTAGTGGCCGGCCAATAGCAGCCCCCCTCATATATATAACATGTCATATAGCCACCAAGCATCCTTTACAAACCCTAGAATTCCCCTTCCTTCAAAATAGCCTATCTTTCTCATCTCTCATCCAATTTGGACCAAACGAATTGTATTGTGATCCTTGGGAGGAGAGGAACTTTCTAGAGGCTTGCTAGCAAAGAATTGGAGGCGTTTGACCATAGGAATTTGGACGTCGAGGCATTTTAGAGACTTTTACATTGAGATTTTGACTCTCAATAGGTAAACGCTTTTAAACTCCTTTGAATCCTGATTTTTATTCATAGATGCATGCATCTAGGTACCATGGACCCATAGATGTAGTTTGGTAAGACTTCGTGTCCGTTTGATAGGCGTATCAGATACGTGTCGGTGTATGTTAATACGTGTTCGATGAAATGCCTCTTAGAAATAAAAGTTGTTATTTTTCAAAACTAATTTCATATACTTGTAGCCCTATATGAGGGGATTCCAAAATATTTATTTTTGTTATTTATTGACACTATTTTCGTATCCAAACAGGATACGGGGACGTAGCACAAGGTCCCGTGCACAGCCCGTGCACTGTCCTGCATTCTGAGTGTCATAACTCGATGGATACGACACGGTTTGGCATGAATTTTGTGGACACGTAGGGGCAACCTCTACCCACGTGCTCGTGAAATTTCACGAGATTTCGCTGAGTGTGCGCAAAGTTATCGTGCCTGCATTGATTCGGCTGACACCGTGCACGCGTGTGCAGCCCGCTCTAACACGGGTCTCGTGTGTGGACATGATGACTCGTAGACACGTTTCAGGGTATCCTACACTTAGCCCTAGACCTACCCTACCTGTAGACACGAGCACGACACTTCTTGTCGGACACATTGTAACACCTAATTTTCTAAAATAAGGGTAATTTTGTAATTTTGTAATTTTAATTATTTGTTAATGATATTTAAAACATGTTATGATTTTTGGTGATTTTTAATCAATTTAAAACTATTTTAAATCATGACTTGTGATTTTGATGTGCTGCTAGAGACTGCTTAACCTAGAGCCTAACCATGTGATTATGATGTTTAATTATCATTTTTGGCCTAGGAGTATTTTGGTCATTTTGGTTTGTTTGAATTATTTTGTTATTTATTGGATTGATGTATGTGATTTTTGACTTTTGATAGTTGAGACTATAGAGACTAGCCTAGAGTTTGATTTTGACATTGTGACTTAGTTAGCATGGTGTGGGACCCTAACCTAACTTAAGTTGGTCTTGGTTGACTTGAGTGTGGCTAGGTTTCATGAGAGGATTGGGTGTTTAGTGTATTTGGACTTATGGCTAAGTAGTTGAGCTAGTGAGCTAGCAATCTTGGCCCAAAGCCCAACCATGAGAAATCCTAACACTAGCTCTTCATTTGGACAGCCACTACAGCCCACTAATGACCTAATTTCAGTCTATATAATCCCTCTTCATGACCACTTGCCTCTTTTTAGAACACCCCTTATAGAAAACCCTAATTTCTTCCCCAAATTGTCAAACTTCACCATTCCTCCACCAAATTGATCCCAATCTCTTGCAATTGGCTCTAAATCTGGAGTAGATATTGAAGGAGGCTAGCTTGCAAGGAGAAGAGCTCATTGGGACATTGCTTGAGGAAGGAGACTTCACATTTGGGGGTTTTTCTTTGAGATTCACTCTCAATAGGTAATCTCTACAAATTGATTCAAACCCCTAATTTTCTTCCATAGATGCATGCATCTAGGTGTCCCCTAGCTGTAGGCTAAGTTTGGTAGGAATTTGTGTCCATTTCGTGTCTGTATCGGACATGTATCAGTGTGTGTATCAATATGTTTGATGTAATGTCTCTGAGATATTTTCTTTCTGTTTTTGCAGAACTTTTTGATTAAATTTGTAGATCTATATGTGTTTTATGATTTCGTGTGTTACTGAGGTGATTTCGTGTCGTGTCCGTGTCGTATTTGGTCGTCGACACGCAGTACGGGACACGCGTGCACTGCCCTGCTACTCGGGGTGTTTATCTCTTCGGACACGGCGACTCGACATGCGACACTTGGCATGGACCGAGGGGCCATGACTGACATGCCACCCCTCGAGTCTCGAGTCACCTCGTATTGAGTCGGACACGAGATTGGGCCCGTACTGGCCGTTGCCTGTGCTGTGCACAAGCATCAGGCTGCTCTGACACAGACCTTGTGTCGTGTCCTGGTGTCTCATGGACACGGTGCAGGGTGACACACATGTAGCCCTATATGTGTCGAACACATGGGCACGAGCATGAGTCGTGTCGTACCCTGTGTCGCGTGCACGAGGCCGTGTCCTCGCTGCACGAGGATGCCTGTGCACGAGTGCACTGTGGGTATGTTTGACTCATTTGGACACGTTTGTGTCCACTTGGTTGGACACAAACACTTCACATGATACGTGTATATATGACACATTGATTACCAACCTTTAATTTAAGTTTTTATGGAGTTTTGATATGTAAAATTTCAATTTCCCCTTTTTCCCGATACTGAACCCAGTATCAGTAATTTGCTTTCTATTTTTTTTCCGAATGTTTAAAGCATTTTCAAATATAAATTTACATGTTTTTGCTTGAGTTACATGCTGGGTTGTTTGTGGATGTGTTGGGATTCGTGTGGAGTTTGGATTAGAGTTTTTGATGCATGTGATACTTGATTCATTCTTTCGGTTTGTCTGAACAGTCATATGTACATAGTCTCTGTGTTCGAATATTCTAGTTCAATTTCAGTATAGATTTATGTGTTTACATGTGTTAAATTATGCTGGATATATATAGTACTTGTTAGGGTTCAATGTATGGGAGTTTGATTGGTTTGCTATGCATGAGACACCTTGAATTATCCCATTTCAGGATTTCTGTGCAGTTTACATATGTTCACTGTTTTCGAATAATCAACCCAATTCAATGATGATTTCACATGTTAAGATGTCCATTTCATTGTTGAGAATATGTAAAATGTTAGGGTTTCACTGTGGAGATTTGTTTGGGATTTGTTAGGGCATTTTCTGTTGTTAACTGAACATGGTGTTCAAACTGAATATGGGGTTAACCTTAAACCTGAGCATAGAGTTCATAATGTTAAACTGAGTTTTGAAGGTTTACATAAAAAGATTTGGTTTTGGGGTTCATATATATATATCTGGGTTGCTGATTTGGATTTTCATATGTTGTGTTTCAATTGATAGTTAGATGTTAAACTAAATTGTAGTATGAATAGGAAATATGCAAACTGGGTATTGGGTTGCTTGATGGTTTAATTGTAAACTGAGAATGTTTGTATTAGTTTGACATGTTGAGAAACCTGAGATTGATACTCTAAACCCTTTTCCAGTTAACACTTTTAACCCCCATACATGCTCTCATATATGTGACACACAAAACCCTTTCATATGACATCTACATTAACCCCTTAACAGTCTAACACACACATGCTTAATTTGATACTTCACACACACCTCCACTGGAAACTGAGAACACCCAGTTTACACACACAAAATTCGAACTTTATCTACTTGCTATATATTGACACCCTATCACTACTGTCCACAAACACGCACCCTTACATGAGATACTACACTATACACTCATTATCCATTGACACTATATTACACATACACTTGACACTTCACAATTACTCTTTGACACCCTATCACTACTGCTACACTATGCCTGAACACACTCACACACACACACTTTATACACATATTACCTTGACACTAACTTGTTAACCCCCTACATGCTCACCCCCTTTATGTCATTGACCCACATTTTTCCTTTTCTAATAGATATAAATATATATATGTATGCATGTGCAAGATCATGTATATAACTAATATATATATATATATATATATATATATATATATATATATATATATATATATATATATATATATATATATATATATATAGCAAGATCATGTATATATATATATATATATATATATATATATATATATATATATATATATATATATATATATATATATATATATATATATATATATATATATATATGTAGTTGATGTGAATGATTGACTATGAGAGTGGATATGCATATAAATTGCTATTTGTATATTAGGCAATAGCCATATATGTGATACTTGTTGTAATTGTTATTGGGTTAGCCTTAATTTCATAGACTAGACTTGGTTAGCCTAGAATTGTTTAACCTAGACATTGGTAAAGACTAGAAGTGACTAACCTAGACTGTGTTGACTAGTTGACCATAGTTTGAATTGGTGTTGACCATAGTTGACTAGAGTTGACTTTAGCTTAGAAAGACCTAGAAATCATATAGAATGCATTGTAAGCTTCAGCTTTACCTTTATGGATACATTGTAACCTATGCTGCTCTAAATAGGACTCATCTACTCTATTTGGATATCTACACTTACCAGATACTCAGGATATCAGGCGAGTACATACTGTCACGACCCGATCCCAAATTGTTGGGTCGAATTGGATCATGTCCAGCCTGCACCGTTGTGAGACGGCGGTAGGTAGTAAGTTGTATCAAGCAGTGAAACACAACATGCAGAAACTAACGGAAAATAAAAACATTTTATTGAATGAGTCTAAAAACAACAACATTAATAACAGCATTCATTTGTTACATTTGTTTCCAAAAAAAATAAAGTAAAGTACTAATCCAGCTCTAAGGTTCTGGGGTTCCAGGTTCTTGCGGGGCCAGAGTTAGACTGTAGAGATACAATACAACAGATCCTCGTCGACGCAATCACCTAAAAATATTGGGTCTCCAGTTAGGAGGGAGCAAGTACAATTATGAATATCTAACAATTCAAATAATAATGGAAATTTGCAATTTTAAACAGTTTGAAATACTTAAACAATATTTTTTAGCAATTTTACAACAATTGAAAACAATGTGATTTGAATAGGTAACGACTATGACCGGCTTGGGTTATATAATAGTATTCTAGTGATACGATACGGCTTATCCCCGTATGTAAGAGGGGTAAACTCGCGCAATCAATATGCAATATGAGGGGTATTGGTCATAGACGCTACACTACACCCCCAATATCCCCACAATTAATAATAATTAATATTTGAACTCTAGGAGAGAGAGTTCCACAATCAATATTTGAACTCTAGGAGAGAGTTCCGTGGAGCAATGTGGTTTAAGCATGCAAGATAACAATTACTAATTAAATTGCCAAATAAACACAACCGTACTTGCCTTTGTTTTATGACTGGATCAGGATGTCGGCACTGGAGAGGATGTTAACTACATCATCGAAATCCTACAGTTGAGAATCCTGACTTAGAATCATAGTTGAGCCATATCTAGGTGTGCTAGTTACAATCTCTAAAAGAAAATCCTAGTCAAGTTTTAGGTTATTAATTAACTACCAAAAACTCGTCTAACATCGCGACTACAGTTGTTGTCAATTAACAACATGATAACTGATTTACTGATTAATTGGGGAAAATCACAATTATCGGTTAATTTGCAAAACTTTGTATTTTAATAATATATATAAAACTAGATTTCTTTAAATAAGAAAATGTGACTTTGTTAAATTACAAAATTACTTAATGTGATAAAACTTATTAATTTTCTATAACAAAATAAATATTTATTTTATATTCTACGCGTTTAACGAACAAGTCAACAACCCAAAAATAAAGAAAAAAGTCTACGCTACACAATATAGGATCTCAGAAAATAAATAAAAACTGGGCTTATGTCCTTACAACTTATTTACATAAATTAATTAAATAATAAATTGCTGGTGAGCTCTGAACGCCGGGAAGCGGTCCATTCAACAGGCGAGGCCCTGCACTCGAAATACGAAAAAGACCCAGTAACAAGTTCTAAATAAATTATAATATATAAAAATATAGGGTAAGTCTCAGACTTGGTCTTAAAAGTATCATGTTGCTGGCTGACACCTCAACGTACAGGAAAATCCTGTAACGTTTGCGTTTCGCTGAGGCTCATTTGACCGGTACGGTCGTCGCCTAACAGGGGATACGTAAAATCTCGAAAAACCGCAAACCAACCAACAACCAATTTGGAAATCCTTTTACAAAGACCGAGTTCGAAAGTAGATTTTGTTTTATGAAATTAATTTAAATACCAGTATTTCGAGGGTTTTACTGAAAATTTGGGCAGCACCTCCTCTGTAACTGGACAACCCAGCCACCTAGGCGATACAAATCCCTGCACAAAAGAAAGTCCCAAACCAGGGAATACACCAACAAATCCACAATAATATTCCAACCAAGAGTAATAATCCACAACCAACACATATAGCTAAAAGCCACATATAGATAAAATACCGCAAACCGAAAAAACTAATCAAAAACGTACGCGTCCAGCGTAATAACCGAACTATCGAAATCCACCGCAGCGACGTAATACGTCTCGCGTATCCGCTATATGCAACGAGTCCTAAAATCTGATCCCCGAACGGGGTCGAGACCGTGTCATCACCGACACAAAAACCCAAAGGGACACAGGGACACGGGAATATACATCGGGTGCTCGGCTAGAGCTCTCAGATGAATAAATAGAGAATAAATCCACGCGGACAGCGGGAACTCCTCGAAACAACATCCAAATAGAAACAGACCCGTGGTCAGGGAACGACGAGCCGTGAGAGACGCGGTCAGAAAAGTCGGATGGGACAGAGGCCACGGCATTAGCTATGGACAGCGGCCACGGGACAGGGGCAGCAGGATCTGAGCACGGTGGAGCAGCGGAGAGGCGCTGGTCGGGGTCGCCGGATGGCGGAGCTCCGGGCTAAGGCGCGGACTGGGGCACGGGGCTTGGGTCTTCGGGGACGGCACAACGAGGCCTCTGGGTTGGGATCGTCGCCGGAGGGGCACCGGGCTCGGCGAAGCCGGTGTGAGGCCAGGGCTGTGCTGTAGGGTCGGGTGACAGTAGCGGCGGGAGGCCGCTCGGGGAGCTGTAACGACGGAAGCGCCGGCTGGACCTGGGTCGGGGCGCGCGCACAGGGAGGCGCGGTGGCTGGGTCGTCGGCTGCGGGCGGCGGAGCTCGGGGCGGGGTCGGGCTTGGCGGCTACGGGGGTCGCCGGAGTTGGGGAAAATTTTGGGCTAGGGCTTGGGCGATGGAGAGGGATGGGGATGTGAGTGATGGAGAGGGAGATGGGAGCTTGGGAGCTTGGGATCTTTATAGGGAGTGAGGGGAGACGGAGGGTCGGCTGTTCGGGGGTTACGGGGAGCGAGGGGCCGGCCGGCTACGGTTTTGGGAAGGAAAGGGGTACATGGGTCGGTTGGAGTTTCGGAAAGGAAACATAAAGAAAAAGAAATGAACAGGTGTGTGAGATGAGAGAGAGAGAGAGAGAGAGAGAGAGAGAGAGAGTTAAAGAGTTTTAAATAAAAATTTCTTTTATTATTTATTTTTTTCTTCTTTAAAACCTTTAGGAAAATAATTTATTTTTAATAAAACATAATCCGAAGATGAGTTCGGACTCGGGAATGGGTTCGGATTCGGACCCAGATGCGAATTCGGGACAGGGCCACGATCAAAAATCCGGGTAATTATTTTTTAAATAATAATTTCCTGATCCGACTATCATATTATATTTGTAATAATAACAGGAATGATAATAATAATACAACTACTATTAACACTAATATCAACAATAATATTACAAAATAATAATAATAATCTAGACAATGATAATAATAATAATAATAATAATAATAAAAGCAACCCTGCTAATTAATCTAGATCTATACTAGCGAAACAAAATCTGATAATTACCCAAAAATGCAATAATTAATTATTCAATAATTCCAGGTATTCCAAATTTGTGGGTTTTACAACCTTCCCTCCTTAGAAAATTTCGTCCTCGAAATTTCAAAGATAAGGGTCGGGTACAATCTAAATCACTTAGCCTTTAACAAAAACGGAATTTAAAATCATCTGGCACGATCGAACTCTAGGCATAATTACTAAGTACATTGTTGAGATATTGGTACGATCAAAATTATCTAGATATATGATCTGAGATAAAGTTATGATATTGTTGTGTTCAAATCATTTTAGGCACGAGTAAAATCTATGTATGATTAAAATATAATCAAATGACCAAAAATAGAGGAAAATTAAATAAGATCTCGTGGAACAGAAAAGGCAAGAAAGAAATGAATGTCAACAGTTTATTTGATTATACTTAAATAATGAAATCTTCTAAGATAAGGGACTAAAATTCTAAGTCAAATTGGAATGTGATATAAGGGTTTGTGACTAAGAAAAAATCAACAAGTTATAGGATAGGAGGATAGCGGGGATGATTGAAATAATATATCTATGATTGGAATGTAATTGGATAAGATATTTCGATTGAGGACTGAGTAATAATCAAAGGGGAGAGAGAAAAATATTGTTTCACTATTTCAAGGATCAAAAGATAGGATATGCGGGAAAAATAACTTACAAGATAACAATCTTATTAATACTATGCAAAACCAATCTCTAACTAGCTGAACTTTCGGTATCTACATAAAACTAAGATATCTGTCAAACTAAAATATATATATGGAATCATAAATCACCTAATTTTTTTTTCATCCATCGTTGTATGCCAATGGTCTTATCTCAATTCCTCTCTGCTTATTTCTTCTCTAGAACCTATCATTCCATTGCTCATGTTATTCCTTCCATGGCTACATCCGTCCCTTCTAGGTATAATAGTCATCTAATCATAAATGTTGATCCTCGTCAAATGTTCCTTTACTTATCATTTCTTATCATGTTCATATATTATCTAAAATCTTCCTCCATGGGAGAATCTTACCAAGTCCTAGACTTTTCTCGCTAACTCTACCTACGTCTTCCTTTATCTTCAATAATTCTTACTTTTTGCATAAAATTCAAAATCGTCAAATACCATCATTTTTGAATGAGATTTAGACACTAGCGAGCACTATCAACGACTCTACTCCAAATAAGTCACAAGCTAGACATACCACTCCCTCAAAGCTAGCTTACTCAAGGTATTCTTCTACCTTTCTACCCCTTAGCTATTAATCCCAAAGATCCCTTACAAGAAATGAGATAAGTAACCATCTATGTTTCACCCGCATATAACTATCAACTATATACATATGGTCATCCTCAAGTTGTAAATTAACTATTTAATGTATAAAGCTAACCACAACTATCTATAGCTTCCAAAATATATAACTAACAACAAAATAATAATAACAATAAATAAATAAATATAAATATATATATGCAACGTACTAAGGTGAAACTGGAAAGAGATTGGGCAAATAGGATTGATATGATCTTAATAAGTTCTAGGAAAAAAATCAAGTACAATTTTGTAGAAAATCTATTATTTCTGACTCTGATAAGAGATTTCTGAAAATAGAAAGCCACTAAATACAACAGTCCGAAATAATTTGATGGTACTAAAAAGACAACCGTGGTATGGATATAGTCTTAACAATATTCGGTAACCAAATATTCGAAGTTACTTTGCCTCAATTCATGTCTCGCCAGAGTGCACCTGAATGCAGTAAATTTTAGCTCCATAACTGGAATAATGATAGGTTACCGAGTAGTTTTTCAACTTTATCCATTTCCTGGCTGAAAACATCGGAGACAAAATTTGATGGATTTAGGACATAGTCTCAATGATATCTGAAAACCTATGAACACCTGAAATCACTTCAACTTAGAGTCTTGCCTCGCCAGTGCGCAACTAGCTGAAGTAAACTCGCAGTTTTCATAATTCAGACAAATGACTACAACGCAAATGTGCGAAGCCATATTAGGTTACTGAATATTTTCTCAACTTTGTCCATAAAAATTTCAAAGAAGTTTCCGAATTTTTTTTTAAACTAGTTCTAAAGTTCTAGTCATGATAGGAAAAGATGTAGATGTATGTTCTTCTGGAATCAAGAAAATTTATCAGGATAAATATGTGTTCCAGTAGCTCTTGTGTAACACCCACATTTTGAAATTAGGTTAATTTTGAAATTTGTATTTATAATCATTTATTATTGGTATTTAATGCATGTTGTGATTTTAGTATGATTTTAGATAGTGTAGAACCATTGAATTGTTGGACTTGTGAAATTAGGGTTAAATTAGGAAAACCCTAGAGATTGCTTAACCTAGAAGTTAACCATGACCATTAGAGCCTAACCATAGGCTTAGAACCTCAAATTAGTGATTTTTAGCCTAAAGGGTATTTGGTAATTTATTAGAATTTATTTGGAATTAATTGAATTTATGTGTTTTTATTATTATTTAATTATTGTTAAGTATCATGGTTGGTCCCTAACCTAGTTTAACCTAATCTAGGGATTAGCCACTAACCTAGAGATCAAGGGGATAGATTTAGCCTTAGTCAAAGTTCCTAAAATATCTTAGAATTACTTTTAGATATTTTCCTTAAAACCCTCCAATATCAACTTCTTTACATAGAAGTCCATTGTTTAACCATGAAGGTAGACACAAAAGTCATGGAAGGACACCCCTCTCCTCTAACCATGGCCGGCCAAGCACACTAGCACCCCCTTCTATATATCACATCAAACCCTTTGCATTCATTTTACATGAATTAAATCCTTGATTTTCTCTCAACCTTCACAACCCATAACCTTCTCATTTGTGAACCAAATCACCTCTAGTTCTTGCATTGGAACCCTACAACATCAAGGGAGCTTAAGGAGGCTAGCAAGCAAAGATTCACGAGGCTAGGGCATCATCAAGCTAGTGGACACACCCCCCCTCTACATTGGAAATTTCCTTGGTTTTGCACTAATAGGTAAATGTCCTTAAACCTAGATATTATTATGATTTTTCTTCATAAATGCATGCATATAGGTATACCTTAGCTGTAGGGTTAGTTTGGTGAAATCTAGGGTTAGTTTGGTGTCCGTATCGGACACGTATCCTATATTAAATTTTTGTGTTTGATCAAATGCGTCAAAGGACTTGATTTTGTTGTTTTTGTAAACTAATTATATAAATGTGTAGCCCTAGACTAGTAGGACTCAAACCCATGTCACTGAGCACACTTTAGGGTTGTGTCCGTGTCCAAATTGGACACGAACACACTAGTTGTGTACTGCACAGTAGTATAGGCCGTGTCCTGCTACCAGGGTGTTCGTGTGCACTGCACAGTGCATCGACACGCCTTTTTGGCCAGGACACGGGGGCACTGTCTGTGAACGTGCCCCCAAAGTTTCGTGTCGTGTCGATTTGTATCGGACACGCAATTAGGGCCGCACTGGCCACATACGTGCATGTACAGCCGAAAAATCGGCTCGATACGAGCCTCGTGTCCTCGTGGACACGTCGAGGACACGTGTCAGGGTGACACGTGTGTACCCTATCCCTAGGCGAACCCCAGAATACGAGCACGTGGGTGTCGTATCCTATGTCGCGTGCACGAGACACCCACACGCGTGCACGACGCGGTCTGAAATCGGTATTTTCACTTTCTGATATGCCTGTCGTGTCTACTCACGACACGTGGACACAGTGCAGGGTGTCAGACACGTGCACGAACCCTAGACACACCTACTGACACGACCACGTGTCATGTGTCACAGTGTGTCGTGTCCTAGACCTAGGTGAACATGTGCACGACACAGTGCACAGTGCACAGTGTCTATTGTTACCCGAGTGGGGTTTTCGGTGTTTGACACGCCGTGTCGTGTCGTGGTGGACACACAGGGACCCTAGACACTAGTATATACCTAGGGGCACGATTACCAACCACTAGGTTGGGGTATTAGGTTGAATTGGTGTGGGTTTGGGTTTACCCCCAATTCTAGGTTTCAAAACTATTTTCCAGTTTTTGTTAAATTTTTTTTCTGTAAAAACGAATTTTAAACCTATTTTTGATCATGTTATACATGTATTTATGTGTGTATGTGTTGTATATAGTAGTGAATATGTATGTATGAGTGTAGGTTTTAGGTATTATACATATGTATATGTATATATATGTATATGATACATGTATGTGTGTGTAGTTTGTGTGTGTGTGTAAGTGTGGTCTGTTTTCAGACCTGAGAAACCCCCTTTTGGACAGTGACACACACCCCTAACCCCTTCACTCCCTCACTCTCACTCTCTCACTGTCCTTTATATGTATATGTGTATGTGTAGATATATAGATAGGTTTATATATTATAATGTATATGTCATATATATATATATATAGATATAATTCATGAGTATGATATAGACTAGGCCTATAGGTTATAGATATGGTTTTATATATAATATGTAGGAATGTATATATATTATATATATATATATATATATATACTATATATATATATATATATATATATATATATATAGTGTATTATCTATATATATAGTGTATAGGTATAGTACATAAATACCTATGTTATTAGTACATATAGATATATAAAAATATATATATATATAGTGTCTAGGTATTACTAATAGATACCTATGTTATTAGTCTATGGACATAGTTATTAGCCTATGGTCATTAGGGCCAACCCTAATTGGACCAATAAACCATGACTTAGCTAGTTTGACCTTTGTTTGACTAAGGGTTGACCAAAGTCAACCTTAGGTCAAAATTGACCTAATTAACCTAGTTTTGACTTGAATTAACCTAGAATGACTAGTTTGACAAACCCTAACTAGTTTGACATTGGTTGACCTAACTTTGACTAGTTTGACTTAGTTGACTTTTTAGAGTTGACCAGAGTTGACCAAGAGTTGACTTTTGACCAATTTGACCTAGAATCATGTAGTATGCGTAGTAAACTTTATAATCACTTTCTAGAAACATTATGACTTGTGTTGCTTGTTTAGGGGCCAGACACCTCTCCTCAGATAGCATATTCTCTACAGACATTCACCCTTCAGGCGAGTACATTCTCTGACCGTTTATACTTGTTAGGATTTACTTTCTCGCTCTAGATTACTTTACTTGATGCTGTCACGATGGTAACACGGATTGGTACTATATGGATCTTTTCATGAGATGTTATCCCTCTCGGGAGCATCGGGTACTTCATGTTGGTGTGTTTCAATTACATCATGTATCACTATGCTTTCATAGTTCATGTATGTCACGACCCACACCTACTGTTTGGGTACAAGTACGTAACCACGCCCAGACTACGCCGCAGTGTCGGCGGTAGAACGCTGTCCTAGGTCACAACATCTAACAATATAAGGTACCTGTACAGTTATATACTCCAAAGGAGAACAACACAGAAGTACAACTCGATCACAAGTCTAAGGAAGAAAGGATGATAAGATAGATAATGCAAAACTCCAAGTCAAGTACAACATAAGGAAATAAGTCTATGACATAGCATCTACAACAACTCCATAATACTACTCAAAGCTAAAGAGACAAAATGAGATAATACAACTGTCTAGCCAAACTAGCCTAGACTGTAGGTACTATATCCTCAGCTGTAGGTGGGACCTGCTGATGGTCCACACCACAAGGGTCATCTTGGCAAGCTCCATAGTAGGTGCATGATTCCTCCTCATTCTCGTAATATTTTCAACATGTCCAGTCAGGACGGGAGCGACCACAATACATCTCACGCAGTTCATATCATGGCAGGATATAAAGCATACAAAAGTAAGATACATGGACTGTAAGAAGATGTATATGAAAACAGGAGAGATTTGATAACTGGAAATATATACCTGATAAATAATAACTGTAAGAGACTAAGTGATTTAGAGTATGAGATGGCATGTAATTGGCTTGGGTTGTACGTGATAGAACATGAGTTGAACATGAAGGGACAACAGCTATGAAGGCTGTACCGGACATAAAAAAACACATGAAGTAACAGAGTGGACATGCTGGGTTGATTACATAACCATTTAAACTCACCCCTACCCACAATCAATACACAAGGATCGAATCAAGTTACGCTACAGATATGAGGTTTGGTTACACATGAAGCACATGAGAAAACATGGCCGTACATGAGAGCACATGAAAGTACATGAGCGTACATGAACGTACATGAGTGCACATGAGAGTACATGAATAACGCAAGAGCAAGGAATACATGATGTACATGAAACACATGTCATAAAGTATCCGATACGCCCGCTAAGGCGCTAAGGGGGATAGCATCTCATGAGTAGATCCATATAGTACCAATCCGTGATGATAACGTGACAGCATCATGTAAAGTAATCTAGAGCATGAATATAAATCCTAGCAAGTATGAAATGGTCAGAGAATGTACTCGCCTGATGTCCTGAATAGCTGGTGTGAAATAATGTCCAGATAGAGTAAATGAGGCCTAAATAGAGCAACAAGGTCACAACATGTCTAGATAGTTAGAACTAAAGTTTACAATGCATACTACATGATTCTAGGTCAATTTGGTCAAAGTCAACTCTTGGTCAACTTTGGTCAACTCTAAAAGTCAAACTAGGTCAATCTATCTAAGTTGGTCAACAAGGGTTAGATTAGTAAAACCTTATAAGACTAAATCAATAACCATAGGCTAATGTCTTAGAATACCTGAGATATTATCACAAGGCTAAAGTATGATCAATTACCTACACAAGGTATAACATATAGTATTTTAGTACAATACCAACCTTAAGCTAATCCCATACTCAACTCAAGTCAGGACTCAACTCCAAATTATTCCACTTAATCCCATACATATCTTAATCTACTTAGGACTATCTTCATAGCTTAGGTTACAATTTTCATATAGGTTAAACCTAAACCAACTAGTCATTAGGCTAGGGTTTAGTCAACCTTAGTCAACTAGTCCTTTTAAGACCATCTAAGTCATTTCTAGATCAATTTGGTCATTACTAGGTCAAGGTTGACTATAGTTGACCTTGGCCAACAATGGTCAACATTGGTCAACTTGCTAGTCAAAACTAGGTCTACTAGTTAGGGTTTAGTCAAACTAATTATTCTAGGTTAGTTTAAGTCAAAACTAAGCTAATTAGGTCAAGTTTGACCTAAGGTTGACCTTGGTCAACACTTAGTCAAACAAGGGGTAAACTAGTTAAGGCATGGGTATTTGGTCAATTAGGGTTAGCCCTAATGGCCATAGGCTAATAGCTTAGACCATAGGCTAATTACATATAACATCTCTCTCTATACAATATATATAAATATCTATACAAGGTATATGTATATACATATCAATAATATAACCTACCTAGGCCTATATACATACAATGCCTATATATCATAAGCATAATATACAGATACAATAATATATATATATATATATATATATATATATATATATATAATAATATATAATATATATATATATACAGATACAGATACAATATATATATATATATATATATATATATATATATATATATATAATATATATATATATATATATATACATACAAAAAAAAAAAACAGATACAATATATATATATATATATCTATATATAATATATATATATATATATATATATATATAATATATATATATATATATATATATATATATAATATATATATATATATTAATTATATATATATATATATATATAATATATATATAGTGAGAGAGGGGAAAAGAGAGATAGGTAGAGAGAGATAGATAGAACAGTAGGGGGGGTTCTCTGTCCACTGGGACAGAGAACACAGCCACACACACACACACTAACACACATACATACATATATATATGCACACACACACCTATATATACACATGTGTATATACACATGTACACATACCCTAAAATCCTCAAAATCCACCACACACACACAAATACATATACAACATATATATAAACTAAAAACATATAATTACATGAAATAAAACACATCAAAAAGTTTGAAATTCGATTTTACATAAAACTGGAAATTTAGAAAACTGGGAAATTAGGCTACTGTGCAGTACAAATAGGTAAACCCGATCCCGTGTCAAAAACGACCCAAGGTGTCCGATACGTGGTTGGTAATGGTAGCCCCTAGGTTCCTGTGAGACTCGTCTCACTGTATTCGTATTGGTATGCGGATACGTATTTTCTGCTGTATTCTGTATTTCTTGGATTTCGGAGAACCGGAAGAAAACTTGATTTTCGAAAATTTACTGCCCGACCGGCATACCGCCGGCATGCCGGTGTATACCGCCGGTATACCGTCGGCAGACACATTCCACTTTATGGATATTTTCCTTGAGATATTTTGGGATATTTTGATTGAGATATTTGTGAATAGTGTTGGTTTCGTTGTGGATGGCTAGGATTGATTCGGATGACACGGATCACGATCGGACGGCCACGATTTAATTCCTTCTTTATATATAACTTTTCACTTTCTCTCTCTTTACTTTTCCTTTCCCTCTCCATTTCACTTCCTTTACTTCTCTCCTTCCTCAAGAGCCTAGAGCTTGGCTTGGAGCTTTTGAGTGTGGTTTTAACCCCTCTTGGTGGTGGAGTTAGAGTTTTGGCTTGGAGCTTTGTTAGGCAAGTACATCTTGCCGAACTACTGGACGTTTTTCTTGTGTTTCTGTGATTTCTGAATTTTCTGTGCCATGATAGCTTAGTATTATCTCCTGCTTGCTTTACTAAATATGTTCTCTATGTATTATTGGACATTCTGTCCGTCTCGGATTTTCATTTGGATTTGGTTTGTGTTTTTCCATGTTGATCATTTCGGTGCTTTAGTAGGAAAACTCCGTGTCGTAACGATATCGGGGTGATTGCCATGAAACTTAGTATACATGCTAGGTGTGACGTTCCCCTAGTTTTTTTCCTGAGAATACGGCTCTTTGACAACTTTCGGAACGCGTCCTGGTTCCCGGGACGAGTTTCTAGCCTTTACTTTGATTCTGGCCCAAAACCGGCATACCGTCGGCACACTGTCGGCATGCCGTTTTAATGAAAACTTTTGCCTTCAAAAAACTTGCTGTCTTTTATTATCGGTATACCGTCGGCATACCGGAACATATCGACGGCCTGCCATTTTGATGTTAAATGTTGCCTTGAAAACGTTCTGTGAACTTTCATCGGCATACCGTCGGCATGCCGGTGCATACCGACGGCATGCCGGTTCTGTACAAAATTATGAGTGTTTCTATTTTATGATTGATCTCCAGTTTTCCTTCCTAATGGTTGTTAGTGTACATACCATGCTAGCCTGCTATGATTGATACAACTAGTCTGTGACCCCAGTACATGTACATGCTTAGCCTTTGATAGTGACCCGCCGTGGTCACTCCCTTTACATGATTATTTTTCCTAGCTTCCTGATAGTGGCCTGTCACGGCGCACTCCTGATTACTGTACATGTCTAGATCCCCGATAGTGGCTCGCTGTAGCGCACTACAGTATTAATAGTAACTTTAAATGTTGTGGCTTGTTTTGTGCACACTTCTTCAATGTCCTGTCTAGCTTGCATATCATGTTTAGGTTGGGTTCTGCGGGATGCCACACCCAGAATCCCTAACAAGAAAATGTTAGGAATTATACTACTAGCTTGATAATCTAGATCATGGGAGGGAGAATAACCCGGCTGCCTGCAAACCCTTTATCCCGACCTTTTGCATTGTATAATGGACTTGGGCTATCTGTCACGATGAGCGCTCTTCCAGCACACCGTCAGTGTTGCAACCCGAGTACGTTTATCTCCCGGATCGTACTCACCCTGATTTGGATACTGGATACATTTGTCTCCAGGGCGATGTATTCTGTATGCCCCCACAATGACTGGTATATTTGTCTCCCGGGCGATATACCCTACCATTGACTGGATGCGCTTGTCTCTCGGGCGACGTATCACATTTACTGTCTTTATCCTCGGCCTGGATAAGTCAGGTAGTCTGCAGCACAGGTAGCTGGATCATACTTCTCAAACTTGCATATGTTAGTAATTAGGATTGTGATAACCCTAGCTAGCTAATGTATCAAGCCGTACACATGCTTTGCCGTGATTGATGGATGATGTCCAGTCCAGTCTAGATTGTCCAGGCTTGTCCGGATTGATTATTACAGTACCCTACATTGCACTGTGCTCTTTATGAGGTATAATGGTGTGATACTAAGTTCTGTTCAGGAGAAGGGTTACAATCCCGGTTCTTTTTGGTTTAAGGATTGTAACTTGGCCTTCGGAATAGTTCCTATGTTATCCTATCATTACCATTTTATTCTAGTTCCCACATGATGTACAGGATCTCTATGCTTTACATTTCTTACATGATAGCATGTCTAGTCTACTTTTCTCTACATGATAGTTCTAGATATGATTCTAGTTTACTTTATCTCCTGTGGTGCCATTATCATTATCCTGTTTGTCTTTCCATTTACCGTAGAACTGTTATGATTGCATGCTGGTTTTAGTTCATAGTTTGGCTTCCTTTGTGGTACTTGCTTTGGGGTCTGACCCCACTGGTTTTGTATTGACCAGATTTAGCTGAGGAGCCCGAGGATCTACCGCTTCTTCCTCTCGATGGTGACCACCAGGAGCACCAGGGGACTTGAGTGGGTGTTCTTTCTCAGATCCACTCATATTACTGTATATTCTTTTGAGGCGTTTAGCCAACGAGCACGTGTTTAGCTCGTGTTCGAACCTTACTTATCGCCTACGGGCATAGACATGATATCATTTTGTTCTAGTCTGCAGCTAGAGTTGATCATGTATTACTTAGTCCTGCTAGTTCTTTTTTGTATTACTAGCTTCATGATCATCTATATACTATAGTTTGGGACGCTTTACTGTCTTATATGCTGATGATCATACTCTTGTGCTTTACTTTCTTTTCTGGGACTGAGATATCTAGGATTGTGACCTAGGATTGCCTGTTGGTTTGTAGTAGCGACCCCCATCTATACAGCTTATACGTATTTTCGGAGTACTGGCGTGCTTTGATATACGTAGCTGGCCTGGTTTGTCCCTTCTTGCCAGTATTCTGGTTATGGGGCGTGACAGTTCCTCTAGGTTCCTACTAGCCTGACACATGGCCATGACACACGGCGTGTCCACCAACTCCTAAACCCAATCGGGTAAAACACATACACTAACAGACACTACACGTCGTGCACACATGTAGACGAGTCTAGGACACGACACAAAGCGATACACATCTTGTGATCGTGTCAGTAGGCGGTCTAGGGTTCGTGCACGTGTCCAGCACCCTGTACCGTGTCCACGTGTCGTGTAGAGGGGACACGACACGCGTATCAAGAGAGAAATACGTGGTTTCAGACCGCGTCGTGCAGTGATGCACGCGTCTCGTGTACACGACACAGGACACGACACATCTCGTGCTCGTGTCCTGGGGTTCGCCCTAGGTTCCTCTACACACGTGTCACCCTGACACGTGTCCACGACTCGTGTACATGGGACACGAGACCCGTGTTAGAGCCGTTTTCACGGCTGTGCAGTGCAGTGCACGTCCCTTGCGGGGACGATTCCGTGTCCGACACGACACGAGGTCATCTCAAACTTTGGGGATGACCTGTCTGTCAGTGCCCCGTGCTCTGTGCCAAAATGGCATGTCCATGTGGCGTGTCCAAGGAGATAATGGTGTCGGGTAGCAGGGCATGCACAGTGTGTCTGTGCACTGTGAAAACCGTGGGTTCGTGTCCAATTTGGACACGACATAACCCTAAAATAAGGTCAGTGAATTAGGGTTAGGGTTAGCAAGGTCTAGGCTAGGTTTTTGTTCAAAAAGTTTTGCAAAAACAGAAAGTCCTCTTCTTTGAGGCATTTTGTCAAACACTAATTTAAACCTTAGGATACGTGTCCGATACGAACACCAAACAACCCTAGATTCTACCAAACTTTACCCACAGCTAGTATACACCTATATGCATGCATTTATGAAGAAAAATTACAATATTAATATGGTTTAGAGACATTTACCTATATGTGCAAAATCCTTGAAAACTCAATAAATGAGGGGGGTGTCCAAGTCCACTTATGGGTGTGTCCAAGTCCTTGTGTCCAACTTGCTAGCCTCCCTTAGCACCCTCTAGGTTGTAGGAACCCAATGCAAGAAACTAGAGGTGATTTGGACCTCTAAAGAGTGAGATATGAAATTTTGAAGTAAAGGGTATTTTTCATGAATTTAATTCAATGCAATGCAATGAATTTATCAAAATATATAGGAAGGGGGTCATGCCAGGGGGGGTTCTTGGCCGGCCATGGCATGGCCAAGGCATGGGGGGGTCCTTGGCTTGCTTACAAGCTAAGGGAAAGACCTTGAGCCCAAAATCTTGATATTTTGAGGAAAGTATGGAAAATATCTAATAAAGGTATTTAGATATTTTCAAATCTTTAACCAAATGAAAATATCATCCTCTTAGTCATTCTAGGTTAGTGGCTAACCTATGGATTAGGGTAACTAGGTTAAGGGCTCTCATGACACTAATCAACCATTAATGAATAGTAAATTTACACTAAACCAAATTAATTCTAATAAATTCCTAGAAAATTACCAAATTACCCCTTAGGCTAAAAATCACTAATTTGATATTCTAAGCCTATGGCTAGGCTCACATGGTCATGGTAATCTCTAGGTTAAGTAATCTCTAGGGTTACACTAAGGTTACACTAGTAATCAATCAAAGTCATAAGTCATGACTTTAGAAAATGGTTTTAAATACACTAAAAATCACCAAAAATCATATCATGATTAAAACACCATTTAAATAATAAAAAAATAATAATAATAATAATTTTCAAAATTATCCCAATTTCAGAAAAAGTGGGTGTTACAAGTCTACCCTCCTTAAAATATTTCGTCCTCGAAATTCAGTTGGTCGTACTCCTCCTGGGTCAAACCCCAACAATCAAGATCAAAACTAATACTTACAGCATACAAGGTTAATAAGAAAATATGGGTAGTAGGCCTACACTGGGTCATGTCCACAATTCGGGTTTGGCAAGTTTAGGTCAAAAGGTGTCCTTAATTCAAATCAGAATTAAGTAATTCCATGGGGTAATCATGATGGAGTCTCGGGTCAGAAAAGTCACTAAGCAATTGAAGCATATGATGGTGTGCTTTAGCGGGACATTAGGGTCATAGGTGTAGAGTGTCATGTCTAGGTCATGCATGTGAAGTTGGTTTTGAGAAAACAACTAGCCTTGTGCTCTTAAATTAAAAGTCATGGCAATGTGCCTACGATGATCGTAATTTAAAGTGGAAAAGGCTAAATGGCCTAAATTGAATTGGAAGTGTGATGCAATAGTAGTACAAGGGGCAGGTTAAGTGGGACAGTCTGTGATCATGGGTACTAGACTAGGTAGATAAGGAAGTAATGAGTCGATAGGGTTAGAGGTTTACTATTTTATGGTCAGAGCTACTCTAACAATTCTACGAAGTTGCTCAAGAATTTTATATTAACAGCTAAAGCTACTCCTACTCCTACTCCTAAGTAAGAGATAAAAATCAAAGAACTACCAGGTCAAACTTATCAACAATAAGAAATAGGTAGGAGCAGATGGAATTGGATTTCAAGACAGATAATGAAGCAAGGTGGGAATGGAATTTGGAAGAACAGAACCTGCTAGGACATCGTCAACTGCCCGAGCATCTTCAACTGTCATCGTGTAAGCTCGTCCCTGCTGGCCTCCCCTGGCCTGCTGCTGGCCCACTGGAGCCCTTGCTCCTGCTCCCTGAGGTGTCCGTCCCAAAGACTTGGGACACTCTCTCAACTGATGATCTGATGCTTCGCAGAGTAGGCACCTGCCTAGCCTCAACCTGCACTCGCCCCAATCGTGTCCTGGTTTCTTACAGAAAGGACAATGGATAACATGCTGCTGTCTAGGGGTCTGCTGCTGCCTCTGCTGCTGCTGAAAGTGGGCCCTCGGCGGCTGATACTACTGCTGAATCTGTACATGAGGCCTCTTGGCCTGACCTCCGCTGCTGCCGGCTCCCTGAGTATCACGACCCCTCTTGAGCCTCAGCTCAAGATCGTCCTCGGCCAATAATGCACCTGTTATAATCTCCTCGAAGGTAGCATCCCTGCTGCCCTTGGTCAAGGACTTGACCTCCTTGACCAAGCCCCTCCGAAACCTCTGAGCCTTGGCTGGCTCACTCAGGCCCTCTACGAACCTGCTCAACCGGCTGAATTCCCCGGCGTACTCCTCCACTGTCTGGTTCCCCTGAACCAGACCTTCGAACTGGGCCTCCAATGCTCGGAGAGACGTATCTGGAAAAAACCTCCTCCTGAAGAGCCCTCGAAAATCCTCCCATGTCTGCCCGACAACACCCACTCTGGGGTCGGACTGGTACCAGGTGCGAGCGAGATCTCGCATCCGGCTAGCTGCTGCCTCGACCTGGAGATCTGCTGGAATCTGCGCTAAACGGAAGATCTCCTCAATGTGCTCTAGCCACTCGTCAGCATATAGAATCCCCTCGGTCCCCATGAAGTCCCGGGGGCTCATCTTCTGAAATTGCTCTATCCCTGGTACCTTTAGCTGGCCTGCTGGACGAGCTGCTACTGTCGTCAGAGCCAACTCCACACTACGCTGCTGCGATGCCTGCTGCTGCTCCAGGAACTACTGGAAGTATGTGAACATCTGAGCTGCATCTACTGACCCAGATGGCATCTGCTGAGGCTGCTGTTGGAACTGGGGCTGACGAAACTGTGGTAGGCATATCTGGGGTAGCTGGTACGGTCCCCTGGATAAGTGGAGGACCCCCAAATGTAGCAGAAGCTCCCATATGAGCTGGAGTAAGGGGAGCTATGGTCCCTGGGTCCTTATGAACTGGTCGAGAGGTGGCAGACCTCTCAGTGGTATCTCCGAGGCGCTGCGATCGTGTCTCCACCATCCTGAAGACAAATCAACAAGGAAATCAATACGGAGAAAGAGACGATATAATCAAAGGAGGACAGTTTATTGCAAAGGAAAAACAATATCAGCAAGAATTTAGATAGCAGGATTTAGATAAGAGTTTTCCTAATGTGATTGAGTACCTCAAAACTTAATACCCTATATCCTACTGCAGGCTGTAGTGATACTCTAGTTCGAATACCACTACATAACTCGACCTGCATGGGCCACCACTAAAAACGTGTCACGAGCCGCACCACTGTTTGGGTACAAGTACGTAACCACGCCCAGCCTACGCTGCAGTGTCGGCGGTAGAACGCTGTCCTAGGTCACAAAATCTAACAATATAAGGTACCTGTACAGTTATATACTCCAAAAGGAGAACAACACAGAAGTACAACTCGATCACAAGTCTAAGGAAAAAATGATGATAAGATAGATAATGCAAAACTCCAAGTCAAGTACAACATAAGGAAATAAGTCTATGACATAGCATCTACAACAACTCCATACAACTCAAAGTTAAAGAGACAAAATGAGATAATACAACTGTCTAGCCAAACTAGCCTAGACTATAGGTACTACATCCTCAGCTGTAGGTGGGACCTGTTGATGGTCCACACCATAAGGGTCATCTAGGCAAGCTCCATAGTAGGTGCAGGATTCCTCCTCATTCTCTGTAATATTTTTAACATGTCCAGTCAGGACGGAAGCGACCTTGAGCCCAAAAAATATTTTAACATTTCCAATAAATTCCTAAAAAATTACCAAATTACCCCTTAGGCTAAAAATCACTAATTGATATTCTAAGCCTATGGCTAGGCTCACATGGTCATGGTAATCTCTAGGTTAAGTAATCTCTAGGGTTACACTAAGGTTACACTAGTAATCAATCAAAGTCATAAGTCATGACTTTAGAAAATGGTTTTAAATACACTAAAAATCACCAAAAATTATATCATGATTAAAACATCATTTAAATAATAAATAATAATAATAATAAATTTTCAAAATTATCCTAATTTCAGAAAAAATGGGTGTTACATGTATCACCTGTGACTCATGTACTCTCATGATCACAGAGTCATCCATGAATTACCCTTTCATGGGCATATCATGAATCACCCCTTTTAGGGGCCAATTCATGAATCTTAACATAACTTGAATGGATCTTTGTTATTGATTGGGGATGGGGGGGGGAGTATGAATGGTCATGTGAATAATATCTAAAGTAGTGTAGTCATGATTCACTCCATAGTGTAGTCATGAATCAGTCCTAAGCCATTCACATGTCTATCTAGTACTCTGATCCACTAGTCACTGATAGTTCTCTATTTATAGTAGATATTTCCTTTACAGCTATCTCCTTTACTGAATGTATATTTTCTTTCAGCATTTCTGTATCTTACTCTATTGCTAGTCTGTATTTTCCTAACATAATATGAACTACGTGAGATGTATTGTGCTCGCTCCTGTCCTGACTGGACTTGTTGAAATATTTTACAGAGGATGAGGAAGAGGCCCTTGTGACCACCTATTACGGAGCAGGATTAGATGACACTGGTGATGTAGACCCTCAGCAGGATCCACCTGCCTTGGAGGATGTTGCTCCTATAGTCTAGGCTAGTTTAGCTAGACAGTTATTATCTCTTTTTGTCTCTTTTGTCATTGAGTTGTATTATGGAGATGTTTTAGAGATGTTATGTCATAGACTTATTCTTTATGATGTACTTGACTTGGAGTTTCACATTATCTATCTTATCATACTTTCTTCCTTAGAATTGTGATTGAGTTGTACTTTCTCTGTTGTTCTCCATTTGGAGCATATAAACTGTACAGGTATATATATTGTTAGATGTTGTGACCTAGGACAGTGTTCTACCGCCGACACTGCGGCGTAGGCTGGACGTGTTTATCTCTTGTGACCTTACTCTAGGGTGCGGGTCATGACACGTTTTAGTGGTGGCCCATGCAGATCAGTTTATGTAGTGATATTCGAACTAGAGTATCGCTACAGCCTGTAGTAGGATATAGGATATAAGTTTAAGGTACTCAATCACATTAGAAAAATTTCTTATCTAATTTCCTGCTATCTAATTCTTGCTGATATTGTCTTCCTATGAACTGTCCTCCTTTGACTTATATCGCCTCTTTCTCAGTATTGATTTCCTTGTTTGACCTGTCTTCAGGATGGTGGAGACTCGATCGCAGCGTTTCGGCCCAGGGGACACCACGGAGAGGCCTTCTACCTCCCGTCCTGTCCATCAGGACCCGGGAACTGCAGCTCCCCTCACTCTAGCTCATGTTGGAGCTTCTGCTGCATTTGGGGGTGTACCTCCACCTATTCGGGGGTCCATCCCAGCTACCCCAGATATGCCACCCCCGCAGTTTCGTCAGCCACATTTCCAGCAGCAGCAGCAGCAGTATCAGCCACCGATACCTTTTGGATTAGTAGATGCTGCACAGATGTTTACTTATTTCCAGCACTTCCTAGAGACACAGCAGGCACAGCAGCAGCGTCAGGCAGCGGACTTTACCAGGGCATAGATGAGGCCCATCAGCTGGCCAGGGCGACGGTGGAGAGAGTGGCTGTCCAGCCACAGGGAGGATTACAGCCACGACAGCAGAGGATTTCGGGTATCCAGGAGTTCAAGAAGATGAACCCCAGAGACTTTCTGGAACGGAGGGATTCTTTATGCTGATGACTGGATTGAGCACATTGAGGAGATTTTTCGATTGGCGGAGATAGCAGCCGGACTCCAGATAGAGGCAGCAGCTAGCCAGATGCGGGATCTTGCCCGTACCTGGTATCAGACGGATCCGAGAGTTGGCGTCCAGGGGCAGACATGGAGAGCTTTCAAGGAGCTCTTCAAGGGGAAGTTTTTCCCAGATCAGGCACTTGGTGCCCTGGAGACTCAGTTCGAGAACCTGGTTCAGGGGAACCAGACTATAGAGGAGTATTCTGGCGAGTTCTGCAGATTGAGCAGGTTTGTGGAGGGCCTCAGCGAGGCAGCGAAGGCGAGGAGGTTCAGGAAGGACCTGGTCAAGGAAGTCAAGTCATTGACCAGTAGTAACAGAAATGCCACTTTTGACGAGATCCTGACAGGAGCGATGGCGGCCGAGGATGATCTTGAGTTGAAGCTCAAGAGGGGTCGAGACACCCATGGGGCCAGCAGCAGTGGAGGACAGGCCAAGAGGCCTCATTATCAGCACCAGCAGCAGAGGCCATTTCAGCAGCAGAGGCCTTTCCAGCAGGTGCAGCAGCAGTCGAGGCATCAGCAGCAGGCACCCAGGCACAGTCTACGAGTTGTGCCTACTGTAAAAAGCCGGGACATGGGTGGAATGAATATCGGAAGAGGCTCGGCAGATGTCTACATTGGAGCAGCAGACCACCAGCTGAGGGAGTGTTCTCAGTTTACAGGCCGAGCAGCAGTTCAGGGAGGTGGAGCCAATGCTCCGGCAGGGCAGCAGAAGGGACCTTTGCTGACTCAGCAGCAGAGGTTCACCCAGCACCGGCAGCAGGCCAAGGGTGGACAGCCGGGGCGAGCTTTCGACATGGCTGCAGAGGATGTCGAGGTTATTGGAGAGCTTATTGCAGGTCCTATTCTTCTCGACTCTGTTCCAGCTTTTGCATTATTCGATTCTGGGGCTTCCCATAGCTTTGTATCTGTATCTTTTGCGATTAGACATCATATTATATCTGAATCGTTGCCTAGGACTTGCAAGATCACGACTGGGGGTGGTATTATCCTCATTAGTGATATTTGCAAGGGACGGAGAGTAGTTATGGGAGGCCGGGAGTTGGATGTATGTTTGCTCATAATACCAATGTCGAACTACGATATTGTACTCGGCATGGATTGGTTGAGCAGACATCACGCCAGCATAGATTGCCGCGGGGGTAGAGTTCTGTTCAGAGCGCCAGGACAGCCAGAGTTTGTGTATTCCCGACGGCAGGCAGAGCAGACTGATGGAGTTTTCTGTGGAGCTTCAGTAGAGGAGCAGCCCGTTCCACATCCATTGATAGTAGAGTTCATGGATGTGTTTCCAGAGGAATTGCCTGGACTTCCACCACAGAGACGTTGAGTTCTCGATAGACTTGGTTCCCGGAGTGGAGCCGATTTTTCAGCATGTCTATCGAGTGAACAACAGTGAGTTGGTGGAGCTGAAGAAACAGGTGGATGAGTTACAGGACAAGGGCTTCATCCGCTCTAGTTCTTCACCTTGGGGTGCGCCAGTCCTTTTTGTACCGAAGAAGGACGGGTCGATACGGATGTGTATTGACTACAGAGCACTCAACAGCCTGACGATCAAGAATAGATACCCACTGCCGCGGATCGATGATCTCTTCAATCAGTTGAGCGGAGCTCGGGTATCTCGAAGATTGATCTGAGATCAGGCTACCACCAGGTGAAGGTGAAGAGGGAGGATATTCCGAAGACGGCGTTCAGGACGCGGTATGGCCAGTTCGAGTTTATGGTGATACCGTTTGGGCTGACTAACGCCCCGACGGTGTTCATGAACTTGATGAACAAGGTGTTCCACCAGTACTTAGACAAGTTCGTGGTGGTATTCATCGATGATATCCTGGTCTACTCGAAGACGGAGGAGGAGCATGAGGAACACTTGAGAGTGGTTCTGGAGACACTCAGGCGGAGCAGCTTTATGGCAAGCTCTCGAAGTGTGAGTTCTTTCTCGACAGACTTGACATCTTGGGTCATGTTGTGACTGGAGATAGGATCTCAGTCGACCCGAAGAAGATATCAGCAGGGAGGCTTGGGCAGCACCGACTTCAGTGGCAGAGATCAGGAGCTTTTTGGGATTAGCAGGCTACTACAGGAGGTTTGTCCAGGATTTTTCCCGGGTTACAGAGCCGTTGTCCAGGCTGACCCGGAAGGACGTAGAGTTTATCTGGTCGGGAGTGTCAGACCGCTTTCGATGAGTTGAAGAAGCGGTTGACGACAGCCCCGATTCTGACATTGCCATCAGGATCAGGCGGGTTCACTATCTACAGTGACGCCTCGGGAAAGGGTTTGGGTTGTGTCTTGCAGCAGTATGGGAAGGTGATTGCCTATGCTTCCTGGCAGTTACGCCCCCATGAGAAGAACTACCCTACCCATGACTTGGAGTTGGCGGCAGTTATCTTTGCTCTGAAGCTGTAGAAACACTATTTATACGGAGAGCGCGTGGAGATCTTCACAGACCATAAGAGCTTGAAGTACGTATTTACACAGAAGGAGCTCAACATGAGGCAGCACAGATGGTTGGAGCTGATGAAGGACTTTGACATTCTACTGCAGTATCACCCAGGGAAGGCCAACGTGGTTGCCGATGCTTTGAGCAGATATCCGACAGCCATGTATTTGACGATGGATCGTCACTTGCTAGCAGACTTGGAGAGCCTTGGGATCGAGGTACTTGTGCCAGGAGTTTAGATGCAGATGTGGGGCCTTCAGATTCAGTCGGACTTGATTGATTGAATCAAGTCGGCTCAGTCCGACGACATTTCTCTGCGATGCATCAGGGAGCAGGTCGGAGCAGGATTGGCAGACGATGAGTTCACTCTTGCTGTAGATGGCGCATTGAGGCACGGTTCCAGGCTGTGTGTGCCCAGTGGAGATCTTCGGGAGCAGGTTATGCAGGAGGCCCACCGTTCTCAGTACTCTATACATCCTGGTGCCAACAAGATGTACAGGGATCTGAGGGAGCATGTATGGTGGAGTGGGATGAAGCGCGAGGTAGTACGCTTCGTAGCTAGATGTTTGATCTGTCAGCAGGTGAAGGCCGAGAGGCAGAGGCCCGGAGGACTGTTACAGCCATTGCCTATTCCAGAGTGGAAGTGGGAGCACATCACGATGGACTTCGTCTCGGGTTTTTCGCGGACACCAGGAGGGAAGGACGCGATTTGGGTCATCGTAGACAGGTTGACCAAATCAGCCCACTTTTTGCCATTCAAACTGGGTTTGTCTACGGAGAAGCTTGCAGAGATGTACATGCGTCAGATAGTCAGACTTCATGGGGTTCCAGTGAGCATTATTTCGGACCGGGACAGTCGTTTTACTTAACATTTCTGGAGGAGCTTACATATCAGCTTGGGCACTCAGCTCAAGTTCAGCACTGCGTACCACCCTCAGACAGACGGGCAGTCAGAGCGCACCATTCAGACACTGGAGGACATGCTGGGACATGTGTCTTGGACTTTGGAGGATCCTGGGAGATGTAGAAGCATGAAAAACCTGAGAAAACTCCAAGCTATGCGCCTACATAAGCCAT